>JARHVA010009087.1:232500-370648 GCA_037957365.1 Torreya grandis | reverse complement strand
AGTGGGAGAATTTTTTGGAAACATGTTATCCACACCTTACATAGTTTGAAAATGGCCAAAAGTCATAGTTATATGATTTAAATAAACAATTATCATAAAATTTTATATATTGGTAGCATTTTTATACATGGTTTTAGTATGAGACATACCTAAGGTGCATATGCTATTCAATGTGTAACAAATATTGGAAAATTGAAACAATTTTAGATTTCAAATCCTTCTAAGGACTATCATCACCCACTAGGTTAGAATTTTATGAATTATATTAACCTCATCTAATGTAGTAGTTGGTTCAATTTTTGGTATGGTTGAGCTGATTAAATAATTTAATATTACCAAGTTTATAATTTGGAATTTATTACATCATCCATCCTCACTAGTTTTATAATGTGATTTGACTTGGTTCACTCACACTCACAAGGTTATAAGTATGATTGGGTTACACAATTGAGATAATATCAACTACCTAGTGGTAAGTCATCTTTTATCCAAGATTAGAGACATGTGTCCTCCAATGTCTCTATCTCTTTAGATACATGCACTTTCCATATTTTATATTTTTTCCTAATCCAAGTTTTAATGATACATATTTAAAATCAAATTTCCAAAATTAAATATGGTTGCATAGATACACATGTGTACTCATAAACTCATAAACCTTGATCTATTTCCATTTTAATCAATTCAATACTTTAAATTTTAGATTATATGCATTTATTATATACTGTAACATGTTATTATTTATATATTATTCACCAACAAAGCACTCAATTAAAGGCAAGGTGTGTCATACACATCAAAGTAAACATATCCTTTCCTTTAAACTATAAATTTAAGTACTATATTAAAGATAGGTAAATGTAGAAACTTTTTCTAAATTATGTAAAACCTTGATCTTGTAAATTGGAAAATACATATCATGGATATACCTTCAGTTTCTAAACCTCTCCTCCTATCAGAAGGCTCACATACACTATCTCTTTATCCCTATTGATTATCACTTAGTTTAATAATTTTTACTCTAATGACCCATGCCCTCTATATTTCCTAGAATGTTATAAAACTACTTATCTTCTACATCTACATGTTCTATACTTGCACCTATTTTCCAACTACCCAGACACATGCATTGCAATTAAACACATATATCAACACAAGGGTCATATCCTAATACAAGTGTTTATTTACCTAAATTCATATAATTTTGAAATGAAAGATATTCATATGGTTATCCTACATGATTTAGTGAAATATATTATCGAAAAAGATTTTTATAAATAGAAAATAAACATTCATTCATTCCTTACCTAACAAAACCCTAGAAAATACCTAAAAAGACCAAAGGTTACTTTAAAAACATATTTTATCAAACACTCAAGTGAGCAAAGTTTTCTTATTTTTTCCTATTTCTATATCATTCATAGGGAGAATAGATATATAAGTCTAAATTACTAGAGGATTAGCCTAAGAGATATATTTTCAAATTTACAAGCTAGGTCACTGTTGTACTTGATTGTCACACATTACATGAATCACACATAAGTCATCATGTAGGGGAAAACTACATAAGTTGTAAATCCTCTTCCAAGTATTATCTATGTAAGTAGTGCTTGTTGATGATGAAATTATTTCATCAACTAATCAACCCTTTCACCTCTCATGAAGGTTAAGTTATAATTGTACCCATCTAATAATAAGGTTCTAAAGGTTTAATTATGATCCTAAATATGTGAGGGTTTTTAAAATGTTCTAGGAAATAACAAATAAGCTATTGAATATAACATATTCCATTATAATTTAGAAACCCACTTATCAAATAATGAATCAGTTTAGATATAAATATGTAATCTATCCTATCCAATGGAGAAGGCCTATAAACAATCAATCCTTTGGAGGAAATAAATCTAATTCAATAATATAATATATTTTTTTGTTGTAATATATTCTAAATAACACCAAGGTAATAAAAAAAGCTAGAAAGGTAAAATAAGATAAGATAACCTAGTATATAAATGTATTCTCAATAAATCAAGAAACTAGACATAACTCAACAAATGAGATAAATAAGAAATAAAACATAAAACAACTATGTAAAGGAAACAAATTAATTCATAAAAGGTAAAATGATGTAACCTATGAAAAACTAAACTAATCTATAATTAACTTAACCTAACACTAAACTAACTAAGAAAGAAAACTAACTTAAGAAACATAACTTAATAAGAAAATAGTAATAAATAGAAAAATAAATACAAACTATATTAAAGCTAAATAAATTAGATCAATTGGATATTAAACTAAAATCAAATTAAACTAAGTTAAATTCAAATTCAAAGTAAAGTACAATATAGACAAAATATGCGAGTCTCAATAAAGAGAGTCATCTTAAAAAAATAGATCAATTTTATTTGAGAAAATAACATTTTATTTATAAAATATATTAAAAAGGTAACTTTCACAATCAATTAGATAAATTAAATGTCTCAAACCATGATGTTTTCATCATTATCTAGATTGAATACTCAAATTCTACACATAAAACTGTAAGAAACAATCATAAAAGAATGTTAAACTATAAAAAAATAAAGTAATCTATTATAAATGATAATATAAAAATGGATATACTTAAATTTCTTAAGCAATAAACTCAACCATTAGAGAAAGTACCAATGGTCTATCTATAAAAGTGATGTTATCTCAGAGAAATTACATAGAAGAGATAGATAAATGATGGACTTTACAATATATAACTATTCAATACCTATATTGTTCCTCCATTTTTCAAATGAATCCTTGATCTCTTTTTATACTTCAAAATTGGTTGAAAAAGAAGTTGTAACTAACCTTATTTAGTTACCTAATAACTTAAATAATTGACTTTTAAAAGTCAATGAATATATAAATTTATTAGTTAAGGTTTTTTTAAGACTTTAAAGTCTTAATAGTTCAAATATTTGAATCATAGACTAGGTATTTCCTAACAAGTGGAGACCTAATAATTAATAAATAATAAAATATAATAACATATTTCAATAAATAATAGGATAAATCAAAGTTAATTAAATTATTATCCATATTAATTCCATAATGCATGTAATCAAAATTTAAAAGTCTATTGTACTTCCAAAATATTATAATCAAAGTATCAAAATATAAAATATAGTTAAGTCTGGTTAACTTAAAATTTCAACTTACATATAAAAATTTATCTTTATGATTACCAAAAGTCATCAAAATCAGATAAAACCTCTATCACTACTTTTCCTTATTGATTCAAACACTCATTATATTTTATTTTGACTGTAGGAAACTAAACCAGCTTCATTCCTTAATCACTTGAAAAATCATCTACTTCCAATATAAATCACTTCATAATTCTAATTTTAGTTGGAGTATCTAATTCATTCTAGCTATTTGAACACTTGTTTGAAGTGGTTAGATGTATGAAAAGAAGTGGCTTTTACAAATTTATCTTCCTGTACCCTATAATAGGAATTTTATGAGGTGATTTAGGTTCATTAGAATAAGAGGGAAAGGTAATATTCACAAAAGATTTAGCATGGATTATCTCATTGCTAGCTAAGTTGGATCATTAACATGATGGAATCTTTCTAGGCTAGGTGACTGATTAGGGAGTTAATTTGGATTATTCTACAACTAATGAGAAGACTTGGTATAGGAATGAGATATGGATCCAAATATAGAGCCAAAAAATCCTCTATTACTCATATGATTTGTAGAATTAAAGGGTTAATTATTTAACACATTCCAAAATCCAAGGTCAGTAGTATCAAAATGAATAGACATTCTGACTCCTCTACTACGACACCTAGTGCCAAACCATCTATCTCTAGAACCCCCTCTAAGAAATTGCCTATTTTGTGCCTTCTAATTGATAATACTAGAATTCTAATTCCTTCCCCAACCTCTGCTATCATTATCCCTACTTGAACTAGGTTGATCCTAGCCTGACATCCTATATACAGTTTTTAAAATATAATAAAAAATATAATTTATATGACTGAGCCAAAACAATGAATATATCATCAAAATAACAACTATATTTCAAAATAGCAAACCTCTAGTCTTATCAAATTTTTGGTTATCAACAAATTAATCATTCAACTATCTACTGACTTAAAGTGTATTATTTTAACTATTAAAATATTATCATAATATTACAACTTGAAATAATAATAATAATAATAATAATAATAATAATAATAATAATAATAATAATAATAATAAAATATTATGCCATATTTTCTTCAGTTTTGTTCTTAATGTATAAATTTCATCTCAAAATATATATCATTTTCAAACTTTAAATCACAAAAAAATCTTAAACTAAACCAATTCAAAATCACTAAAAGAAATATTTCCATAAAAGATCCATTAATGTCATGTATTTCTCAAACTTTAAAAAGTCTAAAACCATCATGATCAATTTAATAGAAGCCTTTCAAAAATATAAACATTTAACAATATCATATCATTTCTAAGTCAATATCAAAGTTTTCTCAAAACTATAACCATCTCTTACTTTCTTTACATATTTATGACTTGAATAAAAACCCAAAAATTTATATTTTGGAGAATCATATAGATTTCATGACATTTCATTCTATATGCCAAAATATTTAGCAAAATAATATTCTTAAAAATTGTGAGAAACCATTCTCAAACATAGTACTTCAACCTTTCAAAACCATGCATCTATGAAACCATAACTCCAAATCAAAATTAGTATGACCAGAATACTATAATAGAACTATTCTTCAAATTTTATCAAAAGTGTCCAACTACATGCATTTACAAAACTCTAAAAAATATTGACATAAACTATTTAACATCAAAGTTTTTGATTGGGTTAGTTTCCTCTCAAAACATCATATTGAAACTCTTAAAATCGATATGTCATAGCTTTTCAAAAATTGTTTACTACATCTTCATATCTTAAAATTTTCATGACTTAAAATAAAACCCACAAAGTATATTAATGTTTTTGAAAATAACCCTCTACGTTCAAAAATTGAATGTATGTATTACATGTAGCAACTCCACCTATTATAATCTTTCAGCAAAGTTTCCTCATAAAATTTCAAGAAATACTTTCAAATTTGTCAAATATCTCCATGAAAATAAACCATTACAGATTTCATCCTTTAAAAACACATGTTTTTATGAAACTACAGTCTCAAAATATAAAATATGAGCTAGAATTACCATTAAAATAAAATTGAATTATGCATGCTCATTTAAATGATCTCCATTATTCATTCACCAAAGAACATTCAAGTATACTTATCACTTCATATCAAAATAAATATGAAATCGGCTTTATCATTATTATCCATATGACACAAAGTGATGTGAGAAGCCAACAAAAATGATTTTCCATGCAAATTGATACCTAAAAATCTTTCAACTCTTTTATTCTAAAACCTGTGCATGAAAAGAATTGAAACAAAAAAACTGTCTTGCTAGATTTTTAAAAAATGTCATGCAGAGCCAAACAACCATCATTTCTTTCATACACCAGTTATAGTGAAAATTATAAATATTCCTTTAAAAATTATTCATTTTCCATTCATGGCATACCTATATAAGCTTCCTATAACTTTCTTGTTTATAAATTCCCATCTACAACTTCCAAACTCTATCTAGAAGAGTGTGTCTTCTATGGTAAAGCTTGGAAAATGACTGACCAAAAGGAAAAACAAATCTATTTGTAACCCAAATCCATGTCTTAATTGTCTATGCCTATGTTCACTCATGCCATTGGTTTATCAAATCAAAGATATCAATTTAACTGAATGGTAATTTATTTATCAATGTTTTCAAATTTAGTCATGACTATAATGCTTGCTAAAATCACAACCAAATTACATAAATGAAAGCATGTACACATTACATTAAACTTCTTTGAACAAACTTTGATTTCATCATTATCTCAAATCCTCTAGCATACATCACATTTAATCTTGCCAACTATACTACCAACTAGACTACTAAACCATCAACTTGCCATCTTAATTTTTGAATCATTAAATCCCATGTCAACATATATTTATTTGAAACCAACCTTCAAAATAAAATAATTAATTTCATTCCCTTTTCAAAAAATTCAAAATCAAACAAAAACCATTGTGCCTTGATTAGATAATAAAAGTTTAATTCATATTAACCTTTGAAATGAATAAGCCCCTAATAACTATTTATAATCTTTGACTTAGGTCTACCACTTTTGATGAGTATTTACAATAGGGAAGTATTTAGTTTTTGTCTTAGGACCTCTTTAGGATAATTAATATTCTTAGGAAATAATTTTTTTAAATATTACACCAAACTTATTCATGTCACCATTTACATAATGTCAACCTTCTATATTTTCAATGAATTCTAAATGTGACTGAGTTGACAATCATAATGGTAAATCCACATAAAGCTCACAATTGAATTTCAAATGAATATAGCTAGAAACTAGCATGGCAAATCATACTAAAATATTATAGTAACCACTTCAAATGAATGCAACTTGATCAATTTTATCATTGAAATATCATAACTAAAAATTGACATTCATATATATATATATATATATATATATATATATATATGCATATTTTCAATTAAATTATTTGGTAATGATTTGTTCATGAATTCATATCTATATTAAGCTAGTTATATATATATATATATACATACATATATATATATATATATATATATATATATATATATTCAATTAAATTATTTGGTAATGATTTGTTCATGAATTCACATCTATATTAAGCTGATTTCAAAAACAATTTATGGTTAAATGAATAAAATTTTCATATATATATATATATATATGAAAATTTTATTCATTTAACCATAAATTGTTTTTGAAATCAGCTTAATATAGATGTGAATTCATGAACAAATCATTACCAAATAATTTAATTGAAAATATGCATATTCAATATATTACTAATTGACTTAGGTTCTTGACTTCAGTTTTAAATGTCATGACTAGGACATCATTACGCAAGACAAGACTATATATTTTAGAAAATTGCAAGGGTATGAAAAAATAGCGCTCACTAATATATTATTATTTTGGGAAAATATATGTTGTCTGCACACTAACCCATTTTTACTATAGCCACTATGGGGATGGACTAGGGTTTTTATATTTGATAAGGAGTGAAATTCATGACCTAGATTTGAATGGACAAGAGAGAAGTTAAAATAAAATTTAGATGGATCTAGGTGGTTGAATCTAATTTCAATGTGTATTCTATATTGGTCATCTATGTCTAAGTTATACAATAATATCAACATAATAGTCCTTATTCAATGTAAGTATTTATGGTTATAGATGTTAAATTTATAGAATCAAGTGATTATTTTAGAATCTAGATCCAATCAACTTTATGGTTTTTCTAGGTCTATATTCGAATTAGCATTACAACCAACTAATTATCCTTTTTTATTTATCATTACAATATATACCATAGTTTTATTTTATATCTTTAACATCTCAACATAAAAATGAGTATATATTTATCTGAGTTTCATAAATAATTGGCTTCCTTTAGAGATAGTCTACCATCTTTGTTCCCTAGTCTATCTATACCCCTTTAACCCTAAATTACTCACATCCATTTTTAGGGTTAAATAGATATTGGTTTAATGTTACACTGAGTGATCAATAATTGACCATGTAATCTTACATTTTGTTCTCTTTGGGTGACTATTTATGTGTAAGGTCCCCATTTTGCATAGTACTCATCTTTGACATTTGATGGATATGAAATTTTGGCTACTCTAACTTGGATTTAAGAGTTATGTTTTTAGTCATATCCAATTAAGGTATGAAAGAATTTTTATCAAGTCTTAACATGTGTTTTCAACCAATATAAAGACCTATTATCAATTATGTTTTGATTACATAAGAAGGTATAATGCTTAAATTTCCATTATGTGATGTTGTAATCATGAATCTAATTATGTCTATGAGATATATTAACTTAAATGATGTTGGATCATTGGTTATTAAATTTTATATTGGTAATTACATGTGTATAAGGTTATATGAATCTATGTGAATGATTATATTCCTTATATGTTAGCTATGAATATTTGATTGACTTTCCTAATTGATTAATTTAAGTAGCTTTAGCTATTAGGTTAGAATAATTTGATATGTTTATTGAGTGTGAAGGAACATGGAAGGTAAAATGAAGGAAAGATAAAATGCCAAGCATGTTTATATCACTAAAAAACCTGACCTTAAACCTTTATTTAACTTATCTCAAATAGTTACTTATCTAAGATATTGTCATCAACCCTTTCTGACATAGTACGTTTTTTAGGTGCATAGACTTGAAATTTGGTTGGTCAAATTTTTTTCATGCTTGCCTTAAGATATCATAGCTAATATCTATAATATACATTTATAGATACTTCCATTGATGGATTTAATCTAAAAATAAAGTCGAACAAATGAGGGAATTAAAGAAGTAACCACAAAAGCCTGTAGATTCTCCATACACATTAATTGAACATGGAAAAGAATGTCCCTAATTAAAGCATGTGTTGGTGAGTATAAGGTGGTTGTTTGATTTTAGGATGTTTATATGTAGATTTCAACCTCTCTATTTTGGGATAATTTTTTAACCTTTTGGTGGGGAGGACTAGGGAGTAGGATAAATTTAGCCAATTTGATAAGAATAGACTAAGGAAAGGAAATAAATTTATAGGATAGCTAGATTTGGTTAAGAGAGTCGAGGCTTAGATAAATAGAAGATGGAATCCAAGAGTTCTTAGAGTTAATATTTTATATTCTAATTAACTTGATTTATAGTTTATTTCCTTTCAATGAAAATGATTCTAGTTCTTTGTTTGTTCTATTAAAGGAGAATGAGAATAATACCACTTGGTATATTATGCCTATCTTATTATCTTGTCATGGTTGTGTAGTAGCTTCCATGTATCTCTTGTCCTAGTTGAGGGCCTTAGAGAGGTTTTAATCATCCTTACTTGACTTGGATGTTTTAGCTTCCTATTTAAGTGTATTCATATTTTTGTGAGATATTTTAGTTGTTGTCTGTGAGCATCATGTTCATGGTGGAAATTTTGTTAGTCCCACCCATGTTGTTACATAGTGGTAGATTGGTTGACCCTCATATGAACATCATGGAGGTACATTGTAGGACCTCATATGATGAGACATGGTGGCATATTTCCTTACCCTCCCATGATTATTGGATGAAAGAATTTGTGTTAGCTATCCTTTTACTATCAAATCAAATGGTGGGCCCTATTTATGCTATGAAATATTGCCTATTTGTTTTCAATATTTATACATACTTTGATTTATTCTAATCATCATTGAATGATGGTTTAGTTTTTGTTTTATATTAGGAGTATAGGTGGTTCATGGTAATTCCCTTGTGTTAAGATACCCTTGCTTAGATATACACCTTTTCCTTTACTAGTGATGTAAACATTCTCATAGATAGAACTCTCAAGGTAGGTGGTGTCTAGAGTAGTAACTTAATGCTAAAAAAATATTGGGTGGTGATCTCTCCTTCAAATGGCCAGTAATTTCATGGAGTGATAAAAGACCATTGTTGAAGAATGATTATTCTTATATCATTAAATAAGGCCTAGATTTGTGCTTCATGTTGATGTATAAATGGTTGATACCTCTTGTATTAATAAGTTTTAATAACAACCAACTTACTTATAATACTCTTATGAAGGATAGTCTTACATTTAATGATTGGACATGGGTAAAAAATTGTGTATACTTTCTATTAAACCTATTTGATAAACTGAGATGTGACTAAATGCTATATATATATATATGTATATATATATATATATATATATATATATATATATATATATATATATATATTCTATATGTATATCCTTAGGAAGGATTTGTTATGTAAGAAAATATTCCTTAGCTTGTTTAATTTTTTAATAAAGTGACATCATGTTTAATTACTTATATCTTTGTTAAGATCACCCTATTGAATGCACATTGTCTCTTCTATAGTCAATTATGGTATATTTTAATGGATTGAGATTTTCTAAGTATGAGTGGAACTAATATAAATATCTATGAAATTTTTATTGGGAATAATAATATAGATTTAATATATAGTCCAAATGTCAGCATTATTTTGGTAAAATTATGTCTTATGGAAGAGCTCTAGATGAAAGCATTGAGTAAGATTTATTGAATACCTTCCCTTTAAACAAGACCATTTTATACTAAAAGAGGGATTTTAATATATCTTAGATATTAGGTCATAATATAACCTAGCATGTAACCTTTAGGCTCAACCTCTTCTCATTTTTATCATAGTAAGGCAATCAATTGTCTCATTCTTATTGTTAAATCTATTTTTATAAACAAAGACTTTGCCTAGACCTGCTAGTCAATATTTGTCAATGCATAAATTCCAAATTTCATTAACCAAGTTCTAATTTGTTGAATCATATTTTAATTTTTCTTTGGATCATGACTTAGTCAATTGCTTTTATTGACTATTTCTAGAATTTACTTCATGCCTTAGCCACATTTTGTTTTAGTTTTTATTCTAATCATGCCTTTGTCAATTATCAAGTTTGTTGATAGGTTTTTAACTTAATCAAATTATATATTGATCACTTATTCTACATTTATTTTCCTTTTATTGTCTTTGGTTTACTTTATCAACTTTTCTTTAGTCAATTTTGTGACTTTTTGAAAGTTGGCTAAAGGAGTCCATGTAGTATCATCTCGCTAACCTAAGAGTGATGTGAACATAATTTGATGTAATGACTCTACCAAGTAAGTGATCTTCAAGATCCATCGACATGGTATCATCTCACATACCTAGGAGTGATGTTAGAAAAATTCATTGTTTATAATTTTCTAGGTGAACAGATCACTAAGAGTTGTCTATGTGTCACCATCCTACTAGCTTAGGGGTGACATCAATAGAACTCATTATATAATAGTATAAAATCAAATGGACATGATATCCATATTTTACCATCCCACTAACCTATGGGTGATGTCAACATTTCCCATTTTATAGTTGATGTTCAGAAAGTAGATCTATGAGAGTTGTCCTTGTGTCAACATCCTACTAACTAGGTAGAGATAATAATTATCATATATTTTTGTTTATTTATTATGTATCCAAGAAGCCCTAGGTTTATAAGGGAATGAAAATTTGAATAAATTGGTCCCTAGAGCCTTAAAAAATTTGGCATGGTTAAAGAGCATGCTAAAATGACCATATTGAGCCCACTCACATCAATAGGGGCTGAGGTTATTTTTTATGGATGCATCAACATCATAATAGAGAGACCTAGGCATAGGCTATCAAATAAATTCTTTAGAATTTTGATTAAATGAATCAATATTTTTATTTCATAACATGTGGCATAAATTTGTTATTTAAAGAATGTAAATTAGAAGGAACTTATTTATAGCATTTGTTGAAAGTGAATTTTATTTCCTGCTCATGTTTATGGATTGGTTTTATGATAATTAATTATGTTGTATTTATTTTTATTATAAAAAAATATGGGCATGACATTTTAGTATTAAATCCTAGGTTATAACACCAAGAGATCTAGGTAATTATGATATTCTTTATGTATTTTTAGTTCCACATGCACTCTAAATGTCTATCTTATTGTTATGTGGAATGAAGAGAGGATGTAGACCACTAAATTATTTTGGTCAAATTGGTGAGCATGATATTCCCAACCGTCTAGGGCTTAATGAAATAGCACCCTAGATTTATTCTTACCATGCATAAGATGTGAGATGTCTTATAGAAGAGACTACTAGTTACATAGTATGAGGATAATATTCCATCTCCAAAACACTCTCAATATGAATAGAGATCAATTGAGAGAGATAAGTCTTAAAGTCCTTTACATCATCATTTAGAGGGTGATGAAGGCGAATTAAATCACCATGGTGATTGTGAAGAGAGATTATACTTAGACCATCCTCATAGGTATGTACTTGGATACTTAGTAAATTATTTAATCTAATTACATCCTCTTAATTTTGATGGTACTCAAGAATGATTTTCAACTAAAGCTTAGTTGGACAACATGAAAGGATTTTTTAATTTTTATGATTGTGACACCAATGGGAAGTCCTGATTGGGAAATCACCTTCTTAGAGATGTAGCTAATATTTGGTAGGAATGAGAGGAGTAAAAACTCCATTTAACACCTATTTCCATCACATATAAATTGTTTGACAAGAATTTTAGAGTGTGTTACCTATCCCCTCACTTTGTTTATAAGAAGGTATATGAGTTTCATGACCTTTGACATAGGTTTTACATAGTGGATTAATATGAGTTCCATTTTATGTACTTAATCTAATATGTAAAAGGCTATACATAAACCATCTAAATTTATTGGTTCATAAAGGCTTCAATTTTGAGATGACTAGCACAATGTACATTTTAGCTGCTACCACCTTAGAAATAATAGTTAAAAAGGCCTATTTGACCAGGGATTATTGATGAAAGACTCAAGTTACCTGAGATAAATTTAGAGGAAAGATGTAATATAAATGTGAATCAAGGTTACAAGGTACACAACCTACAACTAGGGGAGGTTAGAGAGTACCCCAGACCAATTATATACCCCCTTAGTAGTAGCAAGAGAGAAACCATTCTTATCATGACCTAAATAGAGACTAGTTTGGTAAATATCACTAAGGATGAGGTGATAATATACCTTAGGATCATTAATAGTCAAGACCTATATATATTCAGTAGTCGACATAAATGTGACCGTCATGATTGACAACATCAATCAATCGAAGATCAATTAGAGATCACTTAGGGAGAGACAAATGAAGAGGTGTGTGTTTGATGTGAAGATACATTGATCACTATGCACATGACTATCTTATTATACCATTATCTACCAATAGGTAAAACACATTGATGTTGGAAACAATATTAGGGGATGTGGGTTGAGGACATAGGATTTATGTAGTGGTGGATGACCACCAAGTTGAATACTAGATAATGGTCATTAATACCAAAAACAAGATTGATGGATTTTACAAATTAGTTATATTTGATTTTATAGATTTAAACTCCTTTATTCCCCTTTATATTAAATACCATTATGGGTTGGTGACTATTAATAAATTATAAAGTTGGGTACTAGAGTTAACCACAAGGGCCAAGATGTTTCTTAGATAATTAGGAAGTAGTTATGGTGTATACCTTGGTGTCTTTTCCACCATAATGTATTTGTGTATTATAACCTTAGGCACCTATTGGGTTATCTTAGGAGACTGCATTATGTCACATAAGGCCAAGTTGGATTTATAAGACAAGTTTTTTGAGTTTGTAGATGACTTTGGGACTCCTATGGTGATATCCAGAGTCAAGAGACACATTTCACTTCACATGATTTTAAAAATGTAGCTCAAGAATAGCATAATGAAGGGTTTTCAATTATTTTACATCAAAATAAGTGATAGGTCAGATGAGTCAAAAAATTATTCTCTAGATTACCATCCTATTATTTGGGATTTTCTTGATATATATCCAAATAGATTGCAAAGTATTCCCACTCTAAGAGAGATTCATTTTCAAATTAACTTAGAAATAGGGGATGATACCATATCAAAAGAACCATATTAAATGAACACACATAATTTGTGTGAACTCAAGATAGATCTTGAGAAACTTTTAAATAAATGTTTAATTCATCTTAGTGTGTCTGTGTGGGGAACACTAGTCATCTTCATGAAACATAAGGATGGATCCCTTCTATTCTACATTAATTACCACCAATTAAATAAGGTAAATATTAATAATACCTACATATTTCCTATAATAGATATTTTCTTGATAAAATTTAGGGATCCAAGGTGTTATCAAATATAGAATTGAAATTTAGATATAATTAGTTGCATATCATAGAGATTGATATTAACAAGGCTGCATTTTAAATGTGATATGGGCATTATGAATTTATAGATTTACAATTTGGGTTGAAAAATACCCAAATAGTGTTAATGATTCTTATGAATAGAGTTTTCCACACTTAATTGAACCATTTTTTGGTAATATTTATTGATTATATCTTGATCTATTCATGAAATAAGGAAGAACACGAGGACCATTTGAGATAAGTCTTGTAGGTTTTGAGAGAAAACCATATGTTTGGAAACATACAAAAGTTTGATTTTATGTAGTTAGAAGTGCAATACCTTGATAAAATCATAATAGGGTAAGTAAATTGTATAGACCCCTCTAAGATTCATGCCATTATGGATTTATTAGTTCCCAAAAATGTTACAGAGTTTCACATTTTCATGAGTTTTGTAGGATACTATAGACGCTTTGTGGATAATTTTTATTTCATTATGAATACCATCACTTAAATTTAGAGAAAGGTAAAGAATTTTTTGTGGACATTAGAGTGAGAGGAGTATTTTCAATTTCTAAAAATGATGACTCACTAGTAGGATTATTTTAGTTTTACCAAATCCTACTTGGGATTTTTTTTTTAATTTCCATAAATGCATAAAAGGAAGGATTATGAGATATACACATGTATGAGTGTAGAGTTATAGAATTGTAATCTCATAAACTCAAATACTATGAGTTGAAATACCCAACACATGATCTAAAGTTTATAGATATAATCCATGCTTGATTAATTTGGTGACACTTCTTTCTTAGTTGTCACTAATGTTTAAAGATAGACCACTTGAGTTTGTAGCATATATTCAATCAACCTAATATTAATGTGCATCAAAGGTGTTGGATGGAACTATTGTGTGAGTATGATCATGAAATTTTATATATCAAAGGAAATGAAAACATAGTTTCTAATGCCCTTAGTATGAGTTTTCATGAGTTATAAGTGATGAGTTTATGAATTGACTTGATAACTCAGATCTTGGAGTAACTTATAGAAGATATCCTCTTCAATAAATTGAAATAGTTACTAGATTCTAGTTTGAATCTAATAGGTAAATTTAATGTTTAATATATTGAACCAGATGAACTTTTTCACCATAAAGGGCATACATTTTGTTTCATCTATAGGTGGCTTGTGTGATCTAATTTTTTTAATAGATTTCATTATCAATTACACCCTTAAGTCAAGAATTTTGAGTAATAAGTTAAGGAAATGATACCAATTGGCCAGTTTAAAGTGTGATATTACTAATTTTGTAACTCGCTACATATGATTCTAAAGGGTTAAGGTTAAGCATCAACATTCAATAGGATAATTATATCCTCATGATATTATATAATGGATATGGGATACTACCTCCATGTATTTCATTTTACATTTGCTTACCTTGTCATATCAACATGACACAATGATAATCAATGTGGATAATTTGACCAAACTAGATCACTTTTCTCTAACAAAGACTACCTAGAATTCCACTTCACTGGTGATATTTTTCTTGGATGATGTTTTTAGATTACATATATTTCCCTATAATATTATATTAGATGGAGATCTAGTGTATATCTCACTCTTATAGAATTATTTATAGAAGGCAATGGGAATGTAGCTCACTTTTAGCAATTTATACCATACCAAGATTGATGGATAGACTAACAGAGTTGATTAGGTTCTTGAATACATGATTTGCATATATGTTATGAACCATCAATATTGTTTGTAAAATTATTTGTATTTAGTCAAATTTTATTGCAATAATAGATATCATATTTCAATTAAGATGACACCTTTCTAGGATTTATATGGCCAAGCACGTAGAAACACACTGAGTTGGGATTAAATTGAGGATAGAGTTGTGACTAGACCTTCCATGATAGAATACATGGGGTGACAAGTACTTAAGATCAAATAATACCTTGAGACTACTAAGGATTAAAAAAAGAAGTATCCTGATGCAAATTTGATTGATCTACATGTTAGTTCTAGTGATAAAGTGTTATGTAGCATGAGACATAACAATATCCATATCTAATATGGTGAAGGTTAAAATTTGGATCTTCATTTTTAGGTCCATTCAAGATATTGGATACCATTAGCATATTATCTTATTAAATAGACTTGCCACCTATATTATCTCATGTTCATGATGTATTTGATGTGTCATTTTTATGTTAGTATGTATCTAACATTGCTCATGTATTTTATTAGATGGAATTACATGTCAATAATGATGGATCTTTGATTTTGTATCCCAACAACATTATAGTGCAGTAAACACTATCCCTTTGAGGAAAATACATAGACTAGGTTAAGGTCTAGTTGGAAGAATATTATGAATCAACATCTACTTGGGAAAATTCTACGCCTTTAAGTGTTTTATACCCTCACCTCTTTTAGTGATTTTCAATAAGAATTCAAGATAAGGGAAAGGGGATATAAGTCCCCCATTTTTCATAGTTCCCATCTTTGAAATTTAATGCCTATGAGATTTTGGCTACTCTAACTTGGAGTTGGAATTTATGTTATTAATCATGTCCAACTGAGGCATGTAAGGATTTTTATTAAGACTTATCATGTGTTGGTAAGGATGAGAAAGACCTATTATCAATCATCTTTTGATTACTAAGTATAATTCTTACATTTCCTTTATGTGATGTGGAAATCATGAATCTAATTATGTATATGAGATATATTGACTTAAATTATGTCAGATCATTACTCATAAACTTATATATTATAAATTGCATTTGTATATAGTTATATGAATCTATCTATGTGAAATCTTACATTTATCGGATGTTAGCTATGAATAATTGATTAAGTGCCGTAGCTAATTAAATTTATCATATTAAGCTATTATGTTAGAGGAATTTTATGTGTGCATCAAGTGTATAATAATAAGGAAGGTACAATCAAGTAAAGTTACTATGCTAATCATAGTTATATCACAAAACAAATTTACCTTGAACCTTTCTTAAACCTATCTCAATTAGTCAGTTGTTTAAGATATTATTGTCACCTCTTTTTGAATTAGCATGTTATTTTGGTGGTTATCCTTTAAGTTTGGTTGCTAAAAATTATTATCTCTTTTCCTTTATTTATTGTAGCCAACATCTAGAATGTCTTATCGCAGATCCTTCCATTTCTAGCTTTAATCTAAGAATTAAGAGGATTAGGTGAGTGAATCTAAGAATAAACCACCAAAGCCTATAGAATATCCATACACCTTACTTTAACATATAAATTAATGTCCCTTAATGACGATTGGGATGGTGAGTATAAGGTGTTTGGATAGTTATAAGACATCTATATGTAGATGTCAATCTCTCCATTTTGGGAACTTTTGGTAAAGAAAACTAGGGAGCAGGAGAAATTTTATGAATTAGAAAATGATAGACTAAGGAAATGAAAGAAATTAATAGGATAGTAATATATATTAAGATATTTGAAACTTATAAAAATGAAGGATAGAGTCTAGGAGGTCTTTGATTCAATATGTGGGCTTCTTATTAACTTGATTTACACCTTATTTACATTAAATTAAAATGATTCTAGTTCTTTGTTTGCTCTCTTTTTTAAAGTAGAATAAGACCACTTGGTTTATTTTTCATATATATATATATTTTTCATGGATGTATATTGTCTCGTATGTACTTCTTTGTCTAGTTAAGGCCCTTACAGATGTTGCATTCATATTTGCTTGATTTGCATGTTTCACCTTCTTGCTTGAGTGTATTAATGTTGTTGTGACATAATGGAGTGGTTGTCTATGAGAAAAAATTTCATGGAGGTAGATTATTAATCCATCCTATATTGTACATTGTGGTAGATTACTTGACCCTCATGTTAACAACATGGTGGTAGACTATAGGCACTCTCAAGTTGGGACATGGTGGTATATTTCCTAACCCTCCAATGAATATTGGATAAAAGAATATGAGTGAGGTATCCTTTTTATATATAATAAAATTATGATCCTTGATTATGTTTTGAAATACTTCTTATTTTATTTTTATTTTTGTAAATACTTGGCTTCATTTTAATGATCACTGAATGATGGTTTGGTTTGTGTTTGGGACTGGGAGTCTAAAGAATTAAGAATAGGGTTATAGGTGTTACATTATCATTCCATTATGTTAATATACCCTTGCTTATATATCCACCCTTCCCTTTACAATCTATTTAAACATGCTAAATTTTTGGAATCCTGAGCTCAAGGGTGTCATGAGAAGTAGCTTAATGATGACAAAAGGTTGGGTAGTGAGGTCTCCTTCAAATGATTAGTAGTTGCTTAGATTTAATGAGGATCATTACTAAATAATGATTGTTATTTTTTAATTAATCAGGTCTATAACTTTGATACCATTTGTTAGGATCAAAAAACCTAATCCTAATACATGTGTAATAAATCAATTGTGGAATTAAGACAAGCTATGGTAAAACACAAAATAGGAGAGAAATCACATTACATGAGATATATGTTAAAACCCTACCAAACCATAAAGGGATAAACCATTGTGAAAAGGTATCATCCAGACTTCATATTCATTATAAAAACTCTCTCTCGAACATTATTTCCTCTCATCACCTTTTTTTTAGTGCTTACAAGCACTCAAGTGATCCAAGACTACAACCAAGCCTTATAGGCTACAACCTCCTAGATACAATATGTAACTCCATCATGATGCTAAAAAAATATCATCCAAGGTGATATATAAAGCATCAACTTCCATAACCATGAGCTGATCTAACAAGTATTCAAAATCCATCTAGGTGAGCCAAGCTAATATAGCCTTTTAGGATCTAATCACTAACCTCAAGGATCTCCATGTTTCAACAAACTAGGTGTGCCATGATCTCATATAAGCCTTACAATATATAACCACCTAGGCACAAATGATGCTTACAACTCAAGCATGTAGGTGAGATAATATTAAGCATTACAAGATCTAACCTCTTACAACATGCAAGCCCAAGGCTTACATAGATCCTCAAATGGAATCCATAATGATTCAATGGATTATAAATTAAGAAAGAGAACATAATTCTTTATAGAATTTTACCAAAATGAGAGAGAGATAAGAGAGAGAGGGAGAAAAATTCATGCCAACTCTAAAAATTCACAACATTTGAGTGCATGTCATGTGATATTTATGATGGTTGTCCCCATGTGTTGAAAGTCATCATAAAATTACCCTATACTATACAATATCCAATTCCACCTTCATGTGGCTCCAAAACTTGCTTCCCACTTCCACAAGTGAGTCCAAACACTCAATAGTGTTAATCTTATCTTATTTATCAAGGGTAAATAAATTAAGCCATCTAATTTAGATAATATTCCATCCACTTTCATGTGATTCTAAATACGGTTCTCCATGCACACATGTGAAGCCAAACAACAACAAAGAATCTTTGTCTTCTCCTTCACATGTGATCTCAAGAGTCCAAAAGGTGTTGCAATTATATTTTAACCTTTCTTAGACATGTAAATCATGGATACTCTTATAAATTTGACCCCATATCATGACCCTTGTATTTTTCACGATGTGATAATTCACATGTGACAAATAAGGAAAAATACATGTCCTCTAGTGGAGTATTATGCCCCACAATATGTCACCTCATCTTGAACACATCATGGGACTCACCATGGGCCCACCTAACACATCATATACATGCCATGTCACCTTTCTACCAACTCATTTTCACACCCACATGCCACATCACCATGAATATTAACTATGAATAGTTTTTATGAATAGTTACTCTTAAATAGTGGCTTCACACCCTAACATGGATGAGGACCATTACTGAATAATGATTATTTTTATGTTATTAAATTAGTCCTATATTTATTCCTCATGTTGATGTATAAATGTTTGATACCTCTTATGTTTATAAATGTTAAAATAGTGAGCCTACTTGTAATATTCTTATGAAAAATAGTCTTATATATAATGGCCTCATTATGGGTAAAGACTTCTATTATCTTTTTGTGTGAACATATTTGATTAACTAAGATGTAATTGAATGGTATATATTATATGTGTATATCATTTAGAAGAATTATTATAATAATGAAACATTCCTTAGCTTGTTTATCGCTTTAATAAAATGACAACATGCTTCATTGCTTGAATATTAGTTAAGATCAACCATTGAATGTGCATTGTGTCTCTTCTATATTTAGTTATGATCTATTTTTATGGACTGAAATTATACAAGTATGAGTGGAACTTAAATAAATATCTAGGAGATTTTTATTTGGAATAATAATATATATTGTATATATAGTCTGAATTTTGATGTTATTCTTGTAAAATTATGTCTTATGGAAGAGTTTTAGATCAAAGCATTGAGTAAATTATGATGAATACCATCCACTTAAATAAGAAAATTTAATATTAAAAGAGTGATTTTAATAGATATTGGATATTTGGTCATAATATAACCATGTATGTAACCTTTAGGCTCAATGTCTTCTTATTTTTATCAAAGTAGGGCAATCACTGGTCTTGTCCTTGTTGTAGAATCCCTTTTTGGAAAATGAAGATTTTACCTAGACCTAGTAGTTGGTAGTTCTCAATGCATTCATTATAAATTACCTTAACCAAGATCTTATTAATTATAATGCATTATAATTTTGTTTTAACTCATGCCTTAGTTGATTACTTTGATTGATTTTTTTTTGTCATTTACTTCATGCCCTATCCATTTTATGTTTTGATTTTTTAATGGTTTATGCCTTTAGCAATTATGATCTTATCAATGACTTGTTGTATTAGCTGAACTCCATGTCAATTAGATATTATGATTTGTATTACCATTTATTACCATGCTTTTATTTTATCCACCTTGCTTGAGTTAATTTTGTAACTTTTTAAATGTTGGCTAAAAGAGTCCACATGTCATCATCCCACTAACTCGAGAGTGATGTCAACATAGTCCATTGTACAGACTATGTCAAGTAAGTGGATAAATGAGATCCATCCATATGGTATCATCTTGATAAATGAGGAGTAATGTCAACATAATATATTATATAGACTTTTTCAAATAAGAAAATTATTGGGAATTATCCATGTGTCACCATCCCGCTAACCTAGGGGTGACATTAACATATCCCATTGTATAGTATTAATTAGGAAAGTGAGTAAATGGTATCTATCTATGTGTCACCATCCTGATAACCTAGGGTTGAATTTATCATGGTCCATTGTATGGTCGATGTTAGGAAAATAGATCTTCAAGAGCTGTCCACATATTGACATCTTATTAAATTGATGGAGATAACAATCAACACAACTTATTGTGAAGTCATGATGTAGATAGTAATCTCCAATTTGTTAAAGGAATGACAAGTGGTAGTAAGTTGCCTTATGATCCTTAATAAAATATGGTGTGGTGAAGGATCATAACATAGTGTTCATGTGGAGCCTGACTACATCACTAGTGGTAAAGGATATTTTTGTTGGTTGTCTTAATGTCATAACAAAGTGAGCTAGGTGTGGGATATAAAATAAATTATTTATAATTTTTACTAAATAATTTGATATTTTTACTTCAAAATCTATAGTATATTATAGTCATATAAAATGCAAAAATTGGTAACTTGAACATGGCTAATGACACCCAACCCATAGGTTCCTCTTGCTTTCTCTCATGACTCTCACAATATTGATTTCACTAATTCCCAATCATACATAGCCTTCTAGACTTGATCCTAGCTAAGCTAGGACCCTTTTTTCATGACCAATCCTTCCCCCTAAGTTTTGTCTACCTAAGACAATAATGCCAAACTAGGACTATATCACTGATGCCACCCCTATTCATTTTCAACACTATTATCCAAGCTCATTTTTTACCCTAATGGTCAATTTATTTTTGGTTCCCCATCCTTCTTCTTGTTAGCCTAATGTGAGCAAATTTAACCCATGACAAATAAATCTCTATAAAATCCCATTAGAAGATCATTTGGAAAGGGTTGGAAAAGATCACAAAGCAAGCAAGAATATAATCAAGACTACTCAAGAAAAATTTATTATTCTCTACATACAACCATCTAATACTATTTACAGCTTATTCAAATCCTTACACTAGTCCCTAGTCATCTCAAGCACACTCAGTTTAGAATTTCCTTACTATTTCTTATCATAGCTGCACCAAACACTTTCAAAGGGAGAACTACATATGGCTTGATCCCTCTTTAGAGTATTGGTATATAGGCAGTGTGCCCATAAAAGGGGCATGGATCCACGTCTAGTGAATCTTACACATACTAACCCCTCCTCTTGTTCAAAATTGGTCAAATTATAACAAAAAATATCATATAAAGAGAAAATATGCTCTACAAGGAGCTCTATAGACTTATGGCTACATAAACATTAGAAATAAGCTCACACAAACCTACCAAACAAAACCTAGAAAGCTTAGATCCTCAATACAATAGCACTAGACAATGACTATAGCGTCAATGCCACTCATGTTAACTTTTATCACTCTTGTCCAATCAGAAAATGATAGTCAAAATCATGTTCACGATAGTGTCCCAGGCCAACATAGTGAATATCAGATCTTGTGTTAGTCAAACCAACATAGTTTAAGGTAAGTCTTATTTTCTCCATATTATTATTATTTTTGGAAAAAAAATTAACTATAAACAATTTTCATAAATTAGTAGCTTATTTATCACATATTATTTACTAATTTATCAATCTAGACCCTTTAACTAAATTATGTATAAAACACCAATTATTCCCAAAATTGTTAAATCATTTCGTTAAACTGACTTACTTTGTTTGGGTATAAAAACCCTAGAAACCCTAGGGTGATTTTACTCATAATTTTTCATATATTTTTATAAAATTTTACCTACATAATAAAATTATAAATTAGCATTAAATTTTCAAATTTCCTAGTAATTTTAAAATAATTTTCTTTCAAACCCTAGTTTCCCATAATAGGTCCCAGTCATTTTACAATCATTTTTTGAATTTTTACTAGCATATTTAAATCATAAAATCCATTCAAATTTCAAATTTCAATAGTAATTTTCAAAAACATTTATTTTTCAAAATCTTAGTTACATCTACTAGGTTCTACTAAATCACTAATTTTCTTATATATTTTTGATTTTTTACTTGCATATGCAACTCAAAAATTCACTTTAAATTTCAAAATTTCATAGTAAATTGCTCAAATAATCATCTTTCAGACCCTAGTTTCATGTACTAGTTCTTATTTGCTTATTAAGGTATCACCTTACATATTTGTGAGCTTCGTATCATTTTTATCCAATTTCTAGTTAACTATTTTTAGGACTTTACATTTTTTATATTTAGTATTTTATTTATTTAGAAATATACCTAATAAATTTTTTTTCAAAAAATTCAATCAAATTTCAACTTGTTTTCCTAGTTTACCAATGGCTCACTATACCAGTTTGGATGATACTCATAAAAGTGAACTTCAAGAACTCTTAACTAAATACCATGACATGGAAGATGACATGCTTAAAATAATACAAGAAGAACAATAAAGAGTAAATAATGGTCAATCTTCCCAAAGCACAGAGCAACTAGTTACAAATGACACTACAAGGGAAACTATGTCTCAACAACCCCCTATAGCAACCCAACCTGTCTCTATGCCACTAACTATAGATATTACATCTTTTTGTCCTAATGTGTTAGCCCTTATACAAGAGATAGAATCTCTTCAATCCAAGGTGATACATCTTGAACAAAATGCCTCTAGACCTATAGAGGCTTTGGAATCTTTTACTCTATTGTACACACCATTGACACATCATATTGCTTCTACACCCTTACCACAAGCTTTTGTTCAATCCAAATTTACTCTATATGATGGCAAGGGTGATCCAGAGACACATTTGAGAGATTTTCATGCAACATGCTTAGACTATGTACCAAATGACTAGCTACTTACCAAACTCTTTCCATGGAGTGTAAAGGATTATGCTTTACAATGGTTCTATAGTTTATCGAATCAGTCAATCAATGCATTCAATCCTTTAGCTAATAGTTTCCTCACTCATTTCAACATTAACATTGGTGATAAATTTTCATATGCTCAAGTTACACAATAGAAACAAAGGTCAAATGAGCATCTCACAGATTATGTTATCTGATATAAGACTATTTTGGATAAGATGACTAGCCCCATGGCTGATCAAGAGTTATTGGATCTCTTCAAATATAGTCGTATACCAAATTTTCATGAATCATTTATGTTCAAAAGATTCTATTCCTTTACTTAATTGTGTCAAACACTAAAGGAAAAAGAAGTCTAGTTAATTTCAATGGAAAAACTCAAGTACATAAGTATCACAGACATAATAAACAAGAGCAACAAAAAAGTTCCATATAAAGTGAAGGTTAATGATAACAAGAGTCAAAATTAACCTATAGTTAATGTAATTTCAGATCCCCCCAAAGAGTGGTTTTATTAGCACATCCTTGGCATACCTTTACTAATTTATCAGTTTCTCTAGCTAAAGTTTTATAGTAGCTATTAGAATTTAACATCATATTTCTACCTCATATTCAAAAATTTGACAAAACAATACCTCTTTCATAGGGATATGATCATCATGAATTTTTCAATTTTCATACGGCACCAATTCATACAAAAAATAGATGCATCAATTTGAGACACAAGATAGAAGACTTGATAGATGACAATCATATTGATATTGGAACCTTAGTTGAGCCTCCTCAAGAAAAGAAAACACAAGATAAAGATTTGAAAATATTTTTAGATCCTTTTCACACCATTACAAATAGGAAATAGGGGACACATTAGGGGTTCACCATGCATATCATGCACATCTACTACTAGATACATACAAGGAACCTTTTATTTAATCACATCCTTTGAGAAACATGATTGGTGTATACCATTCTAGAGTTTCATCTAGACATTCCATCTCCTACTCTAAGTAGGAGATTATCAAGGATGATTTGGATTATCATGTACTCTTTATTAGAGCTTATATTAATAATCATCCTATTCATAGTGTTCTTATCGACAATTGATACAATCTAAACATGTGCACTATGACATTACTAGAGGATTTAGGATATTCAGAGTAGGATATAACTATAATGGACATAGTTATCAGTGGATTCAATGGGCACATATAGATTTCATTGGGTGAGATCATAATTCCTCTATACGATGGTCCAACACATGTGGCCACACCATTCACTATTGTTCTTAGTGCATGAGTTTTTGATATGTTACTTGGTTAACCATGGATTCAAAAACTTCATGAAATACCTTCTATAGTTCATATATGCATGAAATTCATTCACACTAATCATGTTGTTATAGTTGTTGGAGCTCCATATGAGTTACCACTCCCCACTTTAGAGCCATCTGCTATTTTAAAGTCACTGGTTTTAGCTTTGCCACCAATTATAGTTTCTCCACTAGTTTAAGTTAATCATCCAATATATATTCAAACATAGTTAAGGCATACATAACTAACATAAAAGGTTCATACACCTCCACATATTTAAGATTCTATATAGCTTCCAACTATAGTGTTCACACCCAGTGCAGTCTCATTGAGATCTTATGCATCTACACATAGGACACATGTTTAAAGAGCTTCACCTAATATAAGATGAGTCCCTTAGAGCCCTACAATTGCATCCACTTCATAGATTTATAGAGGGACCCCGTAGTCACTTCCCACTTCAAAAAATTTAGAGAATTTAAAACATATATAGCTTTTAGAGCCATATTATCAACATGTCCATCATGTTTCCTGATCATGCACAATTCCTTTCCTCAATACAGGACACCATGATAGGAGTCTCCCGTGAAACTCATCAGTTAGTATCATCTTTTTTGAGCCTAATTGTACATAGTCTCCTATGCTTGATTTTAGATAATTTACCTATGATTGATTGTACATATAGATGAAATATTCTCAAAATATAAAAATAATATAACATTTCAAAAATACCAAAAATAATAAAAAATTTCAAAATTTAAAAACATTCAAATATGTCAAAAACATAAAAACATCTTGATTGTTTGCATCCTCCATGATTTACATTTCTACTAATATGTTAGACTTAAATTTTATGTTCTATGTTATTCTTTATTGATTTATGTACATTACCATGCTTTATTTGATCTTCTTTAAGTGCATGTAGTGACTTCTCGACTCTTGATTGCTTCACTCTACCCATTAAAGGGGCATCTTACTCCTACATGAAAGATGCAAATTGATATATCTTCCCTTTAGGGGTATCTTTTACATGACTACACCATCCAGGTTATGTCATTTCTATACCACATACTCTAGTTATCATGTTGATGTACATTATTTACTAGCTTAAATAGAGTGATCTATCAACTCTCACTAGTATTTAGCACTTGTTTATTTCTTTGTATATACCTAGTCTTGTAATAAAATGTCTTGAATACATTCACTCTTGCTTTGAATAGTTATATGTGTTTGTATTTTCTAGTCTTTACATACTTTATCTTCTTGCTTAGTATAGATTGATGTGATTGCATTCCTAGTTCCTACTTATTTATTATATGTGGCTTAGGACATTTTCTAATGTTCTTTGATTCTATTTATGTGTGTACCTTTGGACATTTTATAATGTCCCTTAAATGTACTCTTTTATGTGATTATGGTTTTGATTCCAACTTGCTTGTTTTAACTATATGTGTATGTAGAATTTGAGCATGCATGCATTCTTAATTTCGAATTTGACTGACATATGCCAATGTCCCTTGTTTTCTTTACCCCTTTTCCACCCTTGTATCCTTCTTGCTTCTTACCTTGTGTGCTTGTTGTTTGATTTCTTTTGATTTTTTGTAATGCCATGATCCAAATCATGCATTATCTTTCTTCCTAGATGCCATGATGGACATCATGCTCCATCCTTCCATGAAAACTAACAATTAATAACTAACACTTACAATTCCAATTCAATATATTAGAAATGATTTTAAATTGTTATATCTATCTAGGCATACCATTATTGATCTAACAAATCTCTTAATACAAACCATTTTATATCTTGACATATTTTGTCAATTGTCATTGATATATTATAGATTTAGTAGCATAACACACTTACAAGTATCTTTCTTCTAAGGGTAGTCATTATAGGGCCTCTATTCCTACCCTTAAAATAGGAGGCAACAAATAGGATTTTTTGCATAGAGATCAGAGTTCTTATAAACCAAAAAATCTAGTTTTAGAACACCCAAAATAGCAACCATACATCAAACCAGTCTGAACAGACCAAGTAGATAGTGAAGAATCCATTAATAGTCATCAAATTTGGCCTAGGACAATAGTTACAAGACTGGACTATAGCACTGATGGTGCTACTATCCATTTCTAGTGATCTTATACAAATAGTAGAAAAACCAAACTTTCTAGAAATAGGTAGAAAAGTAGGTTCAACTATAGATTTACATAGCCTGACTAGTTTATAATCAATAGTTTTAGTACACATTTTACTAAAAAAATATAGATATAGGGGGCATATTATGTGGCATGATGGCTCTCACTTCTAGTTTTAGATACAAAAATTGGTATAACTTCTAGATCAAAATCCATGTTACAGACATCAGTGATTAGGTGTAATGTGTGTGACACATTTCTTTTCTTACACCAAATGTGATGTAGCAAAGCAAAATACATGTGTTCAACATTGTCTAAACATTTTCAATAGTTTTGTGCCTTATTCCATCTATAGGTGGTTGGCATCATTTTAAAGTGGATTTCATATAATCCTACCCTCCACATTCCCAAGTTTTTTAGTTCCCAAGTGGCTTTCACATAAGCTAGATTCTCAGTTTTTGAGTGGTATTCATATAAGCCGAATCTATATCTTTTAGAGTGGCCATATTGAGTTATTTATCCCATCCTTGCACATTAAAATGTTAGATTTAATGCATCAAAATATGTAACCTTGCATATTACATATCCACATTAAAAAATTCATAAAACATCAAGGTAAGTATATTCTAATTATTTTACATTCATATTTTCCTCTATTTCTAATTTTCCAATTGGCTTGTTTACAGATCTTTATTCACTAGGGAAAATTAAAAAATATTATTCTACATTAATGAATGATATATCTCCTTAGTGCATTATATTCACAAAAATAGTTATAATATTACACCATTTTCAAAAAATTGGATAAATTAGTCACAAGGAAAATTAGTAAAACTATAATAAAATACAATAATGCAAATTTGCCTAAATCTAAAAGTGGGGTTAAAAGTTCCATGAATTATAAATGGTCAACATAAATGAAAGGAAATATAATGATAAATATAAATAAATTAAATAAACACATCTAGGCTATGATAGTTATTGGAAATGTAGAGATGAAGGTTTTGGATACGTGCAAAGTGAAATCTATAAGTTACATAGAGTTTATTGATGATGAACATAAGTGACTACTCTTGACTATGAATATACAAATATTGTACAACTAATTATTATTATTCTTTTAATTATGGAAATATTTTATTATTTTGGATATATGACTCTTAGGGTTCAAAACTTCCTTAAATGATTTTTTAGAAGCTGATACACAAAAAAAAACTCATTCATAATTATCCAATAATGTTAAAAAAGTCATAATTTATTTAGATTTGATGGATCCATAAATCATATATAAACACATAAATTTTATATTAGACAATTTAATAAATCAATTTAGTCTAATCCTTGACATACATGACTTATGTGTACAAATTTAACTGTTATTTATATTATCTCCTGATAATTCACTTATTTATGGACTTGGGATTCCTAATTTATCATAATTAATATAAATAATCTCACCAATCTTTGTCTTAATTCTATATCATCATAATTATACTTTCACCATATTAAAGTTTAGTGTTTCCTTCTTCGTGGACAACATTGGCAATAACCAGAAGTAATTGGTTATTTGTAGTGTTTTTCTTCACATGTAGTATCCCAAGATCTTGAAATAGATAGTTTTAAAATTTAAATCCCTCCCTTAGATCAACACACACATTTATAATCTTTGTTATGGAGGTTAAATACCCAAAGAATTATATATATTGAAGACAATCCTAAGAATATTTCTAGATAGCTCTTAGTTGGTCATTAGATTGAAAATTACTTTCATATTGAGATATGTATTTGCATATCCTTAAATAACTATCCTAACACAACCAAATATAAAAAATAAACATGGTAAATTATGCAACACCAAGGGTCATGATACTATTTAATAGATTCAACATAAGTAACCTACATTATTTCCCTCTCTCCCACACACAGTTGATAAGTTCCAAACTTAATAAATTTATATTACTTATTCAATATAGAGTACATAGATTTTTAAATCGACAACTTTATTACAATGACATTTCACTCAATGGTATAGACTCTTTAATATGAAAACAAGTAATTATCTTCTCTCCAAAATTTGGTACAATATCCTTCCTCTTTTTTTCATCTCTTTGTATGTTATCCTTGAATGTTCTACTTGGTATTATATTTATATCCCTTTTATAAGGGCCTCAAATATCATCTTGTACCATTATTTTAGTGACCTTATTAAATTAAACAAAGGGGTTATATATTTGAAATTTATTTTTCTTCCAAACCCTTAGCTAATGGAACTATGAACTTATTGCCTTTTCTTTTTTATAGGTTGAATTAAAAAAAAGTGTGTTAATGTGATGTGGTTTCTTAGGAAGAATGATATTTTTATTTTATCAAATTTTACCCTTCCTAGAAACATGCCCAGATTTATTCTATGTGGGAACATTCATCTATGTTCATGATTGTTAGCTTTCCAATTGGTATCTCAAATTTACCTATTAAATTAGGTGGATTGACTAACCTTGGATAAAATTCAATGCAATTTTATTCTCTTTTTAGTATTATAGCTAGGATAATATAGGGCATTAATTTTAGATATTAGTATTCATGAAGTATCCTTCTTGAAATATATCTTCAAGATATGAACTACTACCAACAAAGTCTCAATTCTTTTTTTCCACTTATAAGATATTCTCTATAGTCCTTGGTACAATTCAATCAAGTCCATCACCTACAAAAAATAAGGTGGGGGCTAGTTGAATATATCAAATAAATAATAAAAATGGAAGGAATAATAAGGTAGAGAAGAGATATTTTTCGGAAGTCAAGATAATATCAATAATAAATACTTGAACATGTGCCCATCTATAGTTTTAAAAATATATGAAAATTATAACATCAGCTTAGACTTCAACCGCATAGGAATGTAAGTCTATCGAGAGTAATATGTATTGGAGTTTGATAATTGTTTTTAGAAGTAAACACATCAAGACTATCACTAATCACACATAAACTCATAATTATCAATTACAAAACAAAAGAGTTGAAAAAATATTTAGAACAACTTATTCCAATTATAACTATAAACACCATGTTTTTACCACATCTATGTCTAACCTAAACTTTAGATTGATTTCTACCAAACTATGCAAATTAAATCTATATATGATGGAAAAATGCAACTTCATCTACACATAAAATATAACTATTTATAATAATGTAGATGCATAATTATTTTTGGTATTACCCTATACATAATGATAACCTCCCATAGATTCATCCTTAGTCAGGTTGTGACCAATAAAATTGACATTTTTGACTAATTGAGTGGGGCGCTTAACCAACATTTAGAAAAGGTCAAATGACTAATCAAATTTGCTAAATTGATTTAACTTAATTAAGTGTTTAGTTAAATAATCCATGTGAAATTAATGAATATCTAAAGTTTGAAATTCAAAAATGTAAAATATCAGGCCATGACATCATCCTGACATCACCCTAAAAGTTGGCAAGCACTCAAAAAGTCAATGAAAATAAATATCTAAAAAGGTAATCCATACTTATTAATTGTAACATTTAATGTCTTTTGCCTCCATAATTGGGCCAATTTGATCCCTCCATCTTGATCTTGGATTGACCAATCATAGTTGATCCATGGGAATTCATGAAAAGTTATAAATAAGAGAGAACTCCCTCTCTTTCAAGAGGTTTTATTTTATAATGTTATTATGCAATAATACTTTCAAAAGTATCTCAAGCCAAGGTCATAATGCCTAATTGATTTGAGATAAATTCAAACACCAAGCTAAGCCAATCTAAAGCTAAGGCCATAAGTCAAAAGTGACAAGGATAAACTATGTAAGGAGCACCATTATTAAAGAATATTTAAGCATATGATCAAGCATATTAATCCATGGAAAAATTACAAATCTTACTCACAAGGAAGGTGAAGAATACTTGTTTTGTCTTCTTTTGTTTTCTACTTGCATTTTTCTCTTGATCCTTGAGTATCTAAGATTGAGGTGTTATATTTCTATGTGGTTATATTGGTTTTATCATTCTAAAATTTGACTAACCTCATATGGTATTCCTATGTTACATAATGGCATGATTGGTGGGATGATGCACCCTAAAATCACTAAGGGAGTGACCTTAGACTCTTAAATTCCAAGAAGAATAGCTCACTTAGGACCTTATTTTTATGTTTTATACTTGAATTTTTTTTGTGTTTATTGCCTATGTTATAGATACTTCATTAGTTTAACATGTTTTTCATGAAACATAGATTGTGTCACTCAACCCCTCAACTTCCCAACTACTTAACCACCACTTAACTGATCGACTATGTCATGTAATAGCTTCACTATGCCACTCAATTATTCATTATTTTTTAGGAAATTTTGATAGGTTTTCCATCAAATAGAAGATTTTGTATTGACTGGTAGATTTTAACATGACACAACAACATCACCATTGACTATCAACATCACCATAGATAATAATATCATTATTGACTGACATCATCACCATCGATGACAATATCACCATCGATTGATAACACCACCATAGATGATAATGTCATTTTAGACTAATAACATCACCATAAAAAATAATGTCACTATAAACTAATAGCATTATAATTTCATCTAACATTTCCATTATTTAATGATAGTCTCCCACCATCTCCACCCCTATCATTGATCAATAGCATCTTGATATCTCTTGACACCATCTTAATATCAATTGAATAGTTCCCACTATCAGTGAATACTCTATCATTGATCGAAAGGATCTTATTTTCACCTAACACTATCCTACCATTGAATAATAATATCATGTCATAATCAAATACCCTATCATCCATTGAAAGCATCCTACTATCACCCAACACCATCCTACCATTGACTAACAAGTTCCTACTATTGTTTACTACTCTACAATTGATTGACATCATCCTATTATTTCCTTGTACCATATTAAGATAATATAATGACACCTACCTTTGACTGACTACTACTACCTAAAATTTACTTATAAGAAACTAAGACAAATGGAGAAGATTTCAAATACATTAAAACAAAATAAATCACACTATTTTTTGGTGCTAAAAATTCACTTAATAATCTTTTTTACTTTCAAAATCTACAAGTGCAAACATCAATTCACATTTAATTTAAGTAATATAAAAATAACAAAAACATTACATTAGTACTCCTAAGAGATTTTTCTTTTTATATTAGTTTTTTTTCATAATAAATTGCATGTATGCTCTCCCACCATCCCCTTTAGGGAACTTGGGTGATCATAATTAAATTAATTTTGATTGTTTGGTTCTATATTATATGTGAAGAGAATTCATGTATGCTCTACCCCAACTTTGATTGACTTGGGTGACCTAAAAATGACCTTAAAATTCTTCCAATTTTTTAATTTTTTTCTACATTGGCTTGTGGGAAGGAGTTCATAGCATCCTCACAACTTCTTTAAGGGAGTGTTGACCTAGGGTTTCGTCTCCCAACATCATTCCAACCCTAATACATGGTGGGGTATATAAATTGGGCATATATACTATAATTTAACACTTAGCCTAATAATTCTAATGAAAACGTGGATCATTTCATGCTAGACATCAAACTTCACTAAGTAGTTCGCAGTTGAAGTCATTGTTCAAAGAACTAGACCTTTGCATAATAAGCTAGTGAGTTTGAATATGATTATTTTGATGTAACCTTGTGTTATACATACATGAGACCATTTAGATCATTTCAACAATTGTATATTTTAGTAAACCCCACTTTTTCATTGTCTATCTTTCCAAATGCTAAGTGCTTTGTCACTTCAAGTTCCTTACCATGTACTAGTTCTTTGGAGACAAAGGGGGGATTAAAAAAATATACCTATATGCACTATTTACTTATTGTATTAACACTTAATTCATTTCAATATTAGTATATCGGTGGAAAATTTGGTAGAATCTACACACACCTTGTCATTTTTTAGGGTAGGACATACACTTAGGTGATTTTATTAATATTTTAATTACATTTGTTTTATAGTCTAATATTATTTTTATGTCAAAATCAAGTCTAAAACTTATAGACAAAACACATTTTTCACACACTAATTTGAGTCATGAAGTGTTAATTTATATAATTTTATCTAAACATTTGCATTATAGATTTCAAAAACCACCTTTTATACCTTGTGCCTTTTGATGAAAGAGGCATTGTTGTGTTGCCCAATTTATTCTAAGATCTCTTATATTTGTTCAAAATCAATTTTAAACCATTTATATGCCTTTATTATAAATATTTTCATGAATTTTTCCATTTGATTCTATGCCATTGTTCATTTATAAATACAATTCTTTAAAAAACCTTATTCAAAATCTATATTTTGAAGTTTAGATCTAAAACAATTGGTTTACAGTTAAGTATTATTTAAAACTTGAGCTTGAGTGGTTCACCTTTATATCTTTATATTTATGAAATTTGGATGGATTTTTAATTTTATTTTTAACTACCTTTTCCTAGAAACCAAGTTTCCTTTTACCATGTCCTGCATTTCCAAGTTTCTATTTTAGACCAAGTATTCCATCTATTTCATATTAGGATTTTATACTTGAGATATTTTCAAAATTCACAATACTAGCCTATGTTATGTACCAAGACCTATTTCGTGTCCCTAGATTGAGTTTTTTTTCAAATGAATATCCCAAGATTGTTTGTGTCATGATATATTTCATGTGCCTAAATCAAATTTGTTTCCAAAGGCCTAGTTCAAGTTCATTTTCAAATCCAAATTCACACTTAGACCTAGGCTAATTTATAATTTTGTTTCCATGTACAAATTACCACATTCAAAGCCATACCTTTTTCAAACATAAATTATTTCAACCAAATTGAAAAATCATGCCAATTCAGGGTTTATTTTTGAACCCACCTTCCAATCTAATCAAGGTCATTTTTGACCCCTTTTATACTATAAAAAATAACTAAAATATGGCCTAGACCTAGACCAAGTTAATTTCATAACTGAGAAAAAGTTTAATACCCTTTTTATATACCAGTACCACCCTATTTTCCTTATTAAAAAATATCCATGTTAATTATCATATTCCAAGACCGCCCCTATCTGGTCTAATTAGAGTACCAAGTTCACCCTTTCAAAGATAATTTTTTTGATAATGGTACCTGATCCCCTACATACATCGGTAATCCTCCTTTGGATTATGTTAGAAACCAAGCTCCACAATTCTTAATGATTACCATTATATGCCCTTTTCCTTTGGCCTTCATTAGTAACCAATCTCCACAATGCCCAAAGATTACCATTTCAGGCCTTCCTCCTCTAATCTACATTAGTAAGCAAGGTCCACAACACCTAAGGATTACCATTTTCAGACTTCCTCCTTTAACTTACATTATCAACCAAGATTTAAAGTACTCAAGGATTATCATTCCATGCCATTATCCTTTAGCCTATGTTAGTAATGAATCTCAATAATTCCCAAGGATTACCATTTTAGGCCCTACTTTAGCTTGTGTTAGAAACCAAGCTTTGTAGTTTTTAAGGATTACTATTACAGACCCTCCTCCTTTAGCCTACATTAGAAACCAAGCTCCATAGTGCCCATTAATTACCATTTTAAGCCCTCTTTATTTGGCCTTTATTAGAAACCAAGCTCTGTAGTGCCTAAGGACTACCATTCTAAGCCCTCCTCCTTTGGTCTATACTATCAACCAAGATCATCAGTGCCTTAGGATTACCATTCTAAGCCCCCATCATTTGGCTTTCATTAGCAACCATGCTCTATAGTGCTTAAGTATTACCATTCCATTCCTTTCCCCATTTTTTTCTAAATTTGGTAGCTCATTATCTCAATAAGTTTGTGTAATTATAACTAGGAATATTATGGTTATAATCCTCGACCCACATACAGTCTTTATTGAGCCCATATTTGATGACCCTATTTGAAAAGAACCCATTATTGAATTATAGGTCATTACTAATCCATTTCCAAACATCCCCCAATTAAAAAATCCAATCTAGTCTTCAAGCCATAATAGAACCAATCATTACAACTCTAATACTTATCATTTAAAGATTGAAATGTGTCCAAATCTAAGATTTTGAAACCAAGTGTAGTCCAAGGCCAAGACAACCAAACAATCCATGATGTTTTTATTGAAATGCATATTTTTGAAAATGTAACTTGTGTTGAGTCATCATTTTACCATTTTCCTTTCTTTGAGGAGCCTCATTTTGACAATCCAATATCTATGGAGTTGCCTATTGATCATTTCCCTTTTATTGAGGAGTCTCACTTTTACAATCCAATATTTCTTGAGTCACCCTTAAACCATTTCTTTATCTTTAAATAACCTCAGTTTGACTAGCTATTCTTTGTAGAGCTACCTACTAACCATTTCCATTTTATTTAAGAGTCTCACTTTGATAATCTAATTTTTATGATGTCACCCTTAAACCATTACCCTCTCTTTGAGAAGTCAGCCTTTGTGGAGTTGTATGTTGACCATTTATCTTTTATTTAGAAGCCTCATTTTGACAAGCCAGTCTTTATGAAGTCCTTATTAATTAAGCCTATTTATGAATATACCATTATTCAACCATAGGACATTACTCATCCAATACTAAGCATTCAACATAACATCTTTATCACCATACTAGGATAAGAATCAACATTAAAGTTAGGTTCTATTTTTGAATTGATATTAGATTTAGAATCAAAAGTAAAAGCAATGTCAGTATCAACATCAGATTTAGAGTCCCTTTGAGTTAGACTCATTTTAGAATTATAATACATTACTGGATGTTAGAACATTAGTTACATACATCTTGAAAATTAGTTTGAATAAATTTGTGATCCTACCATGGTTTTCAAGGATGTTTACTTCAACATCAACACAAGTTCTCCTATATCTTGTATGAGGATTATGTTGAATATTACCATTTCATATCCATTCCAATTTCCATTTATATTTTTAATTAGACTAACCATTTTTAAGCACTTAAAAACTAAACTTGAGTGCAAATATTGCTACTTGAGACCACTCATCCCTAACTTATCCATAGATCTATCTTTGGGTATATTTTCACACTTATCTAGCCTTAATGCAAGCCATAATCATCCTTAGACATATATAACATAGTCTCAAACCCTCATCTAGACATCTTGGCCCTTAATGCATTAGGTTATACAACCTAGACACTAGCAACCATAATGGGTACATTATCACCACAAGACATTAGTGTCCCAATTTTGGCAGTACTATCCTTTCACTCCTTTTACTAAAAACATATATCTTTTCAATTCTATGTGCACCTAAGGTTGACCTAGAAATGTTTTAATACATTCACAAGCACTAGAATAATATATATACATGACTTTTAGCCCTATAATAACTAGATGGAAATCAAATGCAAATTACACATACAAACATATAATAAGTTGTGCACAATCAAGCTTATCAATCCCTATTCTACCCTACTTGTGCATATAACCATCTACAACATTCCTAATCTTAGATCACTTAGGATTCCAATCCAAGCACATTCAAGGAACTAAATTCAACATTAATATTATATTCACTTACATTTTCACCAACACATAGGTGGGGATAACTACATTGGGATTGATCCCTCTTTGAAGTATTGGTATGTAGGAAACTCTTATCAGATTTGGGTGTTGAGGATGTCTAACCTACCCCACTAAAAACACACATTACTACTTGTATCAACTAGATTCACTAACAATAGGGAATATTTGGGTTTAAACATAAAATCAATCAAAGTAGGTCATATATAGAGATACATAACTCATGCACATAGGAATATGCTTGACAGACCTAGACACAAGTGCATCCAAAAGCTCAGAATAATTTTGTATAAAGGACACAAAAACCACATAGTGATACTTTCTAATTGTGAAACTAATATCTAGGAGGGGTTTTGACACTTATACCCTATTTGTGATATTCAAACTAGACTTTGTCTTAGTTTACAACCTCTAGATCTCCTGTTTCAATCATTGTAAAACTAAGTTCTTATTTACATTATGTATACCTATTTTTAGAAAGGTTAAATTTTGTAAATTTTGTTACAGATTAATGTCTATATTTATTGCATATTTTCACCCTAATTTACTATATTCATCCCTTTAAAAATATAGGATTTAAATACATATAATTCTTAAAATGTTAAATCATTTGGTGAATCTGACATACTTCAAACATTGGACAATCCTTAACCCTAGATAACCCTAGGGTTTAAGTTTCCATCCTTATAATACCCACAATCATTTTTAATATCCATATATTTTTTAATTTATATTTCATATAATCATCATAATAATATATAAAGTTTATCATTTTTAATACAAATTTTTCTAGCTTCCTTTGCATGTTTGTTTCATTTCATTTTGAATGAATTCAAAGATAACATAAACACATATGTACATGTTTCTTTATATTAGTTAAAATTTATGTCATATTTCATTTTATCTCTAACATGATATTATTCTCTTATATGGAAATAAATTAAGAAATAAATGCTTACATATATAGAGAATCAATTATAATATAGTTTATTGGACTCAATCTATAAATTTAAAGCCCTAACAACCATGTTTCATGTTTCAATGTCATATCCTATACATAAGAAATAATCTCCTTCTCCTCCTCATGTCCATGAGGATGAAAGATACTTTCCCTCTAACTAGATCCATACTATCACTCCTCCATGAGATGACACATTCTATACTATTATTACTAATGCATGTACTCAATCTATCCATTCCTCCACCTCTCCCCTATAAGGTGTGTGCCTACAGGTTCAATCAAAATCAACTATTTTTTTCACTTGTGAGATTCTAAAGGATGAAATTATCAATGTGAACATGCTAATATCAAAATTATAGAATCAAAATAAGTTATTAAGTGACAAGGTCACATTATTGGGAAATCAAATTACATGTACAAATTCTTCAAAACATTCTAGTGTTCATCATGTATATACATCTACACCTAGAAAAGTTGCGACCAACATTATTTCATATCCAAATCTTAAGTTATAAGATGAATAATACAAGCAAGATCAAGATGATATGAAAAATAAGAATCAGGACATTCTCCCCTCACTTAATAGTGAAAATTTTATAATCAATAATGATGATATTTTATATATTTTTAAAGACAAAATTTGGGAACAACCCCATGATCATGCACATATTATATAAACCATAATCGAAATAAAGAACAAATCAAACAATGGTCATTATTATACTACCCTAGATAGAAATATTGTTACACCTACTTTAGGGGAAAATTAGGTTATGCAATAACCTATTTTAACTCAATAACCTTTAGTATTAGCTACATATCCTATGGCTAGTTCCTCCTATCTATATTTATATCCCGTATGCATGAGATTCATTATGTATAGGAAAAGGTGTTACATATTGAGTATGGAGATACTATGCCTTAGATTCTAATTTTATTTTAAATGCACCTTTGGCACATCACATAGAAGTAACTCCTTTGCCATCCAAATTCATGGGACCTATGTTTACATTATATGATGGTAAGGATCACCTAGAACACCATATACAATCTTTCCATGCAACATGTTTGGACTAAATGTCCAATGATTGGATCCTTACTAATTTGTTAGCACATATTATAAAGGAATATGCCTTAAAATGGTTTTATGATCTTTAAAATTAGTCTATCACTACATTCAATCCATTGGTAGATATGTTTTTAACATACTTTTCAATTACCATCAAGGATAAGATCTCATATGCTCAAGTGGCAGTATTGAATCAAAAAACTAATGATCCTATTTCAAAGTATGTCTTGTGATATAAAACTATAGTGGAAAATATGACTATCCCCATGGTATATAGATATCTCTAAGACATATTCAAATATATCTTACTACCATCATTTCATGAAGCTATCTTGTTCAAGAAGTTTCCATCCTTCATTGATTTATTCCACATAGCGAAAGAAAGGGATGACAAACTTCTCTCTATGGGTATATTTAAATGTATAACTAAATAAGATTCAATTAATAAGAGTTATAATAAGACTCCATATAAATTAAGGGCCATTGAAAACATGAGTGATCAAAAGGCCATAATTAACACAACTTTAGATCTATCTCCTTGACTGATTTTATCAGTTAATCCACATAGAGTTTTTACCAACCTTCCATATGTTCTAGTATATGTTTTACAGTATCTCATAGAATAAAATTTCATATCTCTCCCTCCCATAAAATATTTTTATATGACATATCATCTTCCAAAGATCCATGATTCCAATGCATTTAGGACTATCACATGGCACCGGGCCATACTACAAACAAATACATCATCTTAAAACATAAGATACAAGATATGATATAAGCTAACATAATTAATGTGGGTACACCCATAGAGGCTCATAAATTTTAAAAAATTTAACCTAAATCATTGAAATTAGTTTCATATCTATTTTTAAAACATACAACTAATGAGACAAATGACACTTCAAGTGGTCATTATATGTATCAATAACATCAACCACCAATATCCAATCACACTACTGCAAAGGATGCACACAAAATAAAAAATATTATAGGTCTATATCATACTATATTACCATATATACCATATCTACTAGCTATAATTCCCATTGGTACACCATAAAGTTTAATTGATCCACTAGTGTAGGTGAGGTCTACTCTTATAATGTTACCACGTATGTAGACTATCCCATGGATACCATTATTAGAGAGACACATATATAAGATATATGTTGTAGATTATAGAGGGCCTCCCTCTTCTCCTTTATTTTTTAGATTAGTACTATTGAGTTCCCAAGGTTATCATCATAGGGAACCCATTCCATCTACATCATCTTCTACCAAATGGGTCTCTAAGACTCCTACAGTATACAAAACACCTTAGTTATCTTCATGGATTCCTAGCACCACTTCAAAAGCAATGAAAACTATAGATAACTTAGTATAAAAAGTTTTAGGACCACAATTATCTTAGCATACAACATGCACAATTATTTTTCTTTTATTTGACACATGTTTCATTAATAGTAAGTTTCCCATGAGATTCACTAGTTAGTGTGTTCTTCCCTTCTCATACATAGTTTCCTTCATTATTGTTCATTGTATATAGTTTAATTTTCATGCTATTTGTAGATATATTATATCTAAAAAATTCAAAAACAATATAATATGTCAAAATATAAAAAACATTCAAATACCTACTAAAAAAAACTATAGATAGTATGCATTGCCATGTTTACATCTCTTATATTTTCCAGATACTACATATGCCATCCATATTAGTGTAGTAAATTTTATCACACATACATGCTTTAGTTGCTCTTATCAAGTTATTGCATATTTCTAAATAAATCAAGCACACTACATTGATCCAAATATACTACTATCTACTCATTGGGGGCATAGACATAGATACACAAGTTCCTCATTTGATACACTCACCCATTTGGAGGCACTCTATACAAAAAATTTATTTCTAAGTTACATCTTTCTAAACTTTACATCACAAATTTAGCATTTTTATATATTTATTTTGATCATGTTACACCTACTCAATTTTGTTTCTAATTACTAATACTTCAAACTTAGCATATATACCTCTGATATCTTATACAGATTTGTATCACGTGTTCATGCATACTTTCATTCTAGATTTCCTTGTTTAGACTTGATTATATCTCTATAATTACTTTATTCAAGTGAATTTGAATATTACATTTCTCTATGGCTCTATGCCACTTACTTCAATTATATGTATGCTTTGGACAAGTTCCCATGTCCTTGTGTGTGCTTTCCTATTTGTGTATGTAGACATTTAAACATGTCATTCTATGTGACTCTAAGCCAATCTACTTGTTATTCAATATGTGTACATTTAAACATGTTTTTTTATGTATTTATTTTAAATATTTAGTGACAAGTTCCTATTTACCTTGTATTGTGTCTCCCTTGCCTACTTTGTGTGCATCATGTGTGTTGTATGTATGATTTATCGTATGTGTCAAGTCCATGACACTTATCTCTTGATTGTTACACACTCTAGTTTTATATTCTATTAGGGACCTCATGCATCTCCCCTTACTAGTTGGGTGATATGATGGACATAATTTCCCAAACCCCTAGGTAGCTACACAGTTATTACATAGATTTATTGTTTACATACATTATCACATCTATCTTAATAGTCTTGTGAATTATAGATCTAACATACATAAAACTTTACAAACTTTTTCTTAGATTATCTTACATTCCAAAGTTATGTATTCACATTACATTGATTTATTATGTGGATATCACGTATGCTTTAGCTAACACACATTTCATAGATCTTTCTTTTTTTAGTATAGTTATTACAGAAGTTCAACAACTCCATCAAAAGAGGGGGAATTAACAGGGGTTTTTCATATAGATCAGGGTATCCATATGCAATTAGAGTAAAATTTTTAGCACATAATATTATAAAATAGCAATCATATTCAAGATAACATAGTGGGAAATAGTCACACAAATATTAGTTATAGTTGTAAATAAATTAGTATAATTGGACATTAGTACCCAAATTGGCACATAAACACCTCAAAACACTACTATCTAAGATATGATGCTACTATCTAGTAGTCTTAGATTTATAAAATTTCATATTGGCATACAAAGTACAAGTACAATCCATGTTTACATATATTCAATTAAGGTTTACCAATTTTGGCTTAGTTTAGCTCAGATTCATACTAGTTTGCTTAAATTGGGGGCATCATGTATGGCATGATCCTTCCTATTTTAGTTTAGATACTCATACAAATTTTTATAACTCATTCCGAAATCCATATGCTTAGATATCAAATTTGGGTACATGTGTGTGACACATTATTTCTATATACTCACTTATACACTGATTGATTAGATGGAATGACAAACTCTATGTCATTCTCTATGACGTACACATAATAAACCATGTTATAGGTTACACATAAGATTCATGATTTAATCCATATGTATTAGTTTGCATTTTATGGTGGCCCAGAGATGCTTAATATACCTAAGTGGCCATAGAGCCAACATATCCATTTACACATCTCTAGCTACACATTTCCAATTACATAGCATAGTTTTAGTTTCAAATTCATCTACTAGATAGGGGTATGAAATGATGGAGTCATAGTATACTTGAGCTCTTGAGCCACCTAAATGAGAGGATTAGAAACATTATCCATCGAATCCAAACTATTCATAGGTCATGATCCACCAAGCATGAGTGGGAAATAATGGAGTCAAAACTTGATTGAGTTCTTGAGCCACCCACATATGAGGATTGAGTAATACATCAACTTAGCCCAAACTATTCACTAATTAATCACTATATATACACACCCACATAGGTTGTCACTAGGTTTATGCATTAGTTCACATACCCAGTGAAGCGTATTCATTCCTTTCCTCTTTCTTATCTCTTTACTCAGTTTTATCTCTTTACTCAATTTTGTATTTACTTTTGATATCTATTAAGTAAGGACTAATCTACACATGTCTCATTTAATAAAACACACAATGGAGTATTATTCACATACTCACATCTATATTCATGGGATTCACCTCATAGGTAAGTCTAAGTATGCTTATTTTTCATTTATCCTAGTCTTTTCACATTATTGTATTTATAAAATAAAGGGGGGTGGGGAAATGTCATCACCTAAAAATAACACTTTAGTGCTATGAGTGTTAATTGCGACCACCTATCCCTAACTTAGCCCTAGACCTAACTTAGATACTATTTTCACACTTATCAAACATTTATATAGGGCACAAGCATCTTCAGACATCCCTAAAGTAGTCTTAGACCCTCATATTAACATCTTATCCCTTAGTTCCTCAAGTTCTGCCACGTAGACACTAGTGCCACCTATTTTTGGAGATACTATCATTTCCCTCATTTTTTTACCAATGGATATCTTTCTTTTAAAATGTAAGAGCACTAGGGTTAGCCTAGACCTATGTTAAGATCTTTAAAAGTAATAGAATAGTGTATATACATGAATTTTAGCCCTCTAACCACTAAGTAGAAATGAAATGAAAATTACACATAAAAACATAGAACAAATTTTTCATAATCAATGTTATCAATATTTATTGTGCCATACTTCTATATACAACCATATAAAACATTCATAAACTCAAATTACTCAGGTTTCTAATCTCAATAACATACAAGGAAATCAAGTCAAAATTCATACTAGCTTCACTTCCACTTGAACCATAACTTAGGTAGGGATAACTGCACTAGGATTTATCCTTCTTTGTAGTATTGGTATTTAGGCAACTCTCATTATAATGGGGTGTTGAGGTTGTCCGACCTACCCCCAAAAAAACATAGGTTACTACTTGTATCAATCAAATGACCTAATAAAATGGAAGATTAGGTTTTGCACATAAAATTAATCAAAATAGGTCATGTATAGAGATATAGAACTTGTGCGCATAGGAATAGGCTTGATAGACCAAGACATAGTGTACCTAGGACCTTAGAAAAGTTATTCACAGAGGACACTACTACTAAATAGGTGTATTAATGCCACATGACACTACTTTTCAATTAGGGAACTACTATCCAAGAAGGATTTAGACACTTTTTCCATGTTTGTCACACTCATACCATCCTCTATCTCAGTTTGAAACCTATATATCTCTCATTTTGGTCATTTTCCATCTAAGTTCTTGTTTACATTATTTATTGTTATTTTTAGAAAGGCCAAATTAAGTTAATTATATTACAGATCAGTGGTTGTATTTATTATATATTTATACCCTAAATTACTATACTTAGTGCTTTAAAAACATAATATTACATATAAGTCCTAAAAGGTTAAAACACCATTACATTAACATTCCACCTCCCAAAAGTGTCAACTAGGATAGAAATAATCAGACATTATTGAACTACATCCATAGTGACATATCATTTATATAATATCAGGTGAACAAAGACAATTTATGTAAAATAAGAACAATTTCCTAGTGAAACCTTTTCAAAGGTGTTCTGTAGTAATCAAATTCTAAACTCAACATATTATAGTGAAATTTCTTTTAAGGCATTAGAAGTCAATCAAATACAAAATTCAATGTTCCTTACTAAAAATTTGTTAGAGGTGAAATGGGACAACCAAGACAACTTTATTAGGGATAATTTCTTTGAGGCACTAGTAGCTAAGCATTATAGTTATTTATTTCTTGATGAAGATATTATTAAAGATAACATTAGTAAAAATTCCACTATATAATATAATCAAATGCAAAAAATCTAAGACTTAAGAAAGATAAAAATTTGGTGTTCTTATCAAGATCACATTTATAAGTCTTTGGCCCCACCACAATTATAATTATGTTGAATTCAAGACAACAACATTGTGTGTGTCTAAAAATACTGATATTTATTTGTTACCCAATAATTATACATTCCATTATGATCCATTTATTAGTTATAGAACCATATTACAATGATAAATTAGATTTTTTATCCAATGCTTATCCTTATTTATCATCCCTAACTACACTTTCCTATATAGAGGCTACAAATATATCTTGTCAATAAGTTTAGAGGAAACATAATCAATGACCAATGAAGATCATAAAAAAATTACTGGAGTCAAAATATGTAGACAATTGTTAGAAGATAAATTATTCAAAGTGGGTGTGGACTAGAGATAAAGATCTATTAACATTTAGGTTGTATCATATGCTAATCAAGACGATCATCTCCACATTGGTAAGAATAATAAAATCACACCATACATTGTTGTTTTTCTATTTTCCCATTTTGTTGTTTCATACCTTGCCTTTTCATTTTCCTTTTCATTTACATCTCCATTTACATTACCTTTCCATTTACTTTTCCTTGACATTTATCTTCCCTTTCTATTTACCTAACCTTTCCATTTATCGTGCCTTTCATTTTGCCTTGACATACCATTACTTTTTCCATTTTCCTATTCATGAACATGTTGTTACCTAGTCAGGTTCTCCATTTAAACATAGAACTATAGTGGCTTGATGTCCATTTAGACTATGTATGAAATGCTTAGCTTTTTTTTAGGTTAGCTTAGCCACCTTTATTCCAACACTCTCACTATTTTGAGAGAAATTCAAAAAAAAAAAAAAAATCTTGCCATTTTTGAGTCACTTTTGTGTGGATTGTGCATTTTAAATTGATACTACTACTACACCCTTGGGTTGTCTAATGCTCTCACCATTTTGAGAGGTATTTTTGTGTGAATTGTTAATTTTAAATTGATTTACTAATATAACCTCGGTTTGTCAAATGCTCTCAAAATTTTGAGAGAAACCTAAGCCAATTATCTCACCATTTTGTGAGTCACTTTTATGTATACTACAATACACCCTTGTTTTTTCTATTTTCTCATAATTTTTAAAGTGGTATCTCATAAATATATAATGTGTTAATACACCCCAAAAATTATAAAAATATTCCAAACATTTCAAAAACCTAAACATTTGAAAATGCTTACAATGTCTATTAGTATATAACTTACTTTCCCTTTTTCCTCCATGTATTATTTCATGAAATTTTACATGGTTAATAGAAAGGTTACTAGTAAAATCAGCTCTAGATAGTACACTAGCATGAAATGTGGTCTCTTGAGGGTCCACTTGTATCTGGTGTGATCAACCCAAAATACATACTTTAGTAGTGATTGTCAATCTCTAATTTGCTTATTATAAGATTTATTGATTGCATCTATCAAGATTTTGGTCAACTCAACCAACCCATTTACCTATGGATTATATTTTTATGATAAATTAAAGGTGATGAGGTTATAATAGGCCAATTAGTGAGTTTAGTTGATTAAAATGCTAAACTATTATCACAAAATAGTGAGATTGGCATTTTAAACATCATATTACATTCTCCTTAAGGAACTTGATCACTTATTTGGTTATGTTATTGCTATTGGATACTACCTCCATCCATCCTATATAATAATCAATTGTCATGAGTATAAATTTATGTCCAACTATTGAAGTTGTATTGGTGAATACTATGAATCGAAGGCCCCAATAATCTAAAGTATGTTCTTCTATTATAGGCTAGAGGGGAATCATAACATGGAATTCCTTGTTGGTGAGGGTATGAAACTCATGGTAGGTAATGACATAAGTATGTGAATCCTTGAAGATGATGGGCTAATAATATTTAACTCAAATAATTTTATTGGCCATTATTCTTCCTAAGGGGCGACCACTACCTAACTTTTCATAAACATTGGCCATGACCTATTTTTATTCTTCTTTTAAAAGGAATATAAGGTATTTGTATTCATAATTATTTTGATTAAGTACTCTTTTATTAAAAATATAATGAGTTACCTTCAACCTCCAATCCCTTTTTGTGCTTTGTTTTGTTCTATACGAGGTCTTTTATAGTGAAGGTAGTGGATAATTGGGCCATACTAGTCCTAGATAACCATATTTGATTGATCTAATTACACCAAAATAATTTGTGGCCCAATTTTGGTGAGAAACTAAGTGAGGCCTTGACCTATTGCCATTCTAGAAGGTTTGATATCTAGATCATACTCTTTCATCTTATCACCCATTAACCTCTATGTTCCCCAAATTATGCTTTCATCAAAATGAGCCTAATGTCTAGGTCAAGGATAATGACATGCAATTTATTACTAAAGATATAATTCTAAAACATATTAATAGATTTTTTTGAGTTTTAATCATGTTTATCTATGGTGGAGTACTTCCACTCTACATATTTCAAGTTCACGCTCATAAAAGTCATGGGTTTTTATTATTCATCAAACCTTTGAGTGAGTATAACAACTATTGTTTTATTAGAGGTGAAGGAATATAGGTGGAAGTCCTTCATATATTTTGGAAGCTTATATTTAAACATAGAACTTAGAGGTTTATAAATATCAACAAACCAAATATAAACTTATGTACAAAGTTAATTTTTGAAAAGAATGATTTTAATTTTTTATTATTGTTAGGAAGAGGTATTTTGGAAATTTCATTAGCTTATTTGGGATCAATATAGATAACTTCCTTGGTGATGATTTTACCAAGGATATTACCTTCCATAATGTCAAAAATTATTTTCCTCAAGTTAGTTGAGATACCATACCTTTTTCACCTTTAAAATATCATTTACAAATGGTGGGAATGATATAAGATGTGTTTTGAGAATAAAATTAGATCATAGATATATATTACTATATCTTTACCAATAAATCCCTTGAAGGTGAAGCCCATAGATCTCTAAAATGTGGCCCAACATTGATGAGACTAAATGACATCCTTGTGTAAGTGAAGATAACACACTTGGAAGTGAAATTAGTATTGAATCTATATTATAGATTTATCAAGACCTATTTATATCATGAGAATCCATCCAAGAAATACATAATCGAAGACCCACTCACCATCTAAAAAATTTCATCTAGAGAGGAAAAGGGATAATTGTCTTTATTTGAGGATTGATTCTAGTTCCTAAAATCAAGACAGTCTATTTTCTCTATTATTATTATTATTATTATTATTATTATTATTATTATTATTATTATTATTATTATTATTATTATTATTATTATTATTATAAATGGGCACTCATTTGGCCACCTATGTAGGATGATGAATTTGGAAAATAATTCTTGATAAGAGAATCTTATGAACCTATTTATGAATGAGGGGCTCTAAGATTAGATTCATAGGTTATTGTGTCTATTTAACTATTTTTCCCTTAATTGAGTGGGACGGTATGTGTTATCACACTAGGATCAATAAACTTAATCTATTTGAATGTCTGGGAAATGGTGTTTCTATACTACATGAGAAATCTCATGAATTTTTATATTTCAATTAGGGTACAATTAGGACCAATGTCGACATATTTAGGTTAATCAATTGATCATAGGTTGATAGTGAGTGATTATTGGTCAACACAAATTGGTATTTATAATATGTGTGTTGATTTATAGAGATTAAACACTCTCTCTAATGAAATCATATATTTTGAGATGTCATTTTATTTTAAGTTCATAATGTTTTCTCCATTGTATTAATCATTAAAGGGTTTGTCTTTATCCTTCTCATATATGATATAAGCACCAAAGGACCTAGATCTATTTAAAAAGTCCAATATGTGATGATCATCATAAAAAACATGAAAGTTATCAATGTTTTTTAGGACTGAATGGTAGGATATCAACTCTATGTAAATATTTTTCAATCTTGAGTCATCTAAGTCATACATATTCTCCATAAAACATGCTACGGAATATATAACCTAGTTTTCTTTTTAATAAGTAAGGGTGATATTAAATTCATTGAAAACTTATATCAAATCCAACATTTATGTTTATATTTACTCAAATAATATACCTTGCATTGAAATTTAATCATGACCTGATTGGCTACTAATTCAGAATCTATGAATGCTTTTGGCTCTTTGAATTTTTATTTTAAGACTAGTTGCAAGCCTAAAATAAAGGATTAATATTCCACAAATTTATTTGTGTAGGGGATATGTAATATATAGTAATCCATATGTAGTTTAAATTATGTTTAACTAAAAAATTATAGCTCTAAAACATTATTTCAAATGGGGCCCATCAAAGTATAGGGACCATAGGCCTAACATATTTAGATTCTCATCAACATTACCTTTTGATTGTTCTTTAGATAGGTCATAAATGTTGATGTCAAGAGATAATTTATATATGTTCTCATTGACAACATTTTATATTAATCATATGTTTCATCCTAGGATATTTTTTATCACAAATTTCATTGGACATGCCTCTCATGACAACCACAAATGCGAGAAGTCTTTGGTCATATACCCATTCAGGGTCTTGTACCAATCCCTACAAAGTAACATATTGTAATATTTAAATATCTTTACCACTTGAATTTCTATGAACTATTGGACTTTAGGCTCATATTCCAACTGCATGTGGAAATCTAAGATTTCACCTATTATTTTTACCTTAGATTTATCTATCTAGACTAATATTTTATTTTATTTAATAGGTGCTATACCTAAATTATAACATATTTCAATAGGCATGACATTTATCAAGGTCCCCAAGTAAACTATAAAATTATGCATTTTCTTTCCAAATAACTAGAATTTGAGGAGGAATGGATGGAACTCAACCTTATTATTATGTATCAAAACATTAGTGTATGTAATATTAGGTTTCAACTGGGTCAGTTTGTCTATCAATTACTTTAATAAGAGATATTTATGATTATTAATCTAGGCAAGCTTATGTAACATGATATTTTATTTGATTTTATTCGTGTCCTCTATTATGTTTTAGTTTATCTTTCTAGTAACATGATGAACCTTTCTATGAGGCATGGAGTTGGTAGTTTTTGGAGGTGAAATATTATTCCTTTCTCTAGGATTAGGAGGGTTTGCACCAAAATTAGGGGGAGTGGACATAGTGAGAATTTTATACTATATCTAACTCCTTAGGGAATAGGTGTTTTCCTAGTACTAATGAAAATCATATAACTCATTGGTGGACTCTTATAGTTCCTAATTCTCTTGGATAGGGGAATCCAAGGTTTATAGTACCATAGTAGTGCTTAGATATCTTGAAAAAATAAGAACATCATGTTTTTTAATGTCATTTGAAGGGTTTGGGATTACATTTTATTCTTCAGTCTCTCTTTGGAAGGTGTAAAAATCACTTTAGAACTAAATTTAGTCTATCTCCCCATGTTTGGTTGTGTTACACACATGACACTAAACTAGTAGGACTAACTTACAGATGTTGATCTTAGTAAAATTATTAGTTAAGATTTGTAGTAGGTTTTTGGAATGGTTATAAATTTTTTCCATGATAAGTGAAATTACAATTGGAATTTTCACCACCAATGTTCCCAACTTATCATTAGAGACCCAAGAAATCATTTTAAAGCTTTTTTACCATGTGATGTATAAAATCTATATAATTTTTGTTAGACCCTTGGGGTATGATTTTTAGATTATTTAATACAAGGATGAATGATTGGATATGATATTTAAGGACTACTCCACCATTGAATAGGATATGGAAACCTAAATTTTGATTGGGTGTAACATGTCTCAATGAGTTATGGTTGATCACCAACATAGGCTATGTTCTAGATTATATTAAATGTAGGGTTAAAGGGGGGAACTTTGGAATTATATTTGGGATAGCTAATGACATTTAACCTTGAGGATTCAAATACCTGTCTATTTTAATATTATTATAATATTCTAGGGGTAAATCCATGATAAGGGGATCCTTGAATAGGAACATTGTAGTCCAAGGATCTAAGGCATTCCTCTACATTTCCAGAGCCAATTAGGAATCTAGTTTATATAATGTGGTGAAATTGACATACATATTTTAGAACCTTACATTGAATGTCTTAATAGGCTCATTATATTATTTATGAATGATAATAAACTATTGGTATAGGATGTTGGGAATTATGACTTGTTAAAACTAAGCTAATGCGGTATTATTAAACTCCTCCTTTATTGTGATGGATCTTTCAAGTAGGTTCAAGAACCAATCATATTCAATGTCCATAAAAGTTAATGAGATAAACTACAAGCCACATCCTCGTGCTCGATGTTCAAGAGTTTGAGGAAGACTTATAAGTTGTCACATGTTCCTCAATAATGCATCCTTCACTAGGTATCAATTATGAGATACTTTTTTGAGTTCCTATGTAGGTCATGAAAAAATATAAGGTTATTGATATTAAAATAAGATAACAAAAAAATGGGTGTAACCATAGCTACATGTTTGTTTAGGTTGGTCTAGGTGGATGAAATACATGAGGTAACTAGAGGTTTTTTTCTCTATCATTTGGATCTAGTCCTTCTATGAAACTATAGGGGTGTGATTATCAATCGAGTGAGGATAATTATATACCTAGTGATCCATGTAGGGGTTTATAGGTTATGTCTAGGCTAGGTAGTAATCTAAGTATTTCATGTAGAATGAGTGGAGACACTCATTCTAGTACTAGTTTTTTTGTTAGCCTACCAATTGGTATCTCAAATGCACCTATCAAATTAGGTGTATAGAGTGACCTTGGAGGAAACATAAGTGAATTTCATCATTTCAATTTAGGATTTTTGTTTGGACAATCCATGACATAAGTTACAAGTATTGGGCTCTATGAAGTAACCTACTTGAAAGATAACTCTAAGAGATGCACTACTACCACTTAAGGTTCAATTCAAGTTTTCCATGTATATGAGATTCTGTATAATACCTGGTCTAATTGTATCCATTATACCACTTAGATAACTTATTTATCAATTTATAAATAAGTAAATGGGGATGGATGAATATATAAAATAAATATAAAGGGGAATGAATAGTAAGGTAAATAGACATATTTTTGGGAAAACAAGAGAATATTAATAATAAAGGACCAAACATGAACCCAATTTAAGTTTTATCATTGTATATTGAGTTTATAATGAGCTTAGACTTTAGACACATAGGAAATTAATTCTAGGGATAATAATATATGTTGTATTATAATAAATCTTTCTAAAATTAAACACATCAATATTATTGCTAATCACACATAGACTCACAATGGTCTAATATAAAACAAAAGAGTAAAGATACTAGTTATAATAGATTTTTTCCTATTATGACTATTATATACTATAGAAAAACATATATTTGAGCTCTTAAAATTAATATCATTCATTTTTAGATAGATAATTTGAAGACATTCATAAGATAAGACACATTGAGATAAAACAAAACTTGTATTAATATTTTTGTGTTTTAATAAAAAAAATTCAACCTTTACAAAGAGCCAAAAAATAACATATCTATGGATGAGATGAGATCTACCTCCAAATAGCATGAAATACCAATCTTATCCAAAATAACTTAAAAATGTTACAAACCCAATCATGACCATGATGGGCTTATAAAATACAAAGAAGAGATAAATAGGACCCAAAGTATTGACCTCACACCCCTTTATTGGGACCATGAGGATCTTCATTTTGAGATTGGAGGTGGGCCAATTCCTATCTACCTTGGATCTTCTTGATCAGATTATAGTAATTATGCCACTAATTTAGCATCAATAAAACTTTGGTATATTGATGTGTAGATCTTAAAAAAACACCTCTGCTTGAGTCAACAACCTCTTGTGGTCCTTGAGAGGGGATTCCAATGAGACCTTTACCTTATTAACTTGGATAATTATCATGGTTTATTGTGTGGCATATTATAAGATGGGATGAGATGTGTATTTATTGGAGTTTCCAACTTATTATTTGTTTCCATTTATAAGTGCTCCATGTGGATTCTAAATTCATCAAGGTTGATCAAGGTGCCATCTAGGTGGAAGAGGACTGTGATGTTGACCTCCTTGAAGTCAACAAGTATTTGATCCTATATTTTTTTAAGGTCTCGATGGTCGATAATATATCCTTGAGATAATATTCTAATGTAATACCCATTCTCACTAAAAAATTTTAATACATGTTTAGTCGATGAGGGGCATGACCATGAGAGTAACATTCCTTTGTTGAATATTTACACCATTTTCTTATAGTTTCTTTCCACCTTGAAAATTCCCTCTAAATATTTTTGTGCTATTTTAAAGATCACATTGATATTGTAAATATGTCAAGTTGCTTCTCTAAGATATGCAAATAATTATATGAGTGAAACCTCAACCTTGCCAACCAAACAAATAGGGAAGAAGATCCTAACCTAAGACTTTAAGGTATTGACTTGGGCCCTTAGATCCTCCATTAATTTATCCATGATATAATTAGTTTCCTTAATAATAGGTCATAGGTCCTCTACAATAATTTCCTCCCTATAGGAAGTCCTCTTCCTTATCAGTGATAAGATAGCTCATTATGTTCTCCATACCACCAGGTATCCATCTTGTGTGAAGCTATATGTGAGCACCATATTCATTATTCCTAAGTCCTAATCTAATTTTAGCTAGAAATTAAGGTCTCCTTGATAGATGATCTCTAGCCTTTGTCTACTTTAAGCTTCAATGGGGCCCATCTAACCTTCTCCCTCCATTATTCTCAAGTTAGTTTAATATGAGATAATATAGGTGTTGGTAACTAAAGTGGAAGGTGGAGACAGGTGTAAAGGAGGAAATAATGAGGTTGAGGAATGGATTATGGATGGAAGCATGGGTGAAAGGGAGGGTACCCCAAAATAGGAAGCCCAAGGTAAAAAAGGAGACCATATTTGGTCTTGGGATAAGACATGAGTGTCAATTACATGTAAGAACTACCTGTTCAACCCAAAAGAGAAGATTGGATAATAAAATCTATGTCCTTAGGAGTCTAATGTAAGGGAAAGGGAGGCCCATAATGGAGCTACATTTATAACTTGAGGATGGTGGCCAAGGTGAAATTATCTTTGTATGATTAGTAAGTTATTTTTTATTAGCTCACCTACAATACTATAGAACTTGAAGCTTCTATCCCAAATGGATCATATGTAGGTGTTATGGCCACTACTAAATTTGTTGAAAAACTAAAAGTTGTAGGAGTAGATAAGTCTTGTGAATTCAGAGTCATAGATGTTGTAATGAAAATTGTGGTATTATGATGAAATGGGAAAACCTAATGTATCAACCTAGAAGTAATTGATGGGGTATACCAAGATGAGGTATCCAAAGTGGGCCAAATCAAGGTCAGATTATAGACTAGAGGATATAAGAAGCTTAGAGTACTAAAGATTATATAATCTAATTGGATGATAAGAGACCTAATCACTTATAAAGAATGGCATAAGAAGAGTCATAGGAAGAGGAGGTTATATCTAGTCTAAGAAACTAAGTACAATAAATTTAATTGAAACTAGTGGAGTAAGATAGACTAGGGTACTTACTAGGGATGTTATGAAAAGGGGCACAACTAGGTTAGGAAAACATTATGCTAGGAAACTAGGATGAGATACAAGGAGATGAATAGTTTTATAATAAGTGGGAGTGGAAACCTCTATTAAAGATATAGACTAGCAATGAGATTAGAACTCTTGTGATTATAATCTACTTAAGACATGAAGCACACTTGATGTCTAGGTTTGGATTACATGGGAGGTTTTGATAGGTGATGTGGATTTTGGGATTGATGGATTAGTTGCAGTGGGGATAATGTTGCTAAGATTTTAAAATTAGGTTGTTATGTAGATGACTATAGGGGCACTAGTATTTCCTCTAACACTAGCATGGGTTGCATTTTTGCCTTTTTGTGACATGTTTCTTTAGTATTTTTGATCAATTTTACATTATTGATAGGGCTGAGGTGGATTGAATTTTCAAGGTTGATTTCATGGTGTAATTAGTATTGAGTTTTTATCAATACTTATCCACATGACCATGCATTGTACCTTAGTCATTCGATTATCTATCTTTAGTCTTGGGTAATTTTTATTTGTCCTTGATGAGGTTTGTTGTTTATATTACTAAAAAATCTTTTTTTATTTGGTCTATAAATCATGTTGAATGATGGGAGATCATTTTACCTTGTGGAAAATTAGATAGATGTGATGCCATTCTCTCACTTTCAAGTGATCTCCTACTCTTTGAGGTAGTCTAAGATTATGTAGGGAAATTGAAGAAGATCCCCCTAAATGCCTTCCAACCTAATTCTAGTATGGTCCTAGTAGTACTAGTAGGCATTGATGTGAAAATGAAGGCTTTTATTTCCTCATAAATCTTGGGCATCTATTTTTAATTGATAGATAAGTACACTAGGGGTGGAAACTATCTCAAATGTCTAAAATATGGTGCATCTAGTGATGAATTTAAAGCTTGGAAAATATTACATGCACCAAATATTAGTAGCATTGATGGAGGGAATGGTGTGCCTTATAAATAAATGGTGGCATAAATGGCATCGACCAAGTATGACATTAGGTATAAGTTCCCTCTAGCCCACACCATGTTGACATGATGTGTGATGTTTAAGGTGATGATGTCCCCAAGTGTATGGACCTTTTCCATTTTGAAAATGATGCTAAGTAGAAGGACCCAAATCTTTTTTTACATTCATGATATCTCTTTCCACATATAATTATTTGAGTAGAGTTATATCATTACACACTTCTCTATATAAAGTCTTGATGGTTTAGGAGTTTGGATTCTCTTTATTCACCAATGATCAGAGTCTTTGGCCCAACCCTTAATGTCCACATAGATATCATGGGTTATCAACCATATAGAAATGACATTTGGATTCTATTTATTTACCAAAAATTATAGTCTTTATTCACCAATGATCTAGAGGGAATTTGAGGAAGAGGGCTCTGAATAATTCAAATTTATAGAAGTTAGATAACAATAAACCAATTAGGATGGGAACTTATATGATATGTGATATTTTATACATTAATGGATTTAAAGGCTCATATAGTGTGAATTAAAATCTATTTTTATGGGATCAATCTAATTTAATTGTTAAGTCTTGGATTTGATATTCATATAAAATCCTTAATTAGATTGACTGGTTGAAATGAGAACTATCTAGGTGTGAATATTGTGAACCACCCATGTGAGATAATAGATATAGAGAGTGTGGCAATCACATGCCTATATTTATCACTCATGGCATATTAGGTGTGTTTTTATGATCAAAACTTTATTTTCATAATGGTGGGCTTAGCAAGTTTGTTATAATCTAGCATAATGGGGGTGATTCCTCAACTTAAAAACTTTACCCATGTAGATTGGATGACTGAGTGTACCAAATACACATGGAATTATATTAATAGATTTGGGATCCTAATCTATACCATTTTTTAACTCATCAAATGGGTTTGGGACTTATTTAGTCACTTGGGTGTGTATAGAAATACAAATGACACTCTCCCATATGATCAGGCCTCTCAAGTATCTAACATCTCTGACACCTCTAAGAACTCCCTACACATGTGGTACTTTCCCATTATATCCAACATCTTAGGGATATGAAATATCTAAATCTTTTAATTATATATTTATAAATGGTACTCTCCCATTAGATTGGGTTTCCTATGGTTCTTATAGATTTTAAACCCCTAGTGTATAGGTACATGTGATACTTTCCCATTAGATTAGTCTTGCTAGGGTTAGGACAACTCTAAAACCTCTCTGACCTATAAGAATTATGAAAAGACAAAGTAATTTCAAAACTTACATCAAAATAAATGGATTCTTACTTTCCTTAGAAGAGGTTCTAGGAGCCACTACTTAGACTCCAAGAATGAGGCTATAGGACTAGGACTCTATGAATGACATGTTTTAAATATTGTATACAGGGAATCGTTAGTGCCTTAAAAATCTAGGTATTGATAATAATTTTGAATTGTAATGGGACTAAACCATTATAATATTTAGACGAAAAAGGTTTTCAACATAAATAAATGGTTTTTTATCATAATTTTAGAAAATATTCAAGAATGAAAATATAATAGGCACTCAATATTTTGAAAATACAAGGATTAGTTTTAGCTTGGTAGACAGTCAATGTTTTTTTTTAAACTCTAAGTACTACATAGGTTCCTTTTTACTCTAACAAAATTGAAGTTTTACCCTCAAAAATGATCCTTTCATATATCCTTATGTTCTAATGATATTGAACTTACAAGTGTATGCATTTAATTCTAATATTTTGCATCTTGTCATTCATTATCTGTGATCATGTCCTATGTAAAAACAAAACTTAATTACCAATAGGATGCAAGATATTCTACCACATCAAATACCTTTAGGAACCTTTTATGGCATTGTTCATTCATTTTACCAAGTAATTTTTATACTTCATTCTATACATCCATTTTTCAACTTTATAGTCTACTATTGTATTTTATTTTTGTTGGGTCCAACACACCCCATAAAAAAATTTCATGGGCACACTCTTGATTTAGCATAGCTATTTTATCTTATATTCATCCATATTAATATTACTATGTTTAATGAGTATCACTTGATAATGTTGGACTTGCTTCAATTGATCATTCATTCATGGTGATGTTACAAGATCATCCTTGGGTTTGTTCAATCTTGCATGAAATAAAATTGAGTGAAATGTGTTTTTTGGTTCTGTAGGTTGTGGTGTTATTTATGTGAGGTTGTTTACCTCTTGTAATGATATTGAAAAAGTATTCCTTTGCCCTCAAAAAGTGCTGAGATATTTTGATTGTGTATGTTGTTCTACAAGGATTATTAAGTTATATAAAATTGTTAAAAATAATTAATCAATTGTGTAAAAATTCATCTTTTAATACTTGGTAAGATCATAGAGTCTGACAGTTATAACATCTATACCAATCTTTAGACCATTTAGAGTTATTGTATAAATATGCCAACTATTACATTATTTTTAGGTTTCTTTACTTACGGTAGAATAATTTATGAATTGGATTACCAAATTTTCATAAATGTAATAAATTCAATCCTATAACATGTGTTTCAAAATTTAGCTTAATAGGATAAGGGAGGAAAAAATTGTGATAGTTTTTATAAACTATTATTCTATTAGAGGACGTTTGTCTAGTCTATAGAAATTTCATGACTATATAATAATGATAAAGGATAAATTGGATGTTTAAACTTGGTAGGATCATAAAATATGACACTTAAAAAAAATTCACAAAATTTTAGACCATTTAGAGTCACCAAAGAAAAGATAGAGATATTACACTATTTTTAGGTTTCTTTACTTCTAGTTTAATGCATTAATAATTGGATTACAAAATTTGAATTGGTGGAATAAAATAATTCCTAAAATGTATGTTTCAAATTTCAATTGAATTTGATAAATGAGTCAAATGTTATGATAGTTTTTGTAAACTATCATTCTACTAGAGGATGCTTATATCATTTCGCAAAAGGTTCATGATTAGGTAGAATAGATATGATAAGTATTAGGTTAATAAATTTATTATAGTGAAGGAAAATTGACCTAAAATGTGTGATTAAAATTTTAGGTCAATTGGATAAGTGATGAAAAAGTTATGATGATTTTTGTAACTATTACTCAACCATAAAATACATCTATGTAGCCTAATGACTCACTACCTTGTGGTAAATATAAAGTAATTATTGACTTATTTATTCCCATGGGATTAGAAAGGGTCCACCTATCACCATGAACACTTGACCTTATCATTGATAATGTTATTATGTCCTTTCACCTTTCAAGTGTCAGGGTAGTTCAAGGAAGGGTCACTTGTCATCAAGTCAGAGGCAACATGTTCAAGTGGTGTACTTATGTCATGAAATGTCATGGTGGTCATCTTCTCACATTTTTTGAGCTTGTGTCAAGCATTCATTTTATTCTATCTATGTTTAAGAGTGAATAAAAATTCTTGAGTTGGTCCTAATGATCTAAAATCACTCATATTGAAGTTAACTCAAACGTTGTAGCTTGTGGCCAGTTAAGAATCCATCTAAGCATGTTGATATCTTATAAAGTATGGAAAAATCAAAGGATTAAAGCTGGTATAAATATAATTTTATAACTTTGTTTAAAGCCTTAACATGTTTTCAGGTATTTTATAAAATGTTTATATAACTTTCAATTGATATTTCACTTGAGATCATGCATATTACCTTTAAAGGGTATTCAAAACATGGGAATAGAATTATTATAAACCCTAAGACACCATTAAATCATTATCAGAGGTAAAATTCATTAAAAGGGGTCTCATTATCATCATAATTCCATTATAGATTAGTTTCATAATCAAAATTATGTTGTTTTAGAAGTCAAATGCTTTTATTCAATACCAAGGGGGTCCACACATGTAAAAAAATGACTTTTCACCTTCCCTCCACCTATACTCCTCATTTTTAACACATATTTTACTCTTGATTTCCCTCTTACTATCCACCAATAACATTTCAAGATATAAAACCTAAGAAAATATAGAAAAGTGATGTTTTGTAGGTTTTTTCTTGCTTCTACCAAATTGTACAGTATGGTCATGAATAGAAGAGGTCAATAATATTTAGGGTGAACTCATTTCATACATAAAAGAAGATAATTAATGAGTTTTAGAGTAAAAAGGTAAAAAACTAGACCCTTCTCTCTATCAATCTTCTTGTTATCCTTAAATAGCTATTTAGGATTATGCTTAGTCTTTATAGGAGAGAGAAAATAGTGATATAAGATTTTGTATAGAGGAAAGGGGTATCATGAAATTTCCATTTTTCATATCATGTTTTAGATTGATGGCCCGTGATTTATGAAAAATGGCTTTGAAATTAGGTAGTCAAATTAGTCTTCTACATCTACATAAGGTCAATATTTGATGGGTTTTAGTAAATTTATAGTTTTATTAATGTAATAAATTTTTATATATGTTTTCTATAGATCCTCACAGTCCATCTACTTCATTCTCCACCCATAGTCCACACATGTGAGCTCATGAGAGTAATTAACCTTCATGTTGTCACAAGTTGAAAGTTGCAAGCAATGATTTATTGATGTTATAGAACCTTTAATGGATTAATCTATAAGTGACTAGTGGTTTGATTAGATTATGAATTTAATGGAACCATTTATGTATTCTTTGCCTTTCAGGAAAAATGGATTCTTCAATGAGCATTCAACTCTTTCAATATCTTGTCTTCAAGTGTGACTCCCTATGTAGTTTTACCTCCATTATAAGTGTGAGACAAATGACTCATGATTTAAGGTTGTTGAAAATAATTATGATAATATATAAAATATAGAGGTGTTGTATACCAAGGAGGAGTACCTATCTAAAAAGTAACAAACCTCACTATGGCTTTGAAGACCAAAAACCATGAACTTGATCGCAATGCTTTCATAGGCCTTCAGTATGGTTTAAGATTGATTAGCATTTTATAAGGTTTTTATGAAATCATAGGTCTTATATTTTCCCTCAAGATGTATGACTAACTAACTATAAGTGCCTTGCTTTGTTAAGTATGTAGATATAGATGTCTAGGGTCAAAACAGATGGTCTTGAGTAAGGAAAAATAGTCTATATGAGATCCCTAAAAATTTATATACTATATAATGACTTTAGTAAGATATTCCCATCTCAGAATAGGATTTGATTTTTGAAAACTCAGAACTTCATAAGACTATATGAAATCACCTATAGGTCTAAGTCCTCCTACATAATCCTAATAGTGAAGTGAGATTAAAATCTTGCATGATACCATGAAGGGATAATTGGACTACAAAAAAAAGACATGTTCAAGTTTGGACACTATTAATTACGCATGAAAAATCTCAAAACATCAACTTTAGGCCTAACCTTCAAAGGGTTTCCCCAGACCATCACCTACAACTAAACTTATAAGATGTAATAGAGGATCATATATTATGAAGATGACTATCTTAAGAGGGTGATTGAGATTCAATAAATTTAAACTATGTCTCTAATATAGTATATAAACCCTTTTATTGTTCATGGACCCATGTAAGAACTCACTTGGTAGTCAAATACAATCAATAACAACCTACAGGTTTATGCCCTCATACCCAAGTTTAAGGAATTAAAGTAAGGTAAAAAGACACACAATGTCATGGAAGGTCAATGAGGATATTAGATTAATAAAACTTAGTAAAGTTTAGGCATATGATTGAATAACAATGAGAGAGCCTAGAAATTCAAGTTCAAACTCAACCTTCAAGGGGTTTCCCAAAACCATCACCTAGTAGGACTATAGGCATTCTACTTCCAAATTTGAATGTAAAAGTGCCATAGACACATGAAGGAAGTATCTTGAGTAGAGGGGGATAACACAAAGTATTATTCTATTAAAATTTAGAGGATACTTGAAGGAATGATAAAAACAAGATAACTGAGGCATATAAAGTTAGCTTAGTACACATAGGTTTGTATAGTTAGTTGGAGTGTCTAGCTAATTTGAATGAAAATGGAAAAAAAATGTTTAAGGGTGACCTAATGGTTTATATTCCATGTGTATGGTATTTAACATCCTTCAAAATAAGATCAAGTTTGAGAAGGTTTCCTATGTCTAATTGACCATCCATAACATATAGGCTTGTGTGTATGATTGTAAAGTCAGTTTTGAGAGTAGAATTGAGGGAAAACCAATTACAAAAATGTTTTTGAACTCTGAGTTCATCTTCCATGAGAACCAAAATCTATTAATAATAAGGAAATAGAAACACAAACCACTCAAGTTTCTAACATCAACTAATCCAAATAGTCAAACTAGGGTAAAGGCAAAAATGATAGGCCTGGATGAGAAGAAAGATAGAGATGGGAGTTTGAGAAATAGATGAAAAATGCAAAAGGGTGGAATTATATGGAAAATGGTTCTAATATGACCTTAAAGTCACCAATTCATCTAAATGGGGTTTAAGGTCATGAGGCTCATTTAATCTTATAAGGTATCAAACCCTCCTTAAGCCTCAAAACCCCAACTTCTTCCTTATGACACATCTAAAATCCCCATCTAGACTTAACATCATGAAGAGAAATATGATGATAATACAATTATTAAGGAATTTTTTTTAGGCATAATAAGGTAGGGGAATGGTCAGCTTGGCCTAATTACCCCTTTTGAGCTTCATCTTCATATTCTACCATTTCAAACTACCAATTAAAATGTTCATATCTTACATGGAAAGAGGCATGGGGACTATTACTCTTAGGTGTAGTTTTTAAACCTTATGCACTCACTATATAGGTTAGATACATTTTCATTCAAGGGCTCAACTCTATGAATGATCCTTTACACTCTCAACCCACCTAGAATATTTAGTGAAGACTCAAAGGATGCCAAATTTTAATTAGAGTTCATCATACAAGGTAAATTCTACCAATATTTATTATTTTTATTTGAATAGGTATATGGTGTCAAAAACCATGGAATTAAGTTTGAAGTCTAAGGCTTTTACTCTATGAACCATTGTTAATATGTTAGGCCTCTAAAACCCTCCATAAACCCTATTAAGAACCTAATGGAGGAGAACTAGAAGTAATTGTATACAAATTCATTTAAATGGATTGGAAGACACTTGGAACACGTTTTTTACTCTAATAAAGTCTTATTCCTAGCATATTTTTGTACTAATAGATGTATAGATGCATCCTAACCCTATTTTTTACAAGATTTAATGATGAATTCAAGGTATAAATATAGAATTATAGTTGAAAATCATTGAAGATGATACTTTAAAGTGTATTCCACCCTCTTAGATCATAAACTACTATTAGATTCTCTTGAGAATGCTCTTACAGACCTAGACTAAAGAGATAGTCTAGAGTTGCTAGTGACAGGTGACCTAGTCACCTAAGTGAGGAATAATTATAGATGTGCACTATTTTAAAGAAATAGGTCATGATATAATATGATTTTTTAGACATTAAACATTATCAATTATCTATTCTCAAGGTTTTATGAAAGTCTCATGTCCATGCAAGAAATTAGCACCAAGTGACTAGGCCTAGTTGCCTATTAGGCCTATTTGGTCAACTAAATGAGATGCCTATTTTTGTATAAGGATGATAAGGGATTTAATGAATGATAATAAATAACCTTGTAACTAATAAATGAAGGTTATAAGGAAAATTTAATGTTCATTATGGAGTATGGGGAAAATTTTTAAGCCTTATTATCATGCAAAAGAGAGAGGTATGCTACTTACTAATTGATGGAGGCCAGTTAGACCATAATGCCAACATTGTAACTGTCAACAGAGGAAGTGGTTAAATAGGTTGGGGTGAGAATAATTTTAATGGGGTCAACCTATATTGAAATATATTTCACTAGACTATTTCCTATGCGATACTCTCATTGAATGGCATTATGTAGCCAAGGAAATGCATGGGAGAGTTGAAGGACCTATTATTGATCCTTATACATGTTTTAAACTAATTATTAAGTAAATGAGGATAATCATGGACTCTCCTCCACACTTACACACTAGATTAGCTTCTCTCCCCTTCTCTTATTTTATAAATTGAGGCTCAAAATCCATTATATGCATTCCTCAGTTGGGTATGAATAAACCCTACCCAAATTTTACCTTGTAAACCTTTAAATGAATATAAGGACTCATTTATATTCTTTGTGTTATCTGAGTGTGTTTTAAACTTGTTAATTTTCATAAGTGTTGACTATTATCTTCCTTTTCAATTCCTTGTTCTCACCCAGTGCTAGGAGATTATCTAAAAAAGTCATATGGTGTTTGAAAATGTTGGTGATTGTGATTGGTGATGAATTTGATTGGTAATTTCATGAAAATAGGCCTCCCATTCATCATCCTCAAGTTAAATCCACTTAACATGGACTCCATTTAAATTATTGATGCTTAGGAGTCTTTAGGAGAGATTAATCTAATCATTAGTCCTTATCTAATTCATAGGTGTTATTGAAGGGTTAGTTAGAGTTGACAAAACAATGTTGGTGCATCATCTCCCTTAGCTTAGGTTTTGTTTCATGCATTTATTTATCTATTTCCATAATCAAGTTAGTGGGTTTATGAATTAATACATAGATGATGAATCAAGGGGGATATCTTAAAATACAGAAGTTCACCTCATCATCTAATCTATCCACACCTAGAGGTGGTCCAATTGTATTAGTTTGAAGAGGTAGGTTTGAATCACCTCTACCTTAAGGGTACAATCTAGACTAATAATAGTTTGTGGCATGCTCATTGGGACCAAGATTAAAGTAATTGGAGAAAATACTTGTAGAATTTGATGATATTAAGGATCTTCAAGCACTCTAATGGAAGATTTGTAGTCAAATTTCTTTGCAAAAGTGTGTTGGGATTAGCTTTTACATTGTGTTAGTTTTTGTATTTACTGAGAGGTAAATAACATATTGGTTAAACTACTGTAGATTAATTAATAGTTAAATTTATATTATTTTAATGTTTTTTTAACATAAATTACATGAATATGTTTGGTTTTACATAGGTGATATATTGGCAGAATATTAGAATCCCTAATAATAGTGAATAGTGCCCTATATATATGTAATGTGTTCAAATGAAATTAATATATAGCAAAATATTATTATTTAAAAATATCATCTCTATGATTTTCAACTCTATTACATAGTATAGTTAATAAATCTTGGTATAGGTTCATATTTTACCTAAAAATGGTATCAAAGAAGCATAATATCTGGGATATATATGATAATATAGGGTAGCCTTGTGTTGTATTCTACAGTTGATGATTCAAAACTGAATTTGTTTTCATATGTCATAGTTATATAATTATATGGTTTAACATTGATCTTCTTATTCATGTATGAATATATTTTATATTCTTCCAATGTGTTGGAATTAATTGATACTAGTTTCTTCTTATGGCCAACTTTGGTTTCTTTGTAGCATCATAAATAAACCAAACACTTGGACAATGTGAGAAGAGCTTGATATATTCTTTCTAGTAATGTGTGTCTCATTTCATCCATGAAAATATCTAGATCTATTTTTTAATGCATAAATAAAAAAATATTTGAATCATTACTTGTATCGATATGGATATGAATGGGTTTATTCTTTTAAATTTCATGTATCAATTGAATATCCATCCATTCATCTACCTTCAATCATGCGCTTGTAGATGACATTTATTAACAACAATCTATGTTATAAATTTATAAATTGGTCTATAGCTTGAAATTCTCAATGTCTCTCAAGAAAGAGTTTAAAGATCTAAATTTTTGATTTGTGGATTATCATTATCGACATATGTGCATAGTTTTCTAAAATGAGCTAGTAAATATTTAATATTTGTTTGATTTTTTTTTGAGCTAATTATTTTAGTATAATTGGTATTCCTAGTGCCTAAAATTGATCCATGAACTCATGAATAAATTAGTGATAGAGATAACACATAGACCTCAACATTCAATTCATCCCTCATGATGACCTTCACAAAAGTCTTTTGCATACTTTTATTGTAACATGAAGGAAAATGTGTTAGGTTGGGTGAGTCAAATAGTTTGATCCATTTTTAATCTTATCTTTTGTAATCAAATTCATAAGGTGTGACATTAAATACGGTCAAATTTGTTAGTGTGTCAAGCCCTTCATTTACAAATTCCATATGAGCAAGATTGAGATGGTTTAAATTTTGAGTCATGTCTTTAGTTTTAATTTGATATTGATCCATTTTTTGATCAATTTTAGTAGTGAGTTTTTTTTTATGTGCCTTATTAATAGTCATTGGTTAGTGAGTTACTACTTATTTATTATTTATCAAAAACTCAAAGTTGACAGTTTCATTAGTTTTATAAAGTCAAATTTAATTAGTTATTTTGAGTCTTGAATTAAAGGTGTGTTTGTCAAAGTCATTTAGGTGAAATAGGTATTATCATAATAAATAAATGGGTGATGTCATTTATGTCAAAAATGAGTCAGAAGTCAAAATTATTTTTCTATCAATAAAGTATTTTGAGTCATTTTTTGTAAAGAGTTAAGTCATAAAAAATTCAAAGTGTCAATTTTTTTTTGGGGACCATAGTTAATATATGTTTATATTAGTTGTCAAAATTGTAAGCATAAAAAAAAATTCCTCACGGATGCATTTTTACTTATACTTGACATCTGAATTATGAAGGGGGTTCCAATTTCTATGGAAGCAACTAATATAAAACCTATTAGAACCATTGGAGCACATGTTGACTTCATTGATTAAGTGAGTAGTATAAAAAATTGGAGGTTGGAGGATATAAAAAAGGTCTTTTAGTGACCTCTCATCAGTCACCAATGATGAGGCCACACAAATGATGTGGTGACACTTTATGTGGTGTGTTTTTTATAGTTTCTACCATGTTCTTAAAAAATAAGAATGGATGAATCATGCCTACTCATGTAATGTAATCTATGTGAAATTTCAATCATAATTCCATGATGTGAAAAAGTTATGAAAGGAAAAAAAGCACCAATGTAAGTTAGTTTGTGGATATTAAAAGGGTTTTTGGTAGATATCTATAAAACCATAGGAGGTGAATAGTTGATGGGTCCTATTCATGTCAAGGCTTTTAGTAAACCTGTAAAACCATGAGAGGAGTGAGGATATATTTATATCAAGGTCATGAGCCAAATAGGGTATGTGAAAAAAGGTGAGAACACTATAGATAAGAGTGTGAATGTTTTTCCAAAATGTAAAAAATATTGGGGGAGCAGGGGGGAGAATGTTAGAGATTATATTTCACATCATTTTAGTTTTGGTACTTATTGAGAGGTAAATAACATATTGGTTGAGTTACCATAAAGTAATTAATACATAAAATTATATTATTGTAATGTTATTATGACAAAAATTATGTGAATAGGTTTGGTTTTACATAGGTGAGACATTAGAACCCACAATAATAGGGAATAGTGACCTCTATGGGTGTGTGTGTGTGTGTGTGTGTGTGTGTGTGTGTGTGTGTGTGTGTGTGTGTGTGTGTGTGTGTGTGTAATTTATTCGAATGAAACTAATATATAAAAAAATATTATTATTTCAAAATATTTCCTATGTGATGTTCGATTCTATTACACACTACAGATAATAAATCTTGGTATAGGTTCATATTATACCAAAAAACTTGGTCACAAGGTCTTCATAAAAAGGTAATGAATACATTTTTGTTAAATTATTCATGAATTTTTTTCAGAGAAAGAGGTATCCTATGTCTAATCTTAATCCTACACCCCCTAATTCTCTTAAACTTGTACAATAAAGTACTATTGTAATCCCTACACCTCTGATAGCTTGGCCTGGAAACCAAGATTTTGTGTCCTTAAATGGTGTAAGTCCTCTAAATCTAAACTAGTTTGATGATATCCCTATATTTTTAATTAATATCCTTCCATACTTCTTATGAAAAAAATTTACAACTCTTGTTGAACATATTACAGACATAGACAACCTCTGCTCAATACAAAATGTGACTCAATAAAATGTAGCAATGAGTCTATTAGCTACTTAATTAGGAGATAAATAACTTAAATGATATAAAATTTTAGTATCTACATCTATCAACACTTGGGATGAGTTTGGGGAACACCTATGTAAGAATTTAGAGGATAAAAGTGACCACTTATCTCTAGTGGAATAATAGACCACAATCAAAAGGGATCCTTAATAATTTTTGGTGGAATTCAACTATAGATTTTAGAAATATTGGGATAGGATCGCAATGGTAGTCAACCCACTCCTAATTTCTCATTTTTATAATATTTGATAGCCCTTAATTCTAATGTAGTAGTCATAATACAATTTATGGGAGGGAAAACATTTCCTGATGCCTATGAAGTGGAAATAAGGGAAGAAAAATGTCTAATAAAATAAGACAATATTACCCCAAGATCCCTCATTAATTTTTTACTACATATATAACCTCTTATGCATACCATTTCTCCCATAACAACAACTAATCATGATCAGGCAAATGCTAATCAAGAAGATAGATTAGGTAAAATTAAAGGACTACTCAAGGCATAAAGCACAAGATAGTGGCCTTGAAGAGGTATCAAATTCCACCTCATAGACCATACCAAGATCATTCTCAAGTTCCCTATCAGCCTTATCAGTTCAACAAGCCTCCATATTAACCTAATCCTCAAGGTCAAGGGAAAATAACTCAAGTAAGGCCCTATAATAATTTTAATCACCATTGTGCTAGGACTTCAAGAGCACTAGTTAATACTCAAAAAAACTACACTCATGAAGGTCAATGGTCAACACAATGGTGGAAATCTCATGAGGTGCCAATTAGTCCAAGTTAGGGTACTTGTTAATATTCTCTTGTGAAACATAATCAAGATCCTCCTTTGCAAGACAATTAGCTTCCTACATAACATAATTAAGGATCTTATGTGTAACATGGAAAGACCTGCTTCATGACTCAATATAAAATGTTAAACTAATAAGGAATGATTGGTAATAAGATATAATCAAAGACTAATTTTGTCAATTTCCAAGAAGTATAAAATTATTTTGAATAATGTGTATCCAATTAGCATGGAGTTGTAGCCAAGGTAGACAACCCTATTGCATCCCATATAAGGGCCAAAAGGAGAGCAATGAGTGATGATTTCAAATTTTGGAGGATAAATCCTTCATCATCTCAACTATATCAAGATACTAGTATAAAAAATGTAGTGCTTAAAACTCCACCAATTTAGAAGGTTCAATGTGGAAAGGGGTAGAATTATAAAGGTCCATTCATACCTCAGTTTACTCAATCCCCAAATAGTACTATTGTTATTAAGTTTTAGATAAAGTTTCTTAGCTCTCATAATAGTATTTTGGATGAGATGGAGAAGGCTCATGTCAACATACCAATGTGGGATAGATTTCTCATTCTAGGACAAAATGATTTCCTCCAAGAAGAGTTGTTAAAACTTCACATCTTGGGAAAGTAGGCATAAAAAGTGCATGTAGTCCTAAGTAACACAAATCATCCTAAAGAGCCCCAACCAACCAACCAAGACAAATAATCCCCATCCTTTCTATCTTTATATCATAATTGGAGACTCCCAAATACATAAATATATGATAGATAGTGGGTCTCGTACATCTTTCATGCCTAAGTCTATTACACACAAGTTGGGGTTAAAGTATGCGCCTAATACTAAGGGAGTATTATAACTATATGGGTACCTTATTAAGAATGTCAGTGTACTTAAGGATATCAAAATTATCCTAGTTGTTTATCTTAATTTTACCATATCACAATATCTTTTAGTAGTTGATCTTCCTCCTTATTTTGCCTTATGTTTGTCTAGGGATTTCACTACTAAAATAGGAGGCTATCTATCTTCTGATTGGTCTTATATGGTCTTTATGACCATGTATGTAAAAAATGTTACCATCATATATGAGCCTATCTCTAGGTTCTATTTATCTCCCTACATGCCTAATTTTTCTAATATCAACTATATTATCATATATGAAGATGATTACCCCAAAGATCAAGAGCTAGTTTAGCCACTTGAGGGCATATCAGACTTGTTTTTTGATGAGTGAGGGAGGTGAAGATAACCATGGCTATGATCCATAATAAGAGTATTGAAGAAGAAGGATTTGGAATATACTATAATTATGAGGAGGAGGTAGTCACACCATCTCTTACTAACCTAATCCAATACAATGATGAAGTGTAGAATTTGTTCTTTGATGGCTCTAGGTTTAATAATGGAAGTGGAATAAGTGTCATGCTTGTCTCTCCTTCTAAGAAAATATATTTTTATACCATGAGGTTAAAATTAAGTTGGACATGTAATAGAGTAGAGTATGAGGCCCTCATTCATGGGCTATAATGGTCAACAAAGAGAGGTATTAAACTAATACAAGATATGGGAGATATTATGTTGGTAGTACATTGGGTGAGAGGTCACATGCTTGAGGCTCTCTTATAATAATTTGAGGCCTTTGACAAATACTCAATCCCAAGAGATTCCAGTCAACATGCATACTATCTAGAATATACATGAGCACAATATGACATCCCAAGTGGGGTTAAGGACATGAAATATTAGTCATAAATCAAGGTAGTTTTTAGACCTTCAATTCTTGATAATTAGATCATCTAGAAATTATTTGAAAATGATAAGAGAATAACATGTTTATTACACTAGGAGGAATAATTTTTCTCAAAAATCAAAGGCAAATTTCAACAACAATATGGTAACCATATTTTTCAATTGAAAGCAAAAAATATACCTAAGTTATTGGAGACTCTTGAAAACATAATTAATGAGGATGATCAATAAAATAAGGATAAATTTAACATGTTTACTAAGGATGAGCACTATGATAAGGTCACCATATTTAAGGATAGGCTACTCAAACTAGGTAAAGTGAACATAAAGGAAGAAAAGTTAGCCTTCATATAGTTGTGTCAAGAATTTGTAGACATCATTGCTTGAGAGCACAATGATTTGTAGGGCTTGAACCTAGTTTGGCCTAACATACTATAGAATTAGAGGCAAGTTCTAAGCCTATAAGGTAAACTCAAACATTTTTTAACCCCAAGATTGAAATCTTAATTAATAAAGAGTTGACTAAGGTCGTTGAGTCCAACATCATCTTCCCCATTGAAAACTCTTCACGAGTGGCTAAATTTGTGCTTGTAAGGAGGAAAAATGGGGAGATAAGGTTATGTGTAGAATTTAAGGATATTAAAAAGGAGTTATTGAGAGACCACTACCGTTTTCCATCTATGGAACATATTCTCCAAAAGGTTACAAGTTCACAATGTTTTTCCTTACTTGATAGATACTTAGGGTACAAACAAGTGTTGGTGAAGGAGGAGGACCAACACAAGACTACCTTCACAACTAAGTAGGGAACTTATTCTTATAATAATATGCCCTTTGGGTTGTCCAATGTAGGGGATACCTTCTAAAATTTAATAGATGTATCCCTCTAAGGACTCATAAATGAAATGGTGCTCATATACCTTGATGACATCATAGTATTTTCAAAGAATGCCAAATACCACTTAACACACCTAAGGCTGGTATTTGATAAGTGCAAGTAGTATTGGGTCTCTTTGAATCCCCAAAAATGTATCTTTGTAGTCCTTGAGCATAGACTTTTAGGCCACCTTATGTCAAAATAAGGGCTTGTTATAGACCCTAAGAGAATAAGTAAAATACTTACTCTATCACTACCTAAGCATAAGAATGGATTAAAAATAGTTTAGGCAAGATTAATTTCATTAGGATGGTTATCCTTGAGTTTGATGAATTGGTAAGTCCTTTGACCTTCATGCTCAAGAAACATAAGGATTTTACATGGGATAAAGAATGTACTCTCCTCAATCCTAATTTCTCAAGGGAATTCTTTTTATATGCCTTCTCAACTAATGACACTATTTTTACCATGCTATTGGAACAAAATAGTGAGGATTTTAAGCAACCCATAACTCTATTTAGTCAAGTATTGGAGGGATATCAAGAGAGGTACACATACATGGATAAGTATGTGATTTAATTCATGAGAGTCCTTAATAAATGTAGACACATGGTGTCTAAAAATAATATATATGTCATGGTGGTTCACCCTAACATCAAAGACTTCATTCTTAAATAAGGCTTAAGTGAAAAGAGAGAAGGTTAGTGACTAAGTTCATGGAATATGTTATATAATAAAAGGTAACCAATTTGGTAAGAGGAAGAGGACTGTGTGAACACTTTTAAATATATTTTATGGCAGACAAATAATTGGTTTTGGCATTACAATTTGATTGCCAAGAAGCTACACCTACACCCTCTTCTAGTTGGACTCAAAATATGGTAAGATTCCTTCATTTAAGAGAATGTCCTATAGGAATAAATAGGATAATAAGAATGTATTATATATTTAATCACTCCATTATGTATATATTTATGGAGTTATATTTTAAAAATATATTGATGGCATAATTTTAAGGTGTGTAGAAACTAACAAATTTGACAAGCTCCTAGATTAGTTTCATGATGGGCCTACAGAAGGGCACTTTACAAATAATACTATAGTAATAAGAATAATAAGATAAAGCTAATTTATTTTTAATATTTTTCAAAGAATCCCATTCTTGGTCTTGGAGATGTCAAAAGTGTTCCATGCTCACTACGAAGCAAAGACAAGCTTCCTTTCCCCTCAAAGTTATCCAAGTGGAGTAGCCCTTCATGCAGTGGGGCATAGACTTTGAAGGCATGATTAACCCTCCATATAGTGTACGACACACGTGGGTTTTGACTTGTATAGACTAATTCACTAAGTGGGTGGAAGAATTATCTGTTAAAGAGTCAAATGAGAACTCTCCATTGAAGTTCTATGATAGCTTAGTAACCAGATTTTGAATCCCCTCAGACATCATATCAGATAATGAATTAGTTTTTAGTAGTGAAATGGTGAGTTAATGGGATCTTAACTATGGAATATACCTAAATAATTATTTAAAATTATATCCATATGGAAATGTACTTTTAGAGTCCACCAACAAAAACCTAATCAGATTCATAAAGAGAACTATGGAGGATAATAAGAGGGAGTGACATACTAAACTAAGGACAACCTTATGGAAGGATAGTATCACTCTAAAGAGATAATATTTATTAACCATACCTTCTTATCTATTTCAAAGATTCAAGGTTTCCCATATCACATGAACTACTAGCCTTGGAGTTCACACATCAACTTAAACTAATGGAGAATGGTGTCATGGAGGTAAGGATGAATGAATTGAGGGAGTTGGAAGAGACAAGAGATGATTTCATGTAGGCCATGTGGTCCTATAAATATTAGTTCAATAGGGCATTTTATAATATATATTCTTTAAGGACCTTCCAAAAAGGTGATATTATGCTCAAGTGGGATGAATATAAGGCCAAACTAAGTAAGCACTCAAAGTTTGATAGCCTATGGAGTAGAACTTACATTATTACTAGATGTGAAGAGCACAATGATTTCTATTTTTCAAGGACAAATGATGAGAAGCTCCCTATCCTTGTCAATGGTGTGTTCCTTAAGTATTATTATTAAGAAATCACATATTATTTTGTACATAATAGTTTAAGTCCCTTTTTTCCAAGTGTTTTGGTACATGCTTTGTTAGTTTCTTATTTAGTTATCTTGTTACTTATTATTTGTGTGTCTTTGTTTTGTTCATTTGTGTTTTGTAAGTTTTTTCAGTCTTTAAGGTTTTTAAGATATTAATCATGAAGTGTCAGCCTAGTTAGACAAGGCTTTTAGCTATGTCATGGTTTTTATGCAAGAGATCATCAGTCCTCAGATTAATAGGTAGGTTAACCATTTAGATTTAAAAGTGATGTTATCTTATTTCTACTCTTGATTTAAGAAATGTTAAACCTATGCCCATTATCACCTACATTCAGCCTTGGTCACCTTATTATGTTTTTTGAAGTGTCAAGGTAGTTCAAGGAAGGGTCACCTGTCAACAAGTTAGAGGCATCATGTTCAAGTTATGTACTTATATTAAGGAATATCATGGTGGTCATTTATCACATTTTTTGAGCTTGTGTCAAGTGTTTATTTTGTGTTACCTATGTTTAAGAGTCCATAATCAGTCTTGAGGTGGTCCTAATGAACTAAAATCACTCATATTGAAGATGACTCAAATGTTATAGCCCAATGGTTAGATATGAATCCATCTAAGCATGTTGAGAACATGAAAAATATCACAAAATTAGAGGATTAGATCTAGTATAAAGATAATGTGATAACCTTGTTTAAATCCTTCGCATGTGTTTAATGTCTTTTTGCAAATGTTAATGTAACTTTCAATTGATATTTTACTTGAGATCATGCATATTGCCTTCAAAGGGTATTCACACCATGAGAATAATATTATTATGGTCCCTAGGAAACCTAAATAATTATAAAAGGTAAAATCCTCTCAAATGGGTCTCATTATCATCATAATGCCATTATAGAGTGGTTTAATATACAAAATGGTTTTATTTTAGAAGTCCAATGCTTTTATTTAATGCAAAAGGGGCCCCACACCTATGAAAAAAATGACTTATCAAATTACATCCACCTATGTTACCTATTTTAAACACATTTTTAACTGTTAATTTACCTCTTCCTACCCAAAATAAGCATTTCAAGATCTCAAACCTAAGAAAATGTTAGAAAGTGATGTTTTATAGGTGATTTTATGTTTGTATAGACCTACATAGTATGCTCATGTTTATAAGAGGATATGAATATTTAGGTGGAACTAAATTTAATAATTATAGAAGATAATCAATGAATTTTAGAGTCAAAAATGTTAAAAACTAGCCCCTTCTCTCTATCACTCTTTTTGGCAGCCTTCGATAACCATTCAAGTTTATGCTTAGTTCATATAGGAAAGAGAAAATAATGATATAAGATTTTGGATAGATAAATTGGGTATCATGACCTTTCCATTCTTGGAATTAATTTACAGGTTGATGATTTATAAATTTTTTAACAATGGCTAAGAACATAGGTAGTCAAACTAGGTTTCTACATAGACTATACAAGGTCAATTATTGAATGGTTTTAGTAAATTTTTAGTTTGATTGATGAAATAAATGTTTATATGTGTATTATATATATATATATATATATATATATATATATATATATATATATATATTCATAGTATATTTATTTCATTATCTACACCTATTTCACACATGTGAGCTCATGAGATTATGAAACCTTCATGTTGTCATAAGTTACAAGTTAGAGGTGGTGATTTCTTGATGTTACATAACCTTCAATGCATGAATCTGGAAGGGAGTAGTGCTTTGATGAGATTATTAATTTATTGGAACCATTAATGTAGTTTTTTAACCTAATCATAATGAGTTTATCAAGGAATATTGAACTCTTTTAAAGTCCTATCTTAAAGTGTGACTACCTATGTAGTTTGACCTCCATTGCAAGTGTGAGCAAAACGTTTCATGGTTGATGGTTATTAAAGATCATTAGGATAATATAAAACATGCATAAGAGTTGTAAACTAAGTAATAGACCTCATTATGGATCTAAAGACCAAAATTCATGAACTAGCTCCAAATTCTTTCATAAGCCTTTAACAAGGTTTAAGGCTGACTAACATTGTTTAAAGTTTTTTTGAAATCCTAGGTTCAAGTTGCTCCCTCAATATTCTTGATTAACCAAATCCAAGTGAATTTTTTTTGAGTATATATATATGTATGTATAGGGTCCTAATAGATGGTCTTGAATAAGGAGTATCAGTCTATATGAGATACCTCAAAAATCATCTATTGTGTAATGAATTTATTAAACTATTTTTACCTCATAAAAGACATTGATTTATAGACTCAAAAATTCATAAGTTTGTATGAATAAATGTATAGTCTAAGTCCTCCTGCACAAGCCTAATGGTGTAGTGAGACCAAAATCCTACATAATACCATAAAGGGCCAATGGGACTATGAGAAAAGAGACCTATCCAAGTGTGGAAACTATTAATAAGCCATGAAAAATAATAGAAGATCAACTTCAGGCCCAAACTTCAAAGGCTTCCCTATACCATTACCTATGATTAAACTTACAATATACAAGAAAGGGATATATATTATGAAGATGACTAACTTAAGAGGGTGATTTAGATTCAATAAAGTTTAACTAGGTATATAACATAGTATATAAACCCTCCTCTTTCTCATGGTTATGTGTAAGAACTCCCTTGGTAGTCAAATGCGACTAATCACCACCTACTAGTTTAAGCTCTCGTGACCAAGCTTAAGGTATGGAATCAAGGTCAAAAGTTTTAAAATGCCATAGGAGTTCAATGAGGTTATGATAAGAGGAAAACTCAATCAATTTTAGGCACATGGTTGAACTCTTATGATAGAGCCTAAGAAGTCATGTTTAGAATAATCCTTCATTGAGTAACCCAAAACCATCACCTAGCAAGACTACATGTATTTTAGCTTCAGCCTTAAATGTAAAGTGCCATATAAAAATGAAGGAAATAGATAAAGAATATGGGAAGAAAATAAAGTTTTATATTGTTGAAATGTAGAGGAGACTTGAAGGAATAACAAAAATAAGTTAACTCAGGCATATACAGTTAGCTTAGTGCACACAAGTCCACCTAGTTAGTTGGAGTGTCTAGCTGATTTGAATGAAAATGGGAAAAAAACGTGTAAGGGTGACCCCATGGTATCATATTCCATTTGTAAGAAAATTAACATCATAAAAAATATGATCAAGTTTGATAAGGTTTATTGGGTTTGATTGAGCATCCATAACACACAAGCTTGTGTGTATGATTATAGAGTGAGTTTTGAGATCAGAGTTGAGGGAAACCTATTTCAATAAATGTTTTCAAACTCTGAGTGTTTCATACATGAGACCCAAACTCTATTAATGTTAATTAAATAAAGACACACAACACTCAAGCCTCTAACATTAACTAATCCAAACATTTAGACTAGGCTAAAAGTAGAAATGGATGACTTAGAGGAAAAGAAATATAGAGATGAGAGTCTGAGTAACTAATGATATATGAAAAAGGGTGAAATTATATAGAAAAGGGTGATAATATGACCTTGAAGTCACCAATACATCTATAATATGTTTAAGGTCATGAGGCTTATATAAGGCCTGTAAGGCCTAAAACTCTCTTTAAGCCTCAAAACCCTAACTTCCTCCTTGTGACACAATTAAACTCTTTAAGTAGACTTAAGGTCATGAAGAGACATATAATGATAATACAACTCTTAAAGAATGTGTTTCAGGTAGAAGAAGGTAGGGGAATGGTTAATTTAGCCTAAATACGCGCTTAAGCTTCATCACTGTAGTCTACCATTTTGAGCTACCAATTCAAATGTTCATATATTACATGGAAAGATGCATGGGGACTAGTTCTCTTAGGGGAGGGTATTGCTTAGGGTATAGGGATTTGCATTTAGGGTATCAACTTTATGAATGATCCTTAACACTATCAACCCACCTATAATTCTTAGTGAAGGCTCAAAGGATGCCAAATTTTACTCAAACCTCATTATACAGGGTGTATGGGACTAAAATCTATTAGGAAAATTTGATGGGGTCTATAGGCTCAACATCCATGTCATTAAATTTGCAATCTAAGGTGTATACTCTATGAACCATCTTTAATATGGTATGCCACTAATTTTTTTTGTAAAACATAATAATAAACCAATTGAAGAGAACTATAAGTTTCATCAAAAATCCCTAACTTGGCTTGGGAGACACCTATAAAACCTTTTTCACTTTGAGAAGGTCCTATTCCTAGCACTAGTTTATACAGACAACTATATAGATGCATTCGAACCCTATTTTTTACAAGATTTAATTATGAATTCAAGGTAGAGATCTAGATGAAAAGTTTTAGATAATTAAATAGGATAGTTTGAATTTTATTCCACCCTTTTAGATCAAAATATACTCTTATTTCATTTTGAAAATGCTCTTAGAGGCCTAGACTAAAGAGGTAGTCCAGAGGTACTAATGAAAGGTGACCTAGTCATTTAAGTGACCAAGAATTATAGATGTAACATATTTGAAAGGCATAGGTCATGATATAATATTATTTTTTAGACTTTAAAAATACTCACTTATCCATTCTTAAGGTTTTATTCAAGTCTTATTGCCATCCAAAAAACTAGCTTAGAGTGACTAGGTCTAGTTACCTAGTAAGCCTATTTAGTCAACTCAAGAAGATGTCTATTAGAATAGAAAGATGTTAAAGGAGCAAATGTAGAGTTAGAAACATCATTTTAAATACTTCATGGAGGTGATAAATCACATTTCATGTCCATTATGGAGGATAGGGTAGTTTCTTAAGCTCTATTGACATGAAAAATAGAGAGGTAGGCTACTTACTACTTCATGGAGGCCAATTAGACCATAATGCCATCATTATAATTGCCAAGAGAGGAAGTGGTTGACTAGTTTTGTGTATTCATTATTTTAATGGGCTCAATAAATATTGAAGGAGTCCCCACTAGACCATTTACTATGCCATACTCTCGTTTAAGGCCATTATGTAGCCAAGGAAACACATGGGAAAGGTCAAAGACCTATTACTAATATTTATGCATGTTTATGACTAGCTATTAAGTAAAAAAGGATCATCATGGAATATCCTTGACACTTATATTCCATATTCCCTTCTCTCTCCTCTTATTTTATAAATTGAGGCTCAGAAGCCATTATATGGATCCCTCAGCTTTGTATGAAGAAACTCTACCCAAATTATACCTTCTAAACCTTTAAATTAATATAAGTATAGTTAATATTCTCTTTATTAGTTGAGTGTATTTCATACTTGTTTATTTTCATAAGTTTTGAATCTTACCTTTCATTTTAGGTCCTTATTCTCATTTAGTTGCTAGGAGATTGTCTAAACAAGCCATATGGTGTGTGAAAGTGTTGTTGATTGTTCTTGGATTTGAATATGACTAGTAGTGTCATGAAAAAAATCCTCATATTCATCATCCTAAATTTTCATCCATTTAACATAGCCTCCATTTTAAGTATTGATGCTTAGGATTCTATATGAGTGAGTAATCTAATGACTAGTCCTTGTCTGATTCACAAGTCTTATTAAAGGGCCAGCTAGAGTGGATTAAAAAATGTTTGTGTATCACCTCCATTACCTTAGGTTTTGTTTCATGTATCTCTTTATCCATTTACATCATCAAGTTAGTATTTCTATGAATTGATCCATAGATTATGAATTAGGGGAGCTATCCCTAAAGCTAGAGATTCACCTCATTAACTAGGCTACCCACACCTAGAGGTGATCCCATTTTATCAATTGAATGAGGTAGGTTTGAAACATTTATTCCTCAAGGGTGAAATAAAAAATTATAATAGTAATAATAGGTTACCAAATTTAAATTTAAACACTTTTTATAAAAGTTAGGCATATTTCCATTTTTCAAATTTCATATCATTTAAATACACTGCATTAAAGTTGCAGAAGTTTTAGTAACTTCCATTCTTCTTAGAAATGTCATATGTATTATAGGCCAATTGGTAGGTTTATTCTTTACCTAAGGTAACATGTGATAATATTTATATTAGGGGTGATGAGAAACATTATTTTTTGAGTTATGATTTAAAATTTAGTTCAATTAAATAACCATAGTTAAATTTATGACCATTTTAGTGATTATTAGTCAACGGAGATGTCCATCAAGCCTTTAGATGGTCCTTGACCTTATAGAAGAGTTATGATAGAAATAAAGTTTGAAAATTTAGATAAGTTTAAGAAAATGTATTATATAAGTTATGTTTTCCATTTCATCCCAATTGGATCACCCCATGTGAGTTTATGTTGATTTTTGTAACTCTCTTTTATCTAAAAGATACCTATTCATATTGTAGATGGTCTTTGATCTTTAGGTAAATATACATTGAGAGTTAGGTCCCAAATATGGAGGGGTGATAAAACATAGTTTTTGAGATATGTTTAAAATTTTAGATCAATTGGATCATTTCTTATAAATTTATAACCATTTTAGTGATTTTTAGTTAACTAAGAAGTAATTGTCTAGTCTATAGATGGTTATTTACCTTGTATAAAAGCCTTGTTAGAATTTAGGTAACGAAATTTGAAGTGGTAATATAGAATATATCCTAGAATATTAATTATAAATTTAATATCAATTGGATAAATGTGCATTCCAAATATTATATTGATATCATATAAAATATCACCATTTATTTTAATGTAACATTTTTTCATGACTAACCTAGACTAATTATTTCATGCCAAGTGTTTTTTCTAATGTATATGATTATAGATTATTACACTAGGTCCAAATATCTAGCTATCTTATTAGAGTCTTTGGTGATCTTAAAATAACTTGAATTGAAGTTTTGTGAACTAATCACAAAGGGAACATGAGATAGGAAAACCAGAAGTGTGAATCACTTACTCAATCATTATTATCATTCATAAGATCTTTGGTGTCATTGCACAATAATTTGGTTGTTTCACTTTGGACTACTTATCAATTTGTGGAAGAAATTAAATATCCACAACTACTTGGTCATTAAAACTTGAACCACATTAAATGTTTGATCCATTTCATTGAAAATTCTTAAAATTTATTATTTTATATGATATTATGCCATGTTTGAGTCTTTATCCTTTGTATTAATGATTTTATATCTTAAAAATTTGATCTACAATTAGTTAATGAATTTAATTTTGAGAACAAGGTCATTAAATATCAGTTATGCATCAAGGCAATGGGTTAGATTATATTATTTATTTATTTATACAACATTGATTTATTTTGTTATAAAGGGGGGACACATTTGAGTACCAAAACTCTATTGAGACTGAACCATGATTTCACCTACCTTTTACATTTTTGTATATTGATAGTTTATGAGAGATATTTATTTGAGAATTAATCTATGCAAAAAAATAATGATGTTGTTGGTGTACAAGTGGATATATGATTAAGTTGTGAACTAGATAATTTAAATAGATTTGGGAGCTTATTTTTATTACCTTAAGGATTAATTTAGTCATGGCGAATAAATAACTAGAGTATGGTGTATTTGATTTCTATGAATAGAGTCATATATTTCATGTTCAAACATTATTCCTTTGAGTCTTGTTCATTGTGGTGTTTTAATTTATGCAATAGCTAAATTTGATGTATAATTATTTGATTTTAGCCCATACTGGAGTGTTTGAAGACCTATCTTGGATCTAGGAAATTTATTCCTTTTCTTCCCTATCTTTCCCTCTTTTTACATTTTTTATGAGAAAGGATCTGCCCATTACATTAAAAATATCCCATTAGTAGGTGAACTAATAATGAGAACTTGGATATGTTGAGGAAACCATATTGAACCTTTAGTGTAAAATATCAAAGCCTACTGATGATATAATTTATTAGAGTTTTTTGGTCCTTAGATCACTAGCAGATCCAAAAAATGAGGGTGCTTTACCCCATGTGATGTTGGTTTCTCTTATACACTTGTATTAGTCAGTCTAACAAATTGTCTTTGAATGGGTCCCAATTTCATGCCAAAAAAAATTAGTGATAGAAGGAGGGTCTGCACACTAATATTTTAGATCTTATGGTCTTATTGCTCTTAAATCTTTAAATGTTTTGAGTTTATACATTGATCAATACTAATAGTCATGCTTGTTATTTTCTATATGTTGTTTGCTTAAAATACATATTGACATAGATTAGTATTCATCACTGTAGAGTATTTTTAAATATCACATGATCTGGAGTCAGGTTAGGTCACAAAATATTAATTGATTCCCCTCTATAAATCCATGGATGTCCTAGATCCAATCGAGGGAAAATAAAAAGATTAGTATACCCAACCACATGATATCCATGATATAACACCAATATACCTTCCCCAATGGTTATAATTCAGATACTTGTGTTAACCATAAATGTTTTGGATGATGTCCATGATTTACCTAGAAATATTGAGCATTAGTTACCAAAGTTGACCCCAAACACTAGAAGGACTATAGAGGAACACATGACATCCTACAAAATATCCCTCAACTTACTCAATATTGAACATGAAAATGTAGCTTGTAAGTTATTTCCATTTTCCTTGTCTAATAAAGCATATGATGGTTTCCTTAAGCTCCTAAAAAAACTCAATTGTAGGGTGGAATCAATTTAGTACCATGTTTCTAGTATAGTTTGGTCAAATAGTTGATCCATGTATCTTGTACCAAAAGTTTACTTACATGAGAAGGGAACCAAATGAGCCCATACATAATTTTGAATGCAAGTTTCCATAAAATATATATTATAATAATGTATTTATATAGGCCAAATGTCTAGTTATCCCAATAGATTTTTGAAAACACTTTATATATATGGACTGCCACTTTCTTAAGGAGAGACCCCACTATCACTAAGTTACCTCTTGCATATAAAGAATAAATGAAGTTAGACACGTAACTCAATCTCTAGGGACACATGTTGGTTCCCATTCCTAATGTAATCTCAAATATGCTTGATATAAACTTGATCCCACTTGAAAACCAAAATGTTCCATCCACAACCTCCAATCATGAATCAATTACAACTAACACATGTTGCCCTTAATTTGAACTTAGGATTAATCAATCTAGATAACATTGAATAATTCCCTCAATATTATAATCAATCTTTAGTTATTTTTGCAACCAATAATACATATAATAATCCCCAAGGTTTAGCTAAACCTGAGTTAGATGCAATTTAAAGAATGGTCAAAATATTGATAAATTATTTTCTAAATTTACAAAAACAAGTAGGTATCTCAAGTAGTGGTAAGGTAGACCCAAAATTCACTTAAAAATGATCTTATAGACATTTCAATAGAGATGGTAAACAACATGAGGTTGTTTCCAAAAAGCTTCCTATTTTTAAGATTATGCAAACTACTTTTCCTAATGAGTGTCATGTTTACAACACCAACCAATATGGAAAACTTGACCATGTTGTGTTTTTTTAGCCTTTGATATTATATATAAATAAATTGATGAATATGAATTTTTCTAGAAGGATTACAATACTTCAAGTAATTATGATGATCATAGTTCATCAAAATCCCCTAATGCATCCATGGTATTAGAAACATTATAATTACCTAATGTAGAATATAATGAGCCTGAGGATAACATCAATGATATCCAAGATTTCTAGAAATATCAAAGAGGAAATTATAATATTATAATTAGATAAAAACCAAATTTTACTACCTCAACACCACCATACAATGTTGCCACACCACTTAAACTTGGGACTAGAAATGATACACCACCTGTGAAACTGAGTGACAACTAACCATTTACTAGTAAAACCAATTATAACATTGTCAAATACATGAAAAATATTAAAAAATAAATAAATCTTCATGAATCATCCCAAATCATGGGAAAATAGATTTGTTTCTTAATTCTCTCACACACAAGAGTTGTCAGTCCAAAGAAAATATCCATACCAACACTAATGTTGTAATTCATAAGACTAGACCTAAAGTTCTACCATTATTAATTACAATCATAATTTTTTTTAAGAATATCCATAATTATCTTTTATATTCTAGTACATCAATTAATATTATACATATAGGTGTTTGGAAGAAGTGAGGGTTAGTACCCATGAAATCAAACAAAGTGGTTGTATAGCTGGAAAAGTATGATGTTAAAGTTGTCAGTGAGTTTTTGAATGTTCATATACATCTCCAAAGTAAGGTAAGAGTGTATTAGTTCACAGATATATAATTAGTTGAGATACCTTAAACATATGTCATGTTAATAAATAGAGATTGGTTAAGATCACTCAATGATTACATGGTGACATATTTTCCCCACATGTGAATACCATGGAGATGAGTTAGAAATTATATTAGAATTGATAGAGAACAATGAATGAATTTGATGATAATATAGTATAATTCTATCAATGAAAATGCTAACTTATCCTCTATATATTTAGAAGTGTATACCTTATCAGATAAATTAAGTAATAAAACAATTTATCATGATCATGATATAAGTATGTAGTCACCATATTTATATGGAATATTCTCAAAGAAAGGAGCTAGATCTGGTCTTGTTATCATTGATTCCAATGGTGAGAAACATGATACAACTTTCAGATTGTAGTTTATGAGAGTATGAATCTTTAATTTTAGGTTTGTAATTTGTAATCAAGTTTGATGCCCATAATTTAATATTCATTAGTGATTCTGAATTAGTCATCCATCAAGTACATAAAAAGTTTCAATACAAAATTTCTTATTTAAATAAATATAAACTATATACTTGGGACTTGATTGAATCTTTTAGTGATTCTAACATTTCAGTTATTCCTAGAGTTGGGAATTCAATGGATAATTTATTGATTATTTTATTTTATAATGTCATCTCATTAGATAAGATTATCTTGTAATTTTTTTGTTGAATTATTTTCTTGTCATGTAGTGGTTGATAATGTTAATAATTTTTGAGTTTTTGATAATGATCATCAAAATTTTAATTTCTTATCTAACTCTAACACTTTTGATGTAAAAGTCATTGCTAAAGATGAAAGGTTCAATTTTGAAGAGGAGTAATAATATAATGTTGATAGATTGATTCAATTAATATATAATCATATTCCCAAAGGTATGTTTTTATTGGATGTATTTTTTTGACTTGGAAAACATAATAACTAAATAAGATCAGGAATATCAACTAAGTCACAAGACATACATATTCTCAATAAGGAAATAGTAGATAAACAAACAAGCATAAGGGTTGGGCCTAAATGCATTAATGAAGTGTTTCAATCATTAAATATGATTATATACTATCAATACATCATATCATGGAGTTAAAATGATTTAAAAGTGTTTAATCCTTATGTCATGACACATAACATTCCCCTAAATCTTGATTAGAAACCCTTTCAGTAGTGTCAAATTCCAATTGATCTTGTCTTATAACAAATTATTTTGAAGGAAGTATAGAAGATGTTATTTAATGTAACTATTTTCCTTGAACAACATTCAATGTGGGTGGAAAACCTATTTCTTATGAGGAAGGAAAATGGAGAAATTCATCTTTTTGTAGATTTTATAAACCTCAATCATGCATCAAACAAATATAATTGTACCCTACCTTCATTATATGAGGTCATTAAACAAGTTAGTGGCTTAGAGATAATGTCCTTTCTAGATGGATTCTTTAGATACAATTCGATCTTAGTGGATAAAGTAGATAGAGACAAAACAACATTATGTTAGGTACTTATTATTATAATAAAATGTCATCAAATTACTTAATGTTGGTGTTACTTTTCAAAGAGCTATGGACACTAATTTTAGTGGCTTAATTAGTAAGTGTATAATAGTATACATGGATGACCTGAATATATTTTATAAACATATATTAGATCACTTTATTCATCTAGAAAAAGTCTTTGAACTTTGTTTAAAGTTAAAAATATCACTCAACCCCAGGAAATCTATCTTTTGTGGAATATAAGGTAAGTTTATAGGCCATGTTATCCCTAAATATGGTATGCCAATTGATCACGAATGAGCTACTAATATTTCTGAGATTCAACTATCAAATAGTAAGAAAGAGATCAAATCATTTTTTGGTAAAATCAATTTTTTACAAAAGTTTATTTTTTGTTTTGCCAAAATCACTAAATATTTAAATGCCATGTTAAAATATGGAACTATAATATAATGGGATACTTATTCAAAGAGGATATTTTAATAAGTTAAAGATGTAATTATGCAATCTCCTATGTTGGTTATCCCACACTAAGTTAAATAATTTTATCTCTAATCTTTCTCTTCTGATCATACAATTAAATCCATGTTAACTCAAAGATTTAAAAATAGAGATCACCGCATAACATTTATGATCACATATTTGAAAGAATTTGGACTAGAGTACCATGCTTTTGATAAATGAGCCTATGCATTACTGAAGGTAGTCATAAGATTTTATAATTACATATTTAGAAACAAAGTGCATTCCATAGTTATAAATCTCATAGTCAATCAAATGCTAGGATAAAATGAGATGGGTGAAATAAGAGGACATTAAGATGTTAAGATTAAGGAGTATGACATCATAGTGAAACTTGAAAAAATTGGTACATGGTCAAGATTTATCTTAATTAATTTAAAAAGCTGATTTTAGTATTTATATTTTATAAGTTGACTAGTTAGAAGTCTAATACAGTCCATGGTATGATTCCATTATCCACTACTTGCTTTATGGAAATCCACTAGCTCATTTTGATAAGACATAGAGAAGAGCACTAAGGCTAAAAGCTTCACACCATATGTTACAAAGACGATTGTTATACCATGATAATCATGAGGGAATTCAGTTAATATGTTTATCCAAAGAAGAAACACAAGAGATTATTAATTCATTTCATGATAAGATAGGAAGTGTTTATCCTTCTAATAATGTCATAGCTCGCATAATTCTAATAACTAGCTATTATTGGCCAAAATTATTAAAAGATGATTATACACATGTAAAGACATATAACTAATGTAAAATATTTTCAAAGAAGTAAAATCATGCTCCCATGCTTCTGCAACTAGTGATATAGGAACATATCTCTACCTAATGGGGATTAGACTTCATTAGAGACATTAATCCTATCTCATCAGTTGGTCACAACTTTATTCTCCCCACCACTGACTATTATACATGTTGGATTGAATCTAAAGCAATAAAGAAGAGTATAACTAAATAAGTCATGGAACTTTTGGAATAATTCATTGTATCAAGATTTTGAAGTCCACTAGCACTTGTTTATGATAATGGACCAACCTTCCAATTAGTTGAGATGATTGAGTGGGTATACCAAAATGGAATCATGCTAAAGTTCTCTTTAAAATATTATGCCAGGGTAAATGATTTAATATAATTTATCGATAAGAATTTTATGAATTCCATAGATAAATTAGTTGATTATAATCCATGTAGTTTGCATGTGCTACTCAAATATGCCTTATGATATTACAGAATAAGTCACAGACATAGTTTGAATAGTTATCCTTTCTTACATGTCTATGGAGTAGAACCAATTTTCCTAATGATGATCAAAAATCCCACTTATCATTTCATACAAGAATACATGGAAGCAAAGCTAAGAATTCAATCTAGACTATTGGATTTAATTTTATTATAAGACAAATGTGATAAGGATTTACAAAGTTTTATCAAATCTCAAGCTGCTATGAAAATATGGTTTAGTTAGAAATCACAAGTAAAATCCTTCTATATTTTATATTTGTTGTTCTTATGGGACAAAGCCCATAAAATAAAGGGTCAACATGCTAAATTCAGTCATTTGTGGATAGGTCCTTACTAGGTATCAATAAAGAGTCAACATGCTAAATTCAATCATTTGTGGATTGGTCCTTACTAGGTATCTAATACTTTGGGGAAAAATGCATTCAAACTAAGATATATCTAGGGTAGGAACTTACCACTACCAGTTAATAGAAAATACTTGAATCAATACTTCATGATTGCTCAATCAAATGTCATTTTGGAGTGAAGATTTTACAATTCCTATATGTCCATATTTTTTTATATAGTTTCTTATTTTCCTTGCTAGTGTTTCTTTCGTTGATGTTTTATTTAGTATAGTTTTATTTTGGTTCACATCTCTTTTATTTCTTCATGTTTTATGGTTTATGAGTTGGTTCATGTGTTTTGTCCCTTTTTGGCTTATCATTAATCTTTTCCAACATTGATTATAGTTATTCATGTGAAAGGTTAGTCTTTTTTATTCTTAAATCTTTTTTGTTATGTCTTATTTCTTCCTCATATGAAAGTAGATAATAAACATGTTGAAACAATTATACTATAAGAATAAATAATATAATTTTAGATAACACTATGTTGATGTAATTTTGTTTCCTCATGTTCCCATAAGCTAGGAACTTTAAAAGGTTGATAGTGAAATATGAGAAATTTTAGTTGTTTGGAAGTTAGAATGTGAAATATCCTTGAATAGTCACATAAGATGCTATAATTTTTATTTAAGCATTTATACAAATTTGAAATCATGTGATTCAAAATTAAATTTAAAAATTTATTAAATGTTTCATGTTCTTATTGAAACCATAAAATAACACTTAATATGATATTTAAATAAAAATGCAAAAAATTGAATTGAGTTAGACATGTCTTAATAATCATCAATTTTCTATGTTTATCATTATAACCATGGATAATTACCTAAACCTAAATAGATTGAACAAAAAAATATTTAAAATAAATAAACCAAAATTAAATTGAAATTAAAAATGAAAAATCTTTTTTTTCCTTGAAAGGGTTATTCAGGCAATCTCCATCACAGGCTTTCCAACCTGGTTGGCAATGGAGTAAGGACATGAGTGGGACTATAGGTATATTTTTATAGGATATAGTACCAAACTAATATTAAAGCAATGTCCATGCCATTCCCCCTAATCCAAACATCCAAATAGCCCTTTTTATAATTTTTGATTATTTATACAATGTTTAATTTTCCTATCATGATGCAAGGGCTATATTACAATAAATCAATTTCATCACACACTAATGGTATTAAGTAGATCTAAAACATAATATGTCACATATTGAGACATTTTTTAGTTCTTTAATCTTTCTTTTTTTGTCTAAAGTATTTTTTTATGGTTTTGTGTTTCTTATTTGAGTTTGATTATTTTTATTCTAGGTCCTAAACATTAACCAATATATTTCCCATTGAAGTCACGATTTATTGGGTCTAGCATGCCCATACTCAAAAGTTTCACATGGGTACCCTCATGATTTAGTAGAGATATTTTATTTTTTAATCTTCCATATTAATATAATTATATTTAATGAGTACTTCTTGATAATGTTGGCCTTGCTTCACTTGATCATTCATTCATGGTGACGATACAGGAGTATCCCAAGGTTTATAAAATATTGCATGCAATAAAATATAATGTAATGTGTGTTTTTATTTTATTTTTAGGTTGTGGCATTATTTCTCTAAGATTTTTTACTTCTTGGAATGATATTTCAAAAGTATTCCTTTTCCCCCAAAAAGCATAGCGACGTTTTAACTATGTATGTTAGTCTACAGGGATTGTTAAGTCAATAAAACTTGTTACAAATGGTTATTAAAATATGGTATGGTGAAGCTATTAAATCTTGGTAGTATCATATATTTAGACACTTACAATATCTGTACTAATTTTTAAACCATTTAGAGCTACCATAGAAACATGCCAACTATTACACTATTTTTATGTTTCCTTACATTATAGTACATTGAGTATTGGATTACCAAATTTGTATTATTTAAAGAAACTGAATCCTATAATGTATGTCTAAAATTTTAACTCAATTAGATGATTGAGAAAAACATTATCATAGTTTTTGTAAACTATTATTCTAGTAGAGGATGTTTGGCTAGTCTACATAAACTTCAGTATTGTGTAGTAATGCTAAATGAGTAATTGGATGTTGAAAATTGGTAGATTCATATAATATTATACATAAAACCTTTTCACAAAATTTTAGATAATTTCAAGTCACTACAAAAAATTTGTATTTCTTACACTATTTGTTAGGTTTCCTTAATTTTAGTATACTATGTTGAGAATTGGATTACCAAATTTCTAGTCTAGGAAGAAACTAATTCCTGTAATGTTTTCTTAAACATTAAAATTAGTTGGGTAAGTTATTCAAAAGTTATTATAGTTTTTATAAATTATAATTCTAATAGAGGATGCATGCATTAGTCTATAGAAGTTTCATGAATGTGTAGAATAGTTAGGGTAAGTGTTAAGTTAAAAAAATTTGGGTTGTGAATTAAAATGAATATTATAATGTGTTGTTCCAATTTCAACTCAATTGAATATGTGGAGACAAAGTTATGATGATTTTCTTAACTATCACTTAGCCATAAAATACATCTATATAGCCTAATGGTTTACTACCTTGCAGTAGAGTTGAGATAAGAATTAGGTTACCAAATTTAAGGGGTTTATAAAAAAAGGTAGGTATATTTACATGTTTCAAATTTCATACTATTTTGATGTAGTATTATAAAGTTGTGTAAGTTTTAATAAATTATATTCTTCTTAGAAATTTCATTTGTAGTCTATGTCAATTAGCAAGGTTAATATTTACCTGAAGTAAAGTGTGTTAAGTGTTACATTATTAAATGTGTATGGGTAATGAAAATAATTTTTTTTCATATATGTTTAAAATCTTAGATCCATTGGATAATTTCAATTAAATTTATGACCATTTTGGTGACTATTAGTCAACCAAAATGTATATCCAACCTGTAGATGGTCGTTGACCTTTCGAAACAGATACAATAAGAATTAAGTTCTCAAATTTGGATTGCTAATAATAAATAAAATCTATATGATATGTTAAAAATTTCATCCCAATTATATTACTTTAGGCGAATTCATGATCATTTTTTAATTTTATTTTATCTAGAAGATACCTATTCTATAGATGGTCTTGGACCTTACAGTAATGTTGCATTGAGTGTTAACTTCCCAAATTTGGATGGGTGATGAAAAACATTATTTTTGAGATATTTTTCAAAAAAATTATCAATTTTATTATTAAAATTAATTATATAACCATTTTTTATTGTCATTTAACCAAGAAGTACTTCTCTAGTTTGTAGATGGTTATTTACCTTGTAAAAGAGTTGTATTGTGATTCAAGTCACTAAATTTTGAATGGTACTAGAAAATATATCATAGAATGGTGGTAAAGTTATGATATTTTTTATGGATAACCTATACTAATTATGTCATGCCAAGTGTCTTTTCTAATGTCTTTGACTAAAGGTTGTTACATGAGGTCCAAATATCTAGCAAGCCAATCAAAGTCTTGGGTGGTCTTTTAATAACTTGCATTGAAATTTCATGAAAAAATTACAAATGAAACATGATCTAGGATAAATATATTCATGAATCAATTAATCCATTATTATTATCATTCATAGGACCCTTAGAATAATTTCAAAATGATGTGGTTATTCTATTTTAGACTCTTGATTAGCTGGTGGAAGAAATTAAATATCTATAACTACTTGGTCATGAAAAATTAAACCTATTAAGTTTTAGAAGAGATAATATAGACATTTATCTCATGCACAAAGAATTAGAAGATACATAGACAAATTATTTCAATACAAATATTATTATTTCTCACTCTCTATATTCTATTCACTGAATAAGTCTCTGATTCAAACTACCAATACATCTTAGACATGTTACATATTTATTGTAATATTTCCTATAACCTCTCTCTTAAAATCTCTCCCAAAATCTCTCACATAAATCCTATAACTAAGCACCTGATATATTTTTATAACAAATAACAATATATCTCCATATATATTCTAACATAATGTTGTTATATATAATAATATTCCATTTTACTAACTACTAACAAGTTGTTACTTATTTACCTTTCAATAAATATTAAATTTACTATTTATTTTTCACCTTCTTGAAAACACCTATTTTCACCTAATGTCAAAACTATTCCCAACATTTCCCCCCATAGTTTTTACATGGTATAATATATCTTTATTTTCTTATTGTAGCATGCTCCACCTCCGTGTGCTCATGATCTTCACTACATACATGTGCCATCACACATCTCTTCACATACATCTATAATTGGTTTTCATAGGTTAACCAAATAACCTTTCAAAATGGTTTTCACAGGTTCACCAATAACCTTATAAACTATTTTTCTTATGCTCACCATTAACCTTACAAACTATTTTTCTCAAGCTCACCACTAACCTTATACAATGGTTTTCATAGGTTTAGCACTAACCTTACAACATGGTTTTACTAGGTTTACCACTAACCTTTCATCATGATTTCTACAATGCTTTTTAGATCTACATTCTTGAATGTAAATATAGAAAAGCGTTGCATGGGATTATCTTCATAAGTGAATAGGTACAACTATTTATTTGCAACACATAATAGAAATATAAAACACACCATACTAAAAATAATTGAAATTAACACACTAAATACAAGTCATCAAAAAATGATGCAACCCTATCATTGGTGATTGATGAGAGGTCAATGAAAGACCTCTTTCCTCTATGTATCCTCCAAACTCTAATAATTTCACTACTTAGTCAATAAATATTTATTCTTTAGGTTTCAGATGTATTGCTTTGTTATCAAACATCAATGTTTTGTTAGTCGAATGTTCACTGGTTCAGTCTCTACTTTATATCTTGCTTCAAAATTATTTCAAATTTTGGTTTCTTGGTTTTTCATATTGTGTATGTTGGTTTCCTTTGATAATACATCCGTAAGGAAATTTTTATTTATTTTTACAATATTTTGATAATGACTCATTTTTTACATTAACCTAATTCACCTAAATGATAGGACTCAATAAGAAGACTTTATTATTGACAAAGATGAGACTATTTTATAATATACAAGACTCATAAAATAATGAATCTAATACCGAACAATACTCTTAATGACTCCTTTGATAGACATTAACTACAATAACACTATCAATTTTTAATATAACATAAACTGAATATTAAAATATTTGACAAATTAAAAAAAATAAACCTTGGAGAATTACAAACATTAAAAATAATCCTATTAACAAGAACATAATAATTAATTACTTTCAAAAAACAAATACAAAGACTATAATAATAACACAACTCAACATACTATTAAAATGACTTGAAATTTTAGGCTTTAAGAAAGCAAGCTTACAAAGACAACTAAATGCCTAATGTTAAATATTTTACAAATAATTTAACTAATACTAAACTCAAATCAAATTACATGGAGTAACTAACACTTAAATGAACGAAAACCTAAAATTGACATGACTAAACTGACAATACAAAAATATTAGATGTTAAAAACTCACAGATTAATCAACAAGTGTTGATGGAATGTAGGTGTGCGTTGCATGTCATGATATAGTAATGTGATCTTATTCTATTCCACATACTTATAAAGGGTTAGACACATTTTAATGAGTTATGGAGACTATTTGTATGAGAGACAAAATATGAATGCCATCAATGTTTCCTAACTAGCGATGGTATAAAACTTGGTAGATCTTTTGATAGAATATCCTTCAAGCTCACAATACTAAATGTAATCAACAATGATGGTGATCTCAAGGTGATTTCAACATTAGAACTAGAGTGAGATAGGTGACTAAGATTATAAAATATGATTTTAGCAATGACTAAGGATAGATATGATAAATATTAGAATAAATGTTGTATATGCTGAAAGTCATATGAAGATATTGGTAGAGAGCATAATCAGAACTTCACTCAAGGAATATTCTATAGAATCAAATGAATCCATGTTGAATAAGCATACATGTTGTTATCCTCTATCTACTATTTCAAAAAATAAGCCTCAAAGCTAAGTGGTAGAAGGACTATGATCACCAAAACTTTATCATGACTTTCTCACAAACACTACAAACAACTATAATTAACCTATAACTCTTTTGTCAAATAATAGAGTCCATAAATGAGGTAGCCATGAAAGATAAGGATCTTCCTCTCATCATACTCAAAATTACATAACCACTCTTATACCAATGATAAGTTTTAGAAGAGCTAATATAGATATTTATCTCATTCAAAAAGAAGTAGAAGATACACATACAAATTATTTCAATACAAATACTATCATTTCTCACTCTCTATATTCTATTCACTAAATAATTATCTGATTCACACCACCAATACATTTGATACACGTTACATATATATAAGAATATTTCTTATAACCTCTCTCCTAAAATCTCTCACACAAATCCTATAACTAAGCACATGATATATTATTATAACAAATAATAATATATCTCAATATATATTCTAATTTAATATTGTTATATATATAACAATTTTCCATTTTACTAACTACCAAAAAACTATTACTTATTTACCTCTCAATAAATATTAATTTTATTATTTACTTTTTACCTTCTCACAAATACCTATTTTCAGCTAATGTGAAAATAATTCCCAACATAACTACATTGAATATTTGATCTATTTATTTTTTAATTATTGAAATTTGTTGCATCCTATGAAATTATGCCATTTCTAGGTATTTATCCTTTCTATTATTGATTTTTTATCTTAAGAAGCTAAGTTACAATTAGTTAGTTTATCTAATTTTGGCAACAATTTCATTAAATATTGGTTGTGCATCAAGGAAATGGGTTGTATTTCCTTCTCTATTAAATTAACATTTCTTTCCATTATTATAAAGGGGGGGAAACATTTGAGAACCAAAATTTTGTTGATATTGAACTAAGTTTCTACTTACATTATAATATTGTTTTATCTTGGTTTTTTGATAAAGATCTTGATTTGATAAGTAATATATGCAATGAATTTTTTTGGTGTTATTGGTGTGAAATTGGATATATGATTAAGTTGTGTAGCAGCCAATTAAATTAGATTTGGGATTTCATTCTCATTATTTTTAGACTTACATTAGTCATGGTGTGTAAATAGCTACAGGTTGGTGTAATTATTTTATTTAAATAGAGTTTTAGATTTCATGTTCACACATTATTCCTTTGAGTCTTGATCATTGTGGTGTTTCAATTTATGCAATGGCTAAATTTAATTCCCAATGATTTTATTGTAGTCCAAATTAATTTAATTTTTGATTGTTAGAAGACCTATCTTGGATCTAAGAAATTTATCCCTTTTTTCCCTACTTTTCCCTCTTTTTACATTTTTTATGAGAAAGAGTCTACCCATTGCATTATAAATAGCCCATTTATAGAGGAAACAATAGTGATAACTTGAATATCTTGAGGAAACCATATTTAACATTAGGTGGAGATAGATCATAACATACCTATGATATAATATACCGGAGTTTTTTCATACATAATGAATTCACCTATAATTTATGTTCAAGGTATACACATGTAGATATTAACTTTAAATCAAGGCCCTTAAGACTATAATAACTCCTTAGATCAAAAAGAGCATCCTCAATTTTCTGTAATCCATGGATTTTGATCAAAGCATATTTTCCAAGGATTCACAACACCTAAGGTAACTCAAGGACTAAAATTTATCATAAATCAAAAAATAAAGTTTTTCTAGTCAAAAAAATACCGTCATTTATTTTTTTATGTCATGCATATGCCATGTAGTTACAAAAAATATATTTCAAAATGTCTATAATATCCTTTTTATAAGATTATGTATGACATTCAGTTCAATATATATATTCATAAATATGAAACCCTAAATTTTACATAAGGATCTAAAATAATATACATTTAGATAGGATATAAAATAACCTAGGTAAGAAACATTCATTATTTTGCTTCCAAATGGAAACTAAGTATACCACAGATAAAAAAAACTCATACAATTTTTTAATTACAAATTCAAATCTTTAATTTCTTAAATATTTTAATGTTCATCATTTGAATGTAAGTGTTGGTAGTCTATTTCCTTCTTGTAAATTATGAATTCCTCCTTCTTCCTCCGTAAAATCTTCTCTTTATACTTTTTAATCTATTTCCTTTTATCCTCTACATTTTACATGCCCTACCATTTATCATATAATTATATGAATCCACCATAATTAGAATTCAATTATATGTTTACATGATGTTTTCCTCTTACAATTAACTTTAAATCCATAACCATATTTTAGGCATGGTAGTTGCAAGCAAAACCCTCATTTCACTAAATTGTGAAGTCTAATTGAAATCATAGAAACATAAAACATAATTCCATTTGATTCAAACTTTTCATGGAAATAATTTTACTATATCTTTCCATAAAACAAAAAACCACTTTTACCTAAGTTTCAAAAAATCATTTGAGATAATTGCTTGCGTGCCATTTTGCCCAATTTTCTCCTCCCTAGGCCATCCAAAGGGGTAGTATGTAAGTTTAGAAACCTATAAATGATTTATATACAAAATATAGTTTAATAAACACCTTATACTATATGGGTTATAAATTTATAAAATAAGTCTATGAAAGATATAGCTAAACAACTAAATTTTAGCCCATATGATGGTTTCATGTAGATTTAAACAACGAATGCATATTAATAGAATTGTTGTATTATGTTAATCAAGAGTATCCATTAAAAACTATTTATGAAACCATAACATAAATAATCAACTTATAATTAATGTGATCATGTAACATTAACCATAGATAAATCTACTGAAAATTAAACACTTGACACATTTGCAAAACACCATCAACATTTATTTTATTTAAGAAGTCAAGAGTGTAAGGGTGTGTGGGTTCAATTTCATTATTTATATCCCTAATTTCAATATAAACATACTCTCAAGCTTTGATAATATCCCTATATTTGATGTTTTGAGGTTGGACAATCCTTCCAATATCTTGATCAACAAAAGGGTAGTTAGTTTGAGCTTGTAACAAAATAATATAGTAATTAGAATGTATGTACATATATGAACTTCAACTCCAATCCATAAGTAAAATCACATCCATATAAGATTAAAATACACAAAAAAATATTATATATAAATTCACATGGGAGTATCATCCAATCATAATTGAGAATGAAGTAAAACATTATAGTTGTTAACTATACACCAAAAATGTCTAGATATATCATAAAAGTCAAAAACTACTAATCACTAATTTAACTTCTCTTACTAAGACTAATATAGTCTTTGGAGAGTGGGATAGGATATGATAAGTATATATTATAATGGATGTGATTTGGGATCTAAGCCATTTTTTAATTATATTTCATCTATTTCCAAATCATTTACATTATAACATACTATCATGTATATCATGGATTAATGCAATGGAATTGACACCATCTACCCTACATCAATGTTTACTATTTTTTCATAAGGGATGCTTTCACACATTCCTATAGATATTAGCCTCTCAATATTGTAAATTATTGTAACCTAGTTTGTGTGTGTGTGTGTGTGTGTGTGTGTGTGTGTGTGTGTGTGTGTGTGTGTGTGTGTGTGTGTGTGTGTGTGTGTGTGTGTGTGTGTGTGTGTGTGTGTGTGTGTGTGTGTGTGTGTGTGTGTGTTTTTGTGTGTGTGTGTGTGTGTGTGTGTGTGTGTGTGTGTGTGTGTGTGTGTGTTTGTGTGTGTGTGTAGAAAAACTAATGAATAATATCCATCTCTGACCATATAATTAAACTAGGAGAAAATAAATGACCCATAAAATAGTTATGACAAAATAAAGAAAAGTTATAATATATTTAATTATTATCATTTCAGAGAGTCCAGATAATACATTCATGGAATACTATGATAGTGATAATTATAAGAATAAATTTCTAGCTAACACAGATGAATTTTTTTTTTTATCTAAATTTTATACATACTAGTCCTTGTGAGAGTACTGAGATAATTCAAATATGGAGATAAATATCAAAATAAGAAAAGGGAAGGAGCCTATTAAAAACATTGATGAGTCTATCAATGGAATTTTTTTTTGAAATATTAGTTCATGACATGATAATTCAATGATAAGTTCTCCATTGAGGCAATATTTCTTCAAATCTAGCATGAATGGACCACAAAGTGCATGACATATTGAATGATGTATAAAATTTAAATACCAATTTTTTGTCAAAATTAAAATAAAAAATGTAACTATATTGAAACCAAAACTAATATCAAAATAAATATTATTGGTGTACAATATAAACTGATCAATATATTATATATTTTTGTTGATAATAATTCAATTTCTCTACACATCACTCAACATAGTTTTTTGAGTCAATTATCACACCAAGAGGGGATATCATAGTATAGTTATCATATAAGAACTCAAGTAAAACACATTATTATGTAGTTTTATATAAAAATACTTATAGTTATAAAAATTGAGTCATAGCAATAATGTACATCATAAAATTTCATAAAAATAGTTACTAATAAAACATAACATAGAAGCAAATTTTGTAGATAGTACAAGAAGCCACAGAAGGACTGATTGAACATTCAATAATAAATAAATTTTAATTATGAATAGGATATTAAAATTTATGATGATGAGGTATAAAATTAATTCAAAATTCAATTCTTATATTAGTTGGCTAAAAAATTAGATTAATTACAACACAATATACATCATGAAATATTGATTGGACATTACACTATCAATACCTTGAAGGCCAAAGGTTGTTCTTAAAATGATATATATGATTAATAATATAAATAAAATATTGGTTATAATTTCAAATATTGGCTAAATTAGATACAATATATTGTTGATATTCCAAATAAGTGCATTACATTCATGTTTAAAGATAATACAATCAAGGTTTTCCACAATGGAAACTATGACCATAAAAAGGCTAAAGACTAAAGGAAAAAAATGTAATTAATTCATAATATCAATTATGGGTTATAATGTATGGTTTAATAAAATTAAATACATATTCATAACATCTAGGAAAGATTAAATAAAAAGGAAAGATTATACTAAATGATATACAAAGATACAATGATGATAACAATGATGACATATGTGAATTTAATAAGATTCTATATTTATAGTTCATAACATTATATTGATATTATCCATATCACTTTTTATCTTAGGTTCCTTATTAGGCCTTTGAGCTTCACATGAGTTATATTAATAGTTAATTTTATATATATATATATATATATATATATATATATATATATAAAATTAGAAACTGAGGTGTCTCAACCTTGACAAGTCAAAAAAATATTTATGAGATACTATTGACAAGCTACTATTCATAGTCACCATTCATGTTATTAGGTGACAATGGTGAGCTGGCAATGATTGTGTAGGTGATGTGGCAGGTGATGTGGATGTTGATGTGGATTTTGATGTATTGGCATGGTGTACAGAGGAATATACATGATTTAACTACATGTGAGTGGAAGTGGTATGTACCACTTCACTAAGGAGACAAAGTAGTGTCCTTTTGAGATGCACATGATTTTTTTAAGTGAAAAGTGAAAAATGACAAAAGGAGATATGGGGTACACCTTTTAGTTGGCCTCCTGATGTTGGCTGAAGAAGAAGTCAAAAATATGATGAAGAGTATTTTAGAAGCATGTAGAGTCACATTTGTGAGTGGGGCAAGTTTTTAAACCATATGACATGTGAAGGATCCACTTTTGGCCAAATCATAACACAAAAAACATATTCCCATTCTTGAATAGTGAAGCCACTAAAGGGTGAAACATTTATTACCATGTATGAATTTTCTTCATCATATTATCTTATTTTAATTTTATATAAGTAGAAACATTATCCTTTAAAAAAGTATGAATCTAAGTAGGTAAGGTAAGCTTCTATGAAGCTTATGGTAAGATTGTTGTTAAGCTTTGTAAGCTTGAGAGTTATGAAGAGGTATTGAATCTCTATAGAACAAGTTCATCTCCTATGCATAGTATATTTGTGATACTCCTATGAAGGCTTTCTTTGCAAGTGTGTTTTAATCTTGTTGATTTAAATAATATGTTGAGTTGCTTTGGAGTGTGGTTTTTTTTTTCCTAAAATGGTTTTCCCTACATAAATAACTTGTTATGGTATGCTTATGATTTTATTTGTATGAGTTTTTATTATCATTATCTACAAAGTATACATTTTTTGCCTATTCTCTTCTCTTGGTTAGTGTAAAGAATTGTTTCTATGATCTTGTACTCCTTTTAAGTATTATCAGAGTCTAGACAATTTTTTGTTCTAGTTATCGGTTTGTTGGCTTTTTTGAACTAATCAAGTTTTGAGTGGGAGCTTATGTGAGAGATATTTACAGTTTTTTTCTCTAATAATTTTAAGATGGAAAGCACATCAGGGAGAATAGAGGTTGAAAAATTTATAGGCAATAATTATTAGATGTGGAATCTAATGATGGAAGATATATTGATAGACCATTATCTATGGGATGCCATTGATGAGAATGTTTAGAGACTTGTAGATCTAGGTGAAGCATATAAGTATGATTTGATGGATTATAAATCCAAATATCTCATCAAATTATGCTTGGAATATTATGTACTAATTGATATCTAGGAAGACACCACAACAAATAAGTTATGGAAAAAATTAGGTGAGATCTACCAAGCGGAGTCTCTTGTTAATAATATTTTATTGAGAAAGAAGTTGTATTATTTAATAATGGATGAAGATGGAAAAATTCTAGACCAAATAAAATAATTTAAAATTTTTGTGGATAAATTAGTGTTTATTGGTGTAAAAATGGACGAAGAAGAAAGATGTCAAATATTGCTTTATTCTTTGCCTAACAAATGAGATTCTCTTTTTATGGATATAGGAAGTGCTTATATAAACTTGAAAGTTAAGGATGTTTTAGGTTATTTAATTTATAAATAAATAAGAATGAAATTTTCCATTATTTCAAAAGAGGACCTACATGTTTGAGTAAGATCTAAATAAAAAGGCAAGAAGAATGAGAAAAAAGTCTAAATCCCCCTAGAAAGCTGAAGGTGAGATGATGGAATTATGGAAAGCATGGTCACTACCAATGAAAGTATAAAGAGTTAAATAATAATAAGTATAGTTCTAATTCTGAATCTAAGAAGGAAGGTAGTGATGCTTTACTTGGAGCCTTGGTAACCCATCTAGGTAATGATGCACGGTTAATTAATTTAGGTGCATCTTATCATTTAACCTATAATAGAAATAGGTTTACTAATTGTGATAAATTTGATGGAGGAATGGTGTACATGGGTGATTATTATTTTCTAACCATTGTTGGCCATGGTATAGTTAAAATAAGATTTACAAATGCAAGGGTAAAAAACTTTGATTGTGTGTTGCATATCCTAGGGTTAGCTCATAAATTATTATCTGAGTAAACTAATAGATGAGGGGTGTAGGTTAAATTTTTTGAACCAGTTTTTAAGATTGTTGGAGGTGTTATGGTAATAGCTAAAGGTATTACGAATGTGACTTTGTAAAATCTTCATGCATGAATGGTTGAGTGCAATAGCAATTTTGTGAATACTAAATTAGAGGCTACTCTGTTGGATGAATAAGTAGTCACTATTCTATGGATGGTCATAGTTTTTGGCTACCTAAGGGTGCTCATTATATGGAATTAAAAATGTCTATAAATAAGACTATGTTATAGCACCATAAACATGGCCACATTGGATAAAAAGGTCTTAGGGCCTTGAAGAATAAAAACCTTGTTGAAATTTTTATTGACTACAATCTTGAATTTGATTTATGTGAGAATTATGTTTATGGTAAACAAAAGAATGTTCATTTTTACTCAAGTTCTCATAAATCTTGTGGTGTTTTGGATATTATTCATTCTATTGTATTTGGTCCTATTAATGTTCATTTGATTTCAAAATCCACGTATTATGTTTCATTCATTGATGATTATAGTATAAGGACATGGGTTTATTTTCTAAAAAAATAATCTAAAGTTTTCATTTATTTAAAATATTTCAAAGCAAGGGTTGATATGTAGACTGTAAAGAAAATTAAGTGCTCAAGAACTAATAATGGCAATGAATTTTGATCTAATGATTTTGATATATTTTGTAGAAATTGTGGTATACAGAGATAAAAGACAATTCCATATCACCTCAACATAATGGAGTTTTAGAAAGAATGAATAGGACATTGATGGAGAAGGCTAGGAGTATGCTTAGTGGTGATGTATTGGAACAAAGTTTTTAGGTTGAAGCTAGAATCACTGCTTACTACCTAATCAATAGGTCTCTTACATCAAATTTTGTTGATAAAATTCTTATAGAGGCATGGTCTAGACATAATCCTTCATTAAGACATCTTAAAAAAATTTGTTATGAGGCATATGCACATGTGCTAAAGGAAAAGTGAACAAAATTGGAGAACAAGGATGTGAAATGTATCTTCATCAGCTATAGATATGGTGTGAAAGGATACAAGCTTTGGGATTGAGTAGAACAAAAGGTATTATATTATAGAAGTGTTATTTTTGTTGAAACTAAGCCTTTTTATGTTACACTATAACTAGATAAAATAGAAAAGATAATAGACAAGAAAGATTTGATTTAACTTCCTCTTACACTTGAAATAGTTGAGTTGAGGCCACGAGAGAGACAAGAAGATGAGGAGAGATAATCAACCTTTGAATATTTTTAAGAGGAGGTAGATGAAGAAAAACCTCCACCTCAACTTGTTTGAAGGTCTAAAAGTCATAGACAACCACTATAAAGTTATTATCATAATGATTGGAGGTGTATGAAAGCTTCTATAGAGTCATATAAAGTTTCTATGGAAGAATAAATGGTAGATTTAAAAAATAATGATACATGGGATATTTTATAGTTACCAAAAGGATGTAATCATGTTGGATGTAAATGAGTGTTTAAGAAAAAGATTGGTTCAGATGGGAGTGTTGAAAATTACACATCTTGGTTGGTTTCAAAAGGTTACTCTCAGGTTAAGAGTATTGATTATAGTGAGATTTTTTCTCCTATTTATAAAATGGCATCAATTAGATTCTTTATTTATATTTTAGTATAGTATGATTTAGAGATTGATAAAATGGATGTGAAGAATGCCTTCCTTCATGGTCATTTAGAGGAAGAGATTCTTATGACGCAACCATAATGCTACATGGTGAAAGGTAAAATAAAAATGGTTTACAAGTTAAATAAATCCTTGTATGGTCTCAATAAGAGTCCTAACATGTAGTTCAATAAATTTTATACATATGTATTGAATTTTTGGTTTGATTAGTATAAATATGATCATTGTGTTTATTATAAAAATAATAGTGATCATTTCCTAGTTATTACCTTAAATGTTGATGTTATGTTATTTGTTAACAATGAGTATGTTTCAATTTTAGAGGTTAAATATCAAATCTCATAACAAAATTAGATGAAATAATTTATTGTTATGAGACACATCCTTGGGATGAAGATCAAAAGATATAGATATAACATAAAGCTCTGGATTAGCTAGAGTATGTAAATTCTATATTACAAAGATTTAACATGTAGGATTGTAGACCATTATGTGTTCATTTTTTCATTGGAATGAATTTACCTATTTCATAATGTCCTACATCCCCATAAGATATGGAAGACATTAGTATAGTGCCTTACTAGAGTAAATTTTGAATTATTATGTATGAAATGGTCTACACTAGACCAAACATTGACCAAGTAGTGAGAGTTCTTTCCCATTATATATCTAATCCTAGAAAATTTCATTGGGATGTAGTTAAAAGGGCCTTTAAATTTTATTATGGTAACATGGTCAGAGATAAACATCCTCTTATCATTCTTGGTTATGTGGATTCAGACTGGCTAGGTGATGTTCATAGCAAAAGATCCACTAGTTATTATGTGTTTACTTTATTTAGTGGTGTAATAAGTTGTATGAGTAAGCAATAGGTTGTGTTCACTTTGTCCACTATATAGGTAGATTATATGTAAGTTACTCATGCCTATAAATAAAGCATTTGAATTATGAGATTGTGTTCAAATATTCAGTTAAATTAGGGTATAGTGACAGTCATAGTGATATTTGCCTAGAAAAGAAAATGACTTTTCATCCCACAATAAAACATACTAATGTTCAATATCATTTTTTGAGAGACATGATCAAGAATGTTAGGATGGAGATGATAAAGGTAGATACTTTTATGGATGTTTTGGATTCATTGACTAAGCCTATGAGCACAAATAAGTCTAGATGGTGTTCAGAGTCTATGGGCCTCTTCACCCTAGTAGTTAAATTAATGTTGTTAAAATTCCTCTAGGTCTTGTAAGATATTAAACAAGTGGGAGAATCCTAAGAATTAAGATGTTTCAACCTTCATAAGTGAGGATACTATTAATGAGACAATATTCATAATATATTATTCATAGTCATTATTAATGTGATGAGGTGTCAATGGTGAGTTAGAAATGACTATGCAGGTGATGTAGGTGTTGATGTGGCTTGAGCTAAGTTAGCATTGCCCACAAAGGAATTTATATGATTTAATTTAATGTGAATGGAATTGGGATGTAAAACTCAACCAATGAGACAAATTGGTGTCCTTTTGATATGTACATGATTTTGATTTAAGTGAAAAGTGATAAAAGGATATATGGGTCACACCACCTAGTTACCCTCATGATGTTGGGTGAAGAACAATTCAAAATGATGATGGAAAATATTTTGGAAGCATGTGAAGTCACATGTGTGAGTGGGGAAAATTTTGGAAGCATATGACATGCAAACGATCCACTTTTGACCAAATAAAAAGACAAAAAACATCAAATTATTCCTCAATAATGAATCCATTAATGGCTGGCAAATTTCTTGCCTTGGCTATAAAGTTTATTCACCATGTAATATTATTTGTATTTTTCATTGGTATAACCATTATTATTTGTAAAATTATGACACTCAACAAGTAATATTGATTCAAGCTTGTGGAAAGATTGTAGTTAATATTTATAATCTTGAGACTTTTACAAAGGCACTAAAGCTCTATTGAACTGGTTTTTCTCCTATGTGTAGTATATTGGTGATACTCCTATAAAAGGTTGATCTACAAGTGCATTTTAATATTGTTGATTTGAATAATACATTGATATACTTTGGAGTGGGGGTTATTTCCCTTGAAAGGGTTTTTCCCATGTAAATCATTTCTTATGGTATGATTATGATTTCATTTGTATGCATTTTTCATATAATTATGTATCAAGTATCCATTTGTTCTCATATTCTCCTATCTTAATTAGTGTAAGGAATTTTTTCTATGATCTCATATTCCTTTCATACATACATACACACATACATACATATAGATACACACACACACACACATAGATATATAAAAAGATATATGTATGTGTATCTATATTATATAGATATATATGCATAGATATATATGAAATATGTGTGTGTGTGTGTGTGTGCACGCGCGCGCGCATGTGTGTGTGTGTATTACATATCTATTTTATATTCAAATGTGTTACATCATATATTAAAGGGATGTTAGACATACAAGTTATATGTGACACATGGGCATATAGATGTGATACATTCCTTACACCAAGGGGATATATTTATACACTAGAAGAATTCATACATTAGAGGAATCTTGGTACACTATACATTTCATATCATTATATGGAAATTCTAATAATAATTTTAAGCTAATTAGATTATTTATACATTACTTGTTCTTATATGGATAAGTGCACATAGTTGGGGGACTATGGACATTTTAGGTAACACAATCACATTAATTAATAATGTGATCATGATAGTTAATTAAAATTATCACATTATTTAAATTATGGCTCATTAATTACTAAGGCATAATAAAATTGTGTTATTATACAACACAATAATATTATATTAAATAATAATGTGATCATGTTATTAATGTGATCCTATTACTATTATTTTTAATAACATAATCATGTCAATAACATGATCATATTACCTATGTCCCAAAAAACTAAAAACCAAAACCTAAATGTAAAATCATCATTTTGCATTTGAGTTTTTTGCTCTCCTATAGCTTCTGCAATCATGTTTTGGGTGAAATAGACAAAAGAGTGCTAAGAAGCTACCAAATTCATCCCATGAAGCCATTGATTCATGATGCCACCATATAAAAGAGGTAATAAATAGAAATAATCCATGTTTAACCATATTTTTCATTATTTTCATTATTTGACCCTAATTTTTAGTTGTAATTTGTTTGTTTTGAATATCCTATCATCGATAACCATCCTAACCCTCCACAGAACCCTCTTGTTCTTCCTCCTCCTAACCCTCCATAAAACCCTCTTGTTCTTCCTCTTATCCCTCCACCTATCCCTTCCACAATTTGACAAACCCCCTAGTAGTTAAGAGATTCTAATTGACAACACTATGGGAAATAAAATTGAAATTGAAGAATTAATTAAGAGAATGAGGGATCCTACTTCCACCAACCCCCACCACACCTAGTTATAAAATTCCCTAGATACCTTATTAGGTCAAATTGAGTCTATAATGAGTGAAATTAATAGATGGACTTCATATAAGGATACATGTAGGGCATATTATGCTGATAAATTCTCAACACTTTAGGTCAAGAACAAAAAACTATCAAAATCCTCCATTTTCACCCTATTCATTGAACCAACCACTAATGCCCTATTTTTTGTTACCACTAAACATTTTCCAATCCATCAATGGGTATATAACTTAATCACAACCATTTTTTGGGATCGATGATGGATGGTGTTTGACTATCCACCATGTAATAACCATAAGGTCCCATTATTTTTTTTGAGGAAACTTTACTTTGAGTTTGTTCTCAATGAGATTCTAAACTATTTTCATTTTAGTGAGTTTTAGGGTTGAGGGAAAAGCTCTACACATGATTGACCATGTACACATCATGAACCTAATTAGCCTACACTAATACATATTCAAAAGCCACTTCAGCCCATAATACCCTTTATAGTTTAGTAGGTCATGGAGGCCAACACTTTGCATGCTCTTAGTTTACTTACTTATACACTCATTCAACATACGAGTAGGCTCTCAAGAGTGATGCTAGAGATATGCCACCTAGTTTGCATACCCAACCCTAACCTTATAGTTATTATGGAGCTATGTGCACTAGAACTTATGATGATGATAGCATTGGTGGCTCAGAGGCCTTAGATAATATTCTTATTAATGATGATTATTTGGCATGCATATTTTATGTGCAGACATCAACCAATACATAGATGTAGGTTTATTTTATATAAATGTCATGATAAATTTAAGTAATATTTTAAAAATTAATCAATCTAAAAATTAATTTACATATAAATTTAATTGTGTGTGTGTGTGTGTGTGTGTGTGTGTGTGTGTGTGTGTGTGTGTGTGTTATTCATTTTATAAGTATCCTTATGGCATGTGAACTACCCTTATCTAATATTGAATGAGATTATTCATGGTATTTTTTTGGTAATTTAAAAAATTAGTTATAAAAATACCATTGAACCCATTTTCATAGCTTGCAACTATTGTGGTTCCTCTTTAATGGTTTGTGATAAATCATAACAACTTCCAAAGGTTAACGATACCTCCAAGATGATAAAACCTTATCCAAAATTTGTGTACAGATGCATTTATATAGGAGTAAGAGAATTTTGAAGGTTTAAAGTTGATTTGAGTTTGTATGGTATAATTTCATACTTAGTAGCCTTTAATTAGGATTAGGAAACCTAATTAGTCCTTAGGGGTGTTGAGTTAGGTCTTATTGATAAAGATTTAAACTATGCAAGTGCCTTCATGAGGTATGTGATGTAAATGGGTATATGAATTTGGGTTTGTTTTGGTTGGTAACTTTTTAGTTTACTCAGAACAAGGATGTTTGCCTCAAAAAAGGGCTAATCGAAGGAAGGTGTCAAAGACGAAAGAAAAGTTAAGTGAAGAGTTGAAGATTGGGGGTTATGTTCAATGGTTGGATGCATGAAATGAGATGTAATTAAGTAGGTAGATGATCTTATGAGTATTTTTGAAGGAAACAATAAAAGTATAATTCAAATCTATTAAAACACATAAGAATATTGTAAGGAACATAGGAAGGATAGAAATAGAACATGAAAAAAAAGTATGAAAATAGAGAAAGATAAATTTAACTTAAACTTAGAAGTTAAATATACATAGACTAAATGTACATAGAGAATATTATTAATTTGAAATGTTACCTCTATATAAATAAATTTTGTTTTCCTAACATAGATAGATGTAGTAGTGGATGGACCAATAGTTGGATCTAAATATGTAAACAACAACCATGACAAATCAAATTTTGTAAATGTTAACTATGATGATGAAGGCACCGTTGCCTCTTGTGACATAAAAATGAATATATATATCCTTATGGAATGTGAACTACCCTTATCTAATATTGAATGAGATTATTTAGGGTATTTTTTTGGTAATTTCAAAAATTAGTTATAAAAATACCATTGAACCCATTTTCATATCTTGCAACTATTGTGGTTCCTCTTTAATGGTTTGTGATACCTCATAACAACTTCCATTCATTAACGATACCTCAAAGATGATAAAACCTTATCCAAAATTAGTGTATAGATGTATTTATATAGGAGTAAGAGAATTTGAAGGTTTAAAGTTGATTTGAGTTTGTATGTTATAATTTCATAGTTAGTAGCCTTTAATTAGGCTTAGGAGACCTAATTAGTCCTCAGGGGTGTTGAGTTAGGTGTTATTGAGAAAGATTAAAACTATGCAAGTCCCTTCATGAGCTATGTGATGTAAATGGGTATATGAATTTGGGTTTGTTTTGGTTGGTAACTTTTTAGTTTACTCAGAACAAGAACGTTTCCCTCAAAAAAGGGCTAATCAAAGGAAGATGTCAAAGAGGAAAGAAAAGTTAAGTCAAGAGTTGAAGCTTGGGGGTTATGTTCAATGGTTGGATGTATGGAATGATATGTAATTAAGTAGGTAGATGATCTTATGAGTATTTTTGAAGGAAACAATCAAAGTATAATTCAAATCTATTAAAACACATAAGAATATTGTAAGGAACATAGCAAGGATAGAAATAAAACATGAAAAAAAAGTATGAAAATAGAGAAAGATAAATTTAACTTAAACTTAGAAGTTAAATATACATAGACTAAATGTACATAGATAATATTATTAATTTGAAATGTTACCTCTATATATGTAAATTTTGTTTTCCTAACATAGATAGATGTAGTAGTGGATGGACCAATAGTTGGATCTAAATATGTAAACAACCACAACAAATCAAATTTTGTAAATGTTAACTATGATGATGAAGGCACCGTCACCTCTTGTTCACATGCCATAAGGATATATATATATATATATATATATATATATATATATATATATATATATATATATATATATATATATATCTGTGTGTGTGTGTGTGTGTTATATTCATTTTATAAGTATCCTTATGGCATGTGAACTACCCTTATCTAATATTGAATGAGATTATTCATGGTATTTTTTTGATAATTTCAAAAATTAGTTATAAAAACACCAATGAACCCATTTTCATAGCTTACAGTTATATATGGGTCTTTATAGGTAACACTATCTTGAAAATGAAGTTGCTAAGATCATTATAGTCATATTCTCATTTTGGATTATGTCACCATTACCATTATAAATAAATCCGCATGTTACCCTTGAAAATGAGTGATAATATCAATGTAATTTAAGTTAAAAGAGAATAAATGTGAGTCATTAACAATCATACTTAGTGGATCATTAACTTGACAATGCAACTCTAAGAGTCTTCATAGACATAAAGGACCATGACTCAAGCCCCAACATTAAATTCACTTATTTAAATAAATTTAATGAAATAATTATTTAAGTAAATTTATATTTTATTATGTGACTTCACTTAATACATCTAGTGATAGTAGGACTTTAATATTTCTTCATTTTATTACAAGATCTTCAATACATGTTTATAATATTTGATGACCAATTTAAGAGGTGTGGTTTGTAGAAAGGGTTGTAGTTAGGGAAAGAGGGACTAAATTTTTTTGTGTCAACCCTAAATTATCTTTTTTGAGACATAAAATTGTAATACACATGATAATTTAATTTCAATATCTCGTTACATCTTTTTCTTTGGCCATGACAAAGTTATAGATTTAAATTATAATTCCTCATTACACCTCTTGTTTTATCTATGAAAAGGTATAAAGGGTAGAAAACCTCTCTACTAAACATTCCTCATGCCATAAAATATTGCATTGGGTCTTAATATCTTGTATCCCCACTGACAATTTTGGGGGGAGATCCACAATTTGTGTTGGTACTAAAATATGTTCTAGCTTCAATAATTACACCTTGTAGTTTCTTCCAATTCAACATCCAAACTATTTGCCAATTTTTTTCTTAAGCCAAAATAAGACAATATATTTATATGGTTAAAAACTAATATATTAGACAAGGACCTCACTTTATCAACGTATTTTTGGAATTTTATTTACACACACCTTCATCAATAGATGGATTCACCATGGCTCACTCTTTTCTATTGGTTGGGTGCTTTTCCACAAATCATTTGTCATCCATTTATTATAATTAATATGATATCAAACCTTGTATTTTATATAGAGATATAGATTATTGATATCATGTATATAATATAAGGATGATGGACATATATGTGTAGTTCAACATTTCCCTAGTAAATATATAATGGTATTTTACTCTATCCAGAGAAGATTTAAATGTAAGGACACATTTATTGATGTCTCTTATTCCTTTTCTCTCCCTAACTTTGCCTTGTTGAAGTTCTACTATTCCTTCCAAATCATACTCTTCCTCTCACACTTCCTACATGTATTATAATTTTTATGTTACCTCCAACATGAAAACTACTTGTTATTCCTGGCCATTACATGTATGGCAGTTACACTTCCATGATTCTTGTTTTACTATGTCTTTTCATGATATGAACATTTTATGGTAGTTACACTTCCATGATTCTTGGTTTATAGTGTCTTTTTATGATATGCATGTTGTATGGTAGTTAAACTTCCCTGATTCTTGGTTTACATTGTATTTTCATGATATGTATGGTTTCTATATATAAGATTTGATACTTCATATAAAAGTAAGTGAGACCTTGTTTACATGAACAATTGATGGCTCAAGTGGACACTCCTCCCTCTCTATGAGTTGAGACAAACATATGCATTGCTACTACAATATCATTTATACAAGAACTAATAGAGGATTATATTAACTTGTAATTTTGAATTATAAAATTAGACTTGTTTTAATAATTTTACTATATGTACTTCAGGAAAAAATAACTTATGTAAATGTATTATGTATGCAAGTTTGTCCTATGACATCTGATAGACCTAGTTAGATGATTAGTAGGGTAACTTCTCATTTTTCTCCCATATTTGGCATGCCTATTTGAACAACTAAACTTTCCATTGACTTTTCTGAGTGTGAAAAATAGATTGAGCAAGGTTAAGAGATTTTAGTAAGTGCATGTTTAAATGATTTTTTTATTGTAGTTTAAAATTAATTTCTTAACAATTGTTTGAATGTATTTTATGTTAACTTTCTAATAATTCTTGTATTTGAACAGGTTCAGCTATAATTGAGATATGATCATAGGACCCATAGTCAAACCGTGGAGCAATCCAAGGCATTAAATGTAATGTCCCCAAAATTATGATAAGTGATTTAATGAACTTAATCAATTTTAGTTGTCCAAAAATTAACATTATTTCAGAAGGATGACTTTAATTAATTATTTTAATTAAATTAAAGTGGAAATAATAAAATATTAGATAAGTTTCTTCTAGAAGTTGGAGTTAGCTACGAGTTGGCTTCTTCTAGAAGATTCCTTGGAGCCTTTAAAATAAGTTGAGGGCAAAGCATTTGGGGATAGTTGTTGAGTAATATTTCTGATGCATTATTGGAAAGCTTGAACATTGATTCAGCTAAATCTCTGAGGATGAAAACCTTCAGCATATTGGAAAAGGGTTGGATGAAAACCTAGCTCTTTTCAGGAGTGAATTCGTAATGGAATTCACATTGAGCTTATTAATTCAGGTCTGGAGATTCAAGGACATTTTCTATGGAAGAGTGATTTTTAGGAAATTTCATGTCTCCTTTGAAGACAAAATCACTAGGGTTATGTGATATTGCCAGGGGGAAGACAAATTAATTGTCAGGATTTTGAATAAGACAAATCAGTGTTGGAGACCATTAAGAAAACTATCTATATTCTCACAACCACACTGCCTAAACCTTAGAACTATCTACATATCAGCCAACTGACCAGTAGCATAAAATTGGGTACCTAGAATAAAGTGTGATGTTGCCGGCAGGAGAAACATACATGTTACATGGAGCGGCTACAAGAAGTGTATCAGAGTAAAGCCTCCTATTGGTAGGAAAAGGGATGAGGTTGAAATATAGACGTTTCTTAGAATTTCTATTATTTAAAGGACCCAGACATAGAAGAGTGTGTCTACAAGGCTCTCTACTCAGGCTCTAGCTCTGAAGATAGAGCACTTCCCCCTTTGCTGATAGCAACCCACTTCTAATTTTACCATCTTGTTATAGAAACCATTGCTAAGATTTCTCTCTAGTGCAGTTGGTGAGTTTTGTGGGATAGTTAAACACAGGATCGAATGGTGAATGCATTGGAGGAGGAGTTGTAGGTCCATAACTGCAAGTCTCATCTCAAAGGTGAAAATGTGTATTTGTGCAAGTTGACGCTTCTGTTAAGGAAGGGAATGCTGAGATATGTATGTTAAAAATTGCTCTTTATTTTGGATATATTGTGTAAGGAGTCTTATATTTACTTCTGAGTAGATTATAAATATATATTTTTGATGTATGCAAAGGTTGAGATAATGCTATGTTAATCCTATGTTAAGTTCATTGTAATCTATTCAATACCAGTGGCTTCTTGAACATGTATAAACCCATGAAATGTATCTAAGATATCATCTATTTATATCAGTTTGGTGAGAAGTTGTGTCTATTTACATGACTAGATCATAGAGAAATTTATCATAATACATGCATGAGCAAGAAACCATGTTAGATTAAATGGAACATGAATCAAACTAAAAAATATTGAAAGACTTTACACATGTAGAAGGGTATCTTATAGTGGTATCAGAGCCATGCTTCTTGCCAGCCTGTAAGGGTGAATATATTTTATTTTTATGCATTTGGGAAGAATTAATATAACCCATAGGTATTATACACATAGAAGATCTCAGTATGAGCGTGAGTTTGGTATAGAATAGGAACCTATTATGGTAGAAGAACAGGGGGATGCTCAAAGAAATTAGGATGAGGAAGAGAGAGAGATGGTGAGGACTCTCATCACTACTTAGCCCAGGATCGCTCATGCTTTAGATAGATTACAGGATACCTTGGAATGTTTAGAGGTGGACAGACACAGAGGTAGGTAGAGTAGATTAGTTTCAATGGTAGGTAGTCATCATAGCCATCAGTCCAGTTAGCATAGCCATCAATCCCATTATTTAGTTGGGAGCTCCCTTCATTCCTCTAGGTGGAATCGCCATCGTACACCTACTATGAATAGACTAATGCTTCCTTAGTTTGTACCAAGTGAACAATAAACACAAGGGGAGCCACTAGAGGTTGGCTTCTAAGAGTCTATTTTGGCAGCCATAGCTAAGTGGAGAGCTCTACCCCTAGAGGTTAGGGATGTTTTCCCTCTTCCCTAGTATTGTGCATAGTGTAGAGATATAACTAGACTCAGGGGAGATCATGGTTAAAATAAGTTGAGGGTAAAGCATTTTGGGATAGTTTTTGAGTAATATTTTTGATGCATTATTACAAAGCTTGAACTTTGATATAGCTAAATCTCTGAGGACAAAAATGTTTAGCAGATTGGAAATGGGTTGGATGAAAACCTAGCTCTTTTTAGGAGTGGATTTGTAATGGAGTTCACATTGAGCTTATTAATTTAGATCTGGAGCTTCAAGGACATTTGTTTTGGAAGAGAAATTTTTGGGAAATTTCATGTCTTCTTTGAAGACAAAATTACCAGGGTTGTGTGATATTGCCAGGGGAATGACAAATTAATTGTCAAGATTTTGAATAAGACAAATCAGTGTTCGAGACCATTAAGAAAACTATCTATATTCTCACAACCATGTTGCCTAAATCCTTAGAACTATCTGCATATCAGCTAACTGACTAGTAGCAGAAAATTGGGTACCTAGAGTAAAGCATGATGTTGCCGACAGGACCAATGGACATGTTACCTAGAGTGGATGTGAGAAGTGTATTAGAGTAAAGCCTCCTATTGGTAGAAAATGGGATGAGGGTGAAATATAGATGTTTCTTTAAATTACCATTATTTTAAGGACCCAGACATAAAGGAGTGTGTCTACCAGGCTCTGTACTAAGGATCTGGCTTTGAAGATAGAGCACTTCCCCCTTCATCGACAGCAACCCACTTCAAATTCAACCATCTTATTGTAAAAACCATTGTTGAGATTTCTCTCCAATGTAGTTGGTGAGTTTGGTGGGATAGTTAGACACAAGATTGAATGGTGAATGCGTTGGAGTAGGAGTTGTAGGTCCACAGTTGTAGGTCCCATCTCAAAGGTGAAAATGTGTATTTGTGCAAGTTGATGCTTCTATTAAGGAAGGGAATGTTGATATATGTATGTTATAAACTGATTTTTATTTTGGATATATTGTGTATGTAAGGAGTCTTATATTTACTTTTGAGTAGATTATAAAGATATATTTTTGATGTATGCAAAGGTTGAGATAATGTTATGTTATTCCTATGTTAAGTTGACTGTAATCTGTTTAATACTAGTGGCTTCTTGAGCATGTATAAACCTAGGAAATGTATCTAAAATACCATCTATTTATATTAGTTTGGTGATGAAGTTGTTAGTAGAAGTTATGTCTATTTACATGACTAGATCATAGAAAAATTTATCATAATACATGCATGAGCAAGAAACCATGTTGGATTAAATGGAACATCAATCAAATTGAAAAATATTGAAAGAATTCACACACCTAGAAGGGTATCTTACATTAAAGGTGTCTCCATTTAATATAAAGGCATCCTATGGAGAGTCTTCTTCGAGGAAGGCAAAGAGAGGGAAGCTATTTGATGAATAGGATGTCTTACACGACATGTAGTTTTTTATATTCTTATATGGAAATTTACACATTTTTGCCACTGTATATGCATCTATGACATTCACCCAACATTAGATACTATGTTGGTAGATGTTATTTTTTGTATTCCTATCATGGTAATCTATGTATTATTGACATTGCACACATGTGCCTCTATTGTATGCCTATCATGACAATCTATCTAATTTATATTTAGATTTTATTTCATTTTGTGTTATTATATAGTGTTGTTTTTATCTTGAAAATATTATCTATTATATTTCATATTTAAATTTGTATTTAAATAATGATTAAAAATTATTCTTTTCAATTCTATAAATTTTGAATCTCCCATATTTTTTTAAATTAAAGTTTTTGTCATTGTGTGTAGTGGAAATGACTAATGATACTCTTATCACTTAGGCTCAATGTACTTATTATATTTTTTATTTCTTATTTTAAAATTAGATACAATTCTTGGTGTCAAATATTACAAAACTTTTACATTAATTCTCTAACTCATTTCATTCATTCCATTCACAAACATCCTCTCAATTTTTCATTATTTTCTCACGAGGCAATCCTCTTAGGTTTTAAGTACCAAATATTGATATAGAATTCATGAGTATAATATATTATCATGTTTGATATTGTATTATCATATCATATTTACATTAACCTCCTTCAAACCTGAATAAAACTTCAATACTCATTTTCACATACAAAACTACTAATGACCCCACTAGGCTTGTAACCTTTTCTTTGATCTTTTCACTTTGTTTGAAAAATATATCAAATACCCTAAAGATATAAAATAATTTTAAATCACCCTCTATCTTTATACAAATCTCCCTAAAGTTACATTCTTTAATTTTCTTTTTAGGTGCATTTTCGTTTATAAGCCCTTGTCTAATTAGGCCTTTCTAACCATCCATTCATGACACAGTCATTAAAACCATAAAAATGTATACTATATAGAGTCCAAACCAATTTAATCCTTATTAGGAAATAAAAATATGTTACAATACCAAATTTAACTAATTTTACATGTTTGGAAAGGGAGTTATAGGATTTTTGGGTTTAAAACCCTAGCTACCTATCTATAGAGGATGAGAGGCTTCATAATTCAGTTTATTTAGTTTTAAGTACTTCCAAAAAAACCTATTACATTCCTCCAGTATATTTTATTAGTCTATATACTCCCCAATAGGTAATATCCCTTGATCAACCTTCACTCACTCCAACGAATACAAAACATAGAAATATGTCACTCTTTAGTGGACTGTCTACACTTTAAAGGTTACGAAACCCCCAATAAACTATTGTCATAATGCATTTTCCTCCTAAATATCCTCATAATTAGATAAATTTCACAACCATATAATTTGTCAACCATAAACATCCTTTCATTGGCACACTAATCAAATAGACATAGGCTAAATGAGCAAAATAAGGATCTATTGTGTTAGATTTATTTGTGTTCAATAGTTCTAAAATCCCAAAAGATCTTTCTAGTGATTTGTAATTTCGTCCATTATATGAAATTATACCAAATATATGGACAATTACCATCTTTAGACACATATCAACCTTTCTTGGTGTTTGATTTCATAATATGGATTGATTGTCTACCAAATAAAATGCTAACTATGTAAAAAGGGAAAATTTTCAGTCCAACCTAGACATCCAAATACTCACCTATAGTCTCTTGTTTAGTCCTACCAATACACACAAAAGTGACTTGATCATGGCCTCTAAGGCCTTTAAAAGAAAATATAAAAATTGATGAAAATCTAATACTATTCCATGAAATATACATACACAAAATCATTCCATATTTATTCACTTTTAGCAATCTTGATTACAAAAACTAGCCAATAAAAAGGACTGGATTATCATCTTTTGAGAGGTACGTTATCTTCTCTTCATTATCCCATTTTTTTGTGGTCTTAGAGCTCTCTCTCACCTTTCTCTCTTCTCTCTATCCCTTCTATGCCACACAACACCTACAACTTCCAATCCATCCCAATTCAATGTTAGTTTGGGTGGTTACATAAGTAATTATCTTACATCCAATGTGAGAATAGTGTTAACATGACTAAACATGATTCTTAAGGGTAATCACCTTTATAAATTTGACATGACATGTCTTCAACCCCATTTTACATGACTTATGAGACCTTTTAATACAACTTATCTCACCTAACCATTTCAAACTATGTTCTTACATGACCTTATATCATCCCCTAATATCCCCTAATAGGTTAATAGGTCAATTAGTCATTATTTTTCTAGGTCTCTAGTTTAAGTTGTCAAAGTTGTTTAAGTTTAAATTATGGTTGTAAAACTCTAGTTACAATTATTCTCAATTGAAAATTTACATTGCCAACACATTTAGGGGGGATAATGTCTAAGACTAGGTTCTTCGTCTCCCATCATGCCCAATTAGCAAACCCACCATCTATTATATCCTTAAGGAAACCCTTCCCAGTACAAGAAAAATGTAGTTTTTTAGCCTATGTTGAAACATGAATAAAATAAAAATTGTAATTCATTTATGTGAACCATAATATCCCTCCAGTGCCTATTTAATCCTTATAGGTGTATCCTAAAAAACTCAAGTGGAATATTTGAGAGCAATTGGTTGGAAAAGTTATAGTAAGGGGTCAAAAAATGTAACTTTTTAGTAGTGAACAAACAACTTCTTTAGCTCCAACTGGCATTTCTACCTCTAAGACTTCCACCTATGAATATATCACTTTGATCACATACATATAGTAAAATTACATGTTAACATGCTACCATGATGTTCAAATCCACACATAAGTGCATTTTCACTACCATTCTAGAGCACAGAAATAATGATAATAAATGTTATTAAAGTTTAAGTTATGGTTCTATAAATCTAGTTTCAATGCTTCTTGAATGAAAACTAACACTTCCAACACATCTAGGGGCATAATAACATCTATTAATTGGTTATTTAACTTCCATCATGTCCAATCAACAAACCCGCCACCCATTCTAGCCTCAAGAACATGTTTCCTAATACAAGGAAAATGCAATTTTTTAGCCTAAGTTAAAACATGCATAAAATGATAAATGTAAGTCATTTCCATGAAAATTCAGATACCTCTAATGCCTCTTTAATACCTGTATTCATGACCTAAATAAATTATGTGGAATATTTGAGAGTAATTCATTAGACAAGTTGTAGTGATGGGTCTAAAAATACAACTTTTTGGTAATGAACAAGCAACTTCTTGAGGTCTAACTGGAATTTTTACCTATGGGACATCTACATCTAAATAGGTGAATTACATGTTTTCACACTACCAAAATGTTTAAATCCACCTATAAGTTTATTTTCACTACCATTTTAGAGCATAGAAACACTGACAACAAATGTTATCAAAGTTTAATTTTTTGTTATAGAACTCTAGTTTTGATGTTTCTTGACTAAAAATTGACACTACAAACATGTCTAAGAGAGTTAACATCTAGGAATAAGTTCTTGGCCTCTCATTAGGCCTGATCAACAAACCCACCACTGATATTGGCCTCAATAACACCCTTTCAATTACAAGAAAAATGTAATTCTTGGAGGTGTTGGTAATGGTGGAACTTGTTTAGAGGGTGTTTCAAAAAATATTATTAGTTTCATTATTTATTTCTTCATTTTATGTTTCCATGAAATTTTATTGATGTTTAATTTCATTATTATTTTTTCCATCAAGTTTTTTCATTCATAGGTGGTAAAGCATCATATATATACTCATCATCAACAAAAAACTTGGAACATTGAATGTCAACCTCCAACAGTAACTAATTAATTATTTTCAATATCATTATTATTCATTTTATTATGGTCAATTTCATCATTATTCAATTAATTATAGTTAATTTCATCATTGTTTGATTCAGTATTATCAATTGGCTCATTATTTATGGCATTTGGTTCATTAAGATTAGGGTTTGTACCTTATGTACCATGAAGTTTTTGCATTCATTTATTGTGTTTCTCAAATATTCTAATTCCTCTAGTTTTTTTTAACATATTCCTCTTCCTTGAACATTATCCATTAGCCATTAAGGACAATTAACAACTTTTTAAAGGTGGGGTAAGTACACAGGTACCATAGGTCCTATACAAGTACATAGAGAATGTTTATAGGGATAGAATTCTTGATTTGGGTTAAAAATAGACATTGAAAAGTGATCTTAGTCTATAATAATTATAATGTGATCATGTTATATAATGTGATCACATTATATAATGCAATTGCATTATTAAATAATGCAACCATGTTATTTTTTTATACAAGGTTCTACTTCATCCAACATATTGAGAAGCATATATTAATAATAACATGATCACATTATGTACTTATGTGATCACATTATTCTTAGTACTTTTTTGGGGTTATTAATTATCATTGAGAATTGAGTTTTTTCTATATTAAGATTAACACAATCAAATTATTAAATAATGAAATCACATTATGATTAAGATAGATTAAGGATTATGGATTAGGGATAAAGGAATTAGTGCATAGGGTTTAAGGATTATAGATTAGGGTATGTAGGGTTTAGGTTTAATGGTGTATATAAGGTCTAATCTCTATATGCCATGTGAGAACCTAATTTTTACTACAAAGGATGTTAATTGGGACTAGATCAATTGATAAATAGAAAAAGTTTTTGGTTTACAATTTAGGGTATACTGTTTAGGGCTTAGTTTTAGGATACATAAGGTCAATCACAAAGATAATTATTATTCTAAATGATGTTAATTTGGGATAAAATGATTGGTTCAAGGTTTAAAGAGCTTTTATTTATGGTTTATATTTTAGGTATTAGGAACTTTAAGCATGAGAACTTAGGGTATACGTTTTAGGGTATAAAAGGTAAAATAATGATGGAAATTGGGGCAAACTGGTGCTGATCAACCCCAAAATCACATTTTATAGTCATGCAGTTAAGTTGAAGGGGCTTAAAATGGCCTCAATTTATTTTAGATGCACAACTAGGTTGGTACTCCAAAAGCTATGTTTTGTCCATAACTTTAAAAAATGCATTTTACGACATCTCATGATAAAATGAGTTATATAATAAGGCATGTATATTTGCAGCATGTATTAGGAATTAGGGAATATGGATTACAATTTGTGTTTTAGGGATTAGGGATTAGGGATTAGGGCATATGGTTTAGGTTTAAGGATTTGTATATAGAATCTAATCACTTTATGCCATGTGAACCTAATTCTTAATACAAAGGATGGTAATTGGGATTAAATCAATTGGTAAATAGGGAAAGCTTATGGTATAAAATTTAGGGTATATTGTTTAGGGTTTATGGTTTAGGGTACACAAGGTCAATTGCAAAGTTAATTAAGGATAATTTAAATCACTTTGACCCATTTATGACTATCGCATGTGTTTTTAGGTTGTCATTATACCCTAGATGTCATCATGTAGATTGAGTGAATTAGTCAATTAGGGAAATCAATCATGAGATTTTATCTAAACTAATCCCTATAAACTTAATTATTAGTTTCAATGATGCTAATATGGGCTAAAATGATTTGTTCAAGGTTTAAATAGTTTATATTTATGGTTTAGATTTTAGGGATTAAGAAATTTAAGGATTAGGGATTAGGGTATAGGTTTTAGGGTATATAACTTACAAGTATGAAGGCAATTGGGGCAAATTTATGCTCATTGATCCTATATCTATGAGTAAAGAATGTGATTTTGAGCTAAATTGTCTCCCACATCATCACATATTGAGATAATTAAGTTCATTTTTATTTAAATAATGTTAATTGGGGCTAAATTTATTAGTTTAGGGTTTAGTATCTATAATTTAAAGGGTTTGGGTTTTAGGGATTATGGTTAGGGTTTAGGGTTAAAGTTAATTAGTGCATGGTTTAGGGTTTAAGATATCATATATAGGGTCCAATCACTAAGGTAACTGAATAATATTTGACAAGGTTATTCACCAATATGATATTTAACATATTGGATCACATATGGAATATTTAACTTATTAAATAATATTAATCAACTTATGCAAATAGGGTCCAATCACTAGGGTTTGCATTTATGATAAAAGTAAGGTTAATTATGCCATGAAAATTTTTCATACATGTAATACAATTGATTACACCATAAATTTGGTTTAGAGGATTAATTTTGCCTATATAATGCCCCAAATTACATAAATTGACTAATTGGATCAATTCATGATAGAATCAATCTTATCATATTGCCCAAAATCATATCTTTCTCTTGAATGCATTTAAATTAGTCTCAAATTCCTTCACAATTAAAAGAATCAACCACCCTCCTATTTGGTTAATTAGGTTAGAGGAGCTCAAAATATCCCCAATTTAATTTAGATGCATAACTAGAATAGTACTACAAAGGAAAAGTTTTAGCCATAAGTTTAAAAAGTGCATTTTATGACATCTTGTTATAAACTTAGTTATATCATAAGGCATGTATGTTTGTCACATGTAATGGGTATTAGGCCATAGGGATTATAATTTATGTTATAGATATTAGGGATTAGAGTATAGGGTTTAGGTCTAAGGACTTGTATATAATTTTTAATTGCTCTATGGCATATTCAAACATAACTCTTACTACAAAGGATGTTAATTGGGACTAAATCAATTGGTAAATATGGAAACTTTATAGTTTAAATTTTAGGGTATAGTGTTTGATGAAATGACTGATCTTTTGCACAAAACAAAGCTCTAGTCTAAAATGTTCCAATAGCTCTACCAGTTGACTTAAGACAGACTCTGATACCAAATGATGGACTGAAATCTTCCTTAGACTACCAATTGATGAACCAGCATACATCCAACAGGGCTAATATATATCTGACAAAATTAAATCATATATGTATTTCAAAGAAAAACAATGTCACCTTACATAGTGAATGGCTCAACTGATAGCTTTGATGGCTTCATCTTGACCAATGACACATTGATGAAGTGTATCTTCCATCAAGTCTCACTTAGCGTTGTATTTCTAACCCTTTCTTTTCATCAATGACCTCCTTCGGCATACGGTTGCCTAGATCTCATCAGGCTCACAACAACAAGAGTCTAAATCATAAATCATCTCTTCATCAGTATTGGCAACTTCATCAGCATTGGCATTGGCAACCTCATTGGTATTGGTGACTTCAACAGTGTTAGCAGCTTTAGCTATGTTAGCAGCTTCATTGACATTCACAGATTCATTAGTATTAGCAATTCCATCTGTATTGACAATAGTATCTTGAGTTCCATTTTTCTTGGGACCATTCTCATATGCAGATGAATTGGGAAGAGCTAATGATGGATATGGATCAACACTCACTGGAAGGGTGGATGTCACCAGCAAAATATTTTCTAATGCAAGCGAAGCCTTAGATATATTTGGGTAGATGTTTTGTGGATTCAATAATATCTCACATAATAATTGAAGTGTAAATAGAGGACCCTCAACAAAGCAGTCAAGAGATTCCTCAAGCCTACTCACTAATTTTAGATATGTTTCCCCTACTATAAGTTTTTCACTTGCACCAGTGTCAACAGCCATAAGAGACTCATGATATTTTGTCAAAATCTGCTTCAAATGGAAAGACAACAAGCTTTTCAACAGAGTCCAACTATGCCAATACTTTTCAATTCTAGCAATGACCTCTAGAATACCTCTGAGCTCCTCTGTGAATTAACGCTTTGCTTTATCTTCCCTTACACATTATCTCCAAATACAAATCAAACTTTGCAAACATAAATATCAATGTATAACGATGCTTTGCTCGTAGAGAACAAATCACACAAGAGAATGTGAGGAAGGTGGGCAAAGAATAAACGTATCACAGAGCCCTTTTCTATATAGGGAATTCTATAGTCTTTCACATCATATTTCTTAAATGGTGTCATCTGTGGGAATCAAACCTTAAAACAAATAGAGATTCATTGACTTATAAATCTACATCTACCATTTTGTGGCAATATATATCCTCCTCCAAATCTAGAGTAATATTAACATTACCTCTTAAACTAGCATTATTAATAAGGATGTCGATTCTGCCAAAGCATTGCTAGGCAAATCCAACAGCCGCATCAACAGCAGAAGTAATCCTTTATTTCATACAACAGAAGTAATCCTTTATTTTTATTCAAAACAGTCGTTTACAAAATCTATCAAAATGTAGTCCTTTTTTTGGACTTGCTCCTACACTACCTCCTATACTACATCCCACAATATTGAAATAGTCCTAATTTACTCCTAAAAAGGCTCAACAATATGATGTTAAACATAGTATTATGCAACTAACACCTAACCTATGCCACTTATGGCTTGATTTTCCTAATTTTACATGGTGACAAGGTTGTCGACCTCTATTTAGTCTAAAATAACTAAATTTGATTCAATAGGCTTATCTTGTCTCCTATTGACAAGTGTACATCATTTGAATGTTTTTTTGAATTACAATATTTTTGAAAAGAAATCTTTATCCATATTCCTAGGACATCTAAACACTCCCAAGATGCTCCTGCATCAAATTCCTAGGCTTAAAAGGTTTCATGAGCTCCTGTTCATGAGTTTCATTTGTTTGCCCATTTACAAAGGTAAAACTTTTACAAAATAAATGTCTTCTTCATTCAATTTTTCATACACATGTGCATGTTCTTGAATACCACACTTGTGTCTTGTTTTTCTTGCTATCTTTTCCTTCCAATGTATATCTTGCTGCCTCTTCATCTTCTTATCAGCCTTCTTCTTTACATATTCATCCTCTTGAATGAGGATATCAACTTCCATTCTTTCTTCTTGAGCTCTTAGAATATCTCTCTTCTCCAAGTACTTGATCTCCTTATCAAGCAAACCTATACAATCACCATCCAAAGCAAAATTAGAAACAAACATTTGAGACCCTTGGGTCTCTCCAAATTTTTGAACCCATACTTGCTGCTCAATTATGACTTCTTGGTCCTTTGTCTTCATTTCTTCTTCACAACAATGTTATAACTCCTCAAATATCATTATAGGACAAGTTTTGTTCTTCTTTTCATGGTTAATGACATATTCTAAGGCTGCCAACTCTTCCAACAACTGCTCTTTGTTTCGATAGACAAAAAGCTTGTTTGGTTCCTCAACTAGAAACTCCCCATCAAGTTTTTCTATCTCCTTTAGGATATCTTCTTCAATTGTCAAGGCTAAGCATTTAACCTTCTCTCCATCTTCTTCTTGCAGTTGTTCTACCCCTTAGTATACAAATTCCCATTCTTGTTTCTTATCAAGCAACTCTCCTTCACCTGTAAATTCTTGATCAAACTGCCATATTTCTTTTAAGAGATCTTCTTCATTAGTGATTAATACATTTTGATCAAAATCAACTATATCAAAATTATGCAACTAAAAATTGTCATCTTCAATCTTTTCCAATTTTGAATTTTGATTATTATACCTTTGTTCTTCATCAACATGCAGCTCTTCATTCCTTTTGTTCTCTTGAGTAAGGACTTCTTCTTCCTGCTTGATCAATTCTTTATGTTGGAGTTCCAACTGATCCTTCTTCATGTCTTCATCACTTGAGGCATTACAACAAGCCTCTTCTTCTTGTCTAAGCACTCTCTCATGAGGTGCTTCACCTCCTTGATCCATGAGCATCTTCATTGGATCATATGTTTTTCCTTCCTCCTCAACTTGCTTTCCTATAAATAAAACATCAATTGGAATGTCAGATACAAAAACATTTGGCCACTTGATCTTTTGAGTGATTACTTGCTGTTGATCTATTTCTTTAATGATGAGATCCATCTCATCTACCAAGTATTGATCCTTTACATACTAAAATTCCTCTTCAAACTAAAACTTTTCTCCAAGCTCTTCATTCTTGAGCTTATCCTTTTTTTTATACTTCTACATCTCTCTCCTTAAGGCAACTCTTAGCATTATTCTTCTTCTTCTCTCCATCAATGATCTAACTAGCCATCTTACTCTTTTCTTCTTCATTACCCATCCTTGCCATGGGTTTTGCATATTTCCTACCATGATTTCTATCATGGCTAGCCTTGCCTTTATCTCATTCACTTCTCTTTGGTACTCTTCCTCTCTTTGTCTCTTTTTTTTTCTCTTTGTTGTTTCTCTCTCTTTATCTGGTTCATGTTTCTTCTAGGTAGTCCCTCTATCACTCTTCTTAATTCTTCAAACTCCATCCTTTACCTCACCTAAGTCTATTTCACCTTAGTCTTTTGGCAAACTATCCAAGCTTCTTCTTGGATCTTCTTTTTCTTCTTCTTCTTGAGAAATTAACTATGCTCTTCTTCTAGAGCTTCTCTTGGCTCTTCACTAAGCCTTCCTTGGCTTCTTCTCCTCTTAAGCCTCAATGGCTTGACTGCCTTGAACCTGCAACTTCTTCACTGCAACAACAATTAGTCTTTAAAGATCTTGAAAATAACTTATCAATAAATTTCTTATTACCTTCTTCACTTGCTTCAATCACTGCAAACTTTTTTTTCTTCTTGTATTTGAAACTTCGAAAAGTACATTATCTCTATAAAAATTGATTAGAAGAGTAAAAAATTTTCATTTTTCTAGGAGCTTACTAGCTCTGATACCAATTTGATGAAATGACTGATCTTCTGCACAAAACAAATCTCTAGTCCAAAATGGTGCAACAGCTCTACCAACTGAGCTAAGACAGACTCTGATACCAAATGATGGACTAAAATCTTCCTTAGACTACCAATTAATGAACCAGCATACATCTAATAGGGCTAAAATATATATCTGATAGAATTAAATCATATATGTATTTCAAACAAAAATAGTGTCACCTTACATGGTGAATGGCTCAACTGATAGCTTTGACGGCTTCATCTTGACCAATGACACATTGGTGAAGCGTATCTTCCATCAAGTCTCACTCAGCATTGTATTTATGACCCTTTCTTTGCATCAATGACCTCCTTTGGCCTACGGTTGCCTAGATCTCATCAGGCTCACAACAACAAGAGTTTAAATTATAAATCATCTCTTCATCAGTATTGGCAACTTCATCGGCATTGGCATTGGCAACCTCATTGGTATTGGTGACATCAGCAGTGTTAGCAGCTTCATTGGCATTCACAAATTCATTGGTATTAACAATTCCATCTGTATTGACAATAGTATCTTGAGATCCATTTTGCTTAGGACCATTCTCATATGCAAATGAATTGGGAAGAGCTAATGATGGATATGGATCAACACTCACTAGAAGGGTGGATGTCACCAACAAAATCTTTTCTAATGCAAGCAAAGCCTTAGATATATTTGGGTAGATGTTTTGTGGATTTAATAATATCTCACACAATCGTTGAAGTGTAAATGGAGGACCCTCAACAAAGCAGTCAAGAGCTTCCTCAAGCCTACTCACTAATTTTGGATATGTTTCCCCTGCTATAAGTTTTTCACTTGCACCAGTGTCAACAGTCATAAGAGACTCATGATATTTTGTCAAAATCTGCTTCAAATGGAAATAAAACAAGCTTTTCAATAGAGTCCAACTATGCCAATACTTTCCAGTTCAAGCAATGACCTCCAAAATACCTTTAAGCTCTTCTGTGAATTCATGCTTTGCTTCATCTTCCCTTATGCATTATCTCAGAATACAGATCAAACTCTGCAAACATACAGATCAACATAGAGTGATGCTTTGCTCATAGAGAACAAATCACATAGGAGAATGTGAGGAAGGCAGACAAAGAATAAATGTATTGTAGAGCCCTTTTCTATACAGGGAATTCTACAATCTTTCACATCATATTTCTCAAATGGGGTCATCTATGGGAATCGAACCTTAAAACAAATAGAGATTCATTGACTTATAAATCTACATCTACCATTTTATGGCAATATATATCCTCCTCCAAATCTAGAGTAATATTAACATTACCTCTTAAACCAACATTATTAATAAGGACGTCGATTCTACCAAAGCATTGCTAGGCAAATCCAACAGTTGCATCAACAGCAGAAGTAATCCTTTATTTCATACAATAGAAGTAATCCTTTATTTTTAATTAGAACAGTCATTTACAAAATCTATCAAAATGTAGTCCTTTTTCTAGACTTGCTCCTACACTACCTCCTATACTATGTCCCAAAATATTGAAATAGTCCTAATTTACTCCTAAAACTACTCACCCAACTCCTAAAAAGGCTCAACAATATGTTGTCAAACATAGTATTATGTAACTAACACCTAACCTACACCACTTATGGCTTGATTTTCCTGATTTTACATGGTGACAAGGTTGTCGACCTTTGTTTAGTCTAAAATAACTAAATTTGACTCAATAGGCTTATCCTTTCTCTTATTGACAAGTGTACATCATTTGAATGTTTTTTTGAATTACAATATTTTTGAAAAGAAATCTTTATCCATATTCCTAGCACATCTAAGCACTCCCAAGATGCTCCTGCATCAGTGTTTATGGTTTAGGGTTTAGGGTCTAGGTTTTAATGTATATATGGTTTAAGGTACATAAGGTTAATCACAAAGATAATTGAGTAAAATTTAAATCACTTTGAACCATTTGTAACTATAGAATGTGTGTTTGGGTTATCATTATACCCTAGATGTGATCATACAAATTGAGTGAATTTATCAAATGGGGTAATTGGTTATATGATTTAGGGAAAATTGAGCCCTACGAACTTAATTCTTAGTCTAAATGATGTTAATTTGGGCTAAAATTATTGGTTTAAGGATTAAAGAGTTTATGTTTATGGTTTAGATTTTAGGGATTAGGAATTTAGGTATTATGGATTAGGGTTTAATTTTTTTGGTATATAATGTACAATAATGATGGTGATTGGAAAAAATTGAGCTCCTTAAACCTATATCATGAGTAAAGAATGTGAATTTGGGATGAATTATGCCCCACATCATTGTAGATTAAGCCTATGAAGTCAATTATGGTAATGAGTGATGCGATTTTAACCAGGTTCATCCCTATGAACCTAACTCTTACTATATATAAAGGATGTTAATTTGGTATAAATTGATCCCAGGGGCCTACTGAGTATCAATGTAAGGAATTTAATCCATATGATATAAATTAGAGATCCAAGTGCTCACCATCTTAAAAAAATAATTATTTTTTCAATTTGATATGCAATTTGGTCTAAAGGATTTGTGTGCAAGGAACTACATTCATATAATGTAAATTGGGGATTACATGGCCATGATTTCATATCATATTCAACCAATCAAGTATTCAGGTCCAGATGATACATAATTCAGGCCAATTGTGGCTTGCCCAAGGAATTGTGTCAACATAATTTTAATTAGGGCCCTAATTTCACACCTTATTCAAATAATTTAGTGTTTGATTCAATCTACAATTGAACATATGTAAGTAATTACATTCATCTAATAATAATTTTAATTTTTATTGTGCACCAAATTCAAATTAAAGAATATTTGGTTCAATATGATACAAAATTTAGTCCAAATAAGCTTTGTGTAAGAAATTTCATCCCTATACTATGAACAAGGGGATCTATTGGTCCTAAATACATAACGTATTAAATTAACCAATTCTTTAGTTTAGTTCAATATATAATTATGGCCAACCAATGCTCATGCAAGTAACTAAATACATTTAATGTCAATTACAACTTCATTGGCCCTCATTGTAAACTATATTCAACTAATCACGTATTTGGTTTTATGTTATAAATAATTTGGTAAAATTAATCCCCATGAAAGTAACTTTGTCCAACTAATGGTTTTTAGGTTGTATTAGCCTTGATTGCATACCATATTTAACCAATTGAGAATTTAGGTTCAATATGATATGTAATTCAGGCCACTCAATCCCCAAGCAAAGAATTGCATCCATCTAATGTCATTTGGTGCTCTAATTATACCATGTTAAATCAATTTATATTTTTTTCAATGCTTACATAATTGGGGACAACCAAGTCCTATGTAATTAGCTACTTCTACCTAATATCAATTAAGGCATTTTTCACCCCACGTAAGGAATTGTGTCCATCTAATGTCTATTGTGAATATTTTTCCATAATTACACATCATATTTAACCAATCAAGTATTTTCCTCAATATAATATATAAATAAAAGTAATCATTACCCATTCAAGCAATTACTTCAATATAATGTCAATTAGGGCTTTGATAGCACACCATATAAAACTAATTGAATATTTAGTTCAATCTAATACATAATCAGGTTAAATGATCCCTAAGAAAGGAATTATGTCCATATGATGTCAATTGGGTCTCTAATTTCATACCATATTATAAAAACCAAGTATTTAGTTTATTTTTATATATAATTATGTCAAACCAAGCTCCATCTAAGGAAATATGTCCATCTAATGTTAATTTGTGATCTATTGGCCCAATTGCACACCACATTGGGATCAAATGAACAATAAATTGATTCATAGGTTAATACATCTCCAATTATCATTCAATTGTATCAAATATTGACAAGAACATTGGTCTCAAACAACAATTTTCATCAACCAAACTTTGATCTTAAGATTTCTAGGACCAATGGCTTATTTAGCAGGTCAAAATGCAAATTCAGGTTTTAGGGTGTTGAGAATATATAATGAGATCACATTATTAAGTAACATGATCATGTTAATAAAATATTTACTAACATAATCACATTAATAACATGATAAAATTATTAACATGATCACACTATTTTAATTTTAATTTAATTCTTGTGCCTTTTAGCTTGGGAATGGTTTGGATTCCTAAACCAAAGGTTTGGACTATCAATGTCTAGCCGAGTTTTGAGAGTTATGATAAAAAATAAACAAATATGAGGATACTTGTTGTGATGGTATTAAATTTTTAAATTTTCAATTTGAAATTATTAATGTATTGGTAATATATATATATATATATATATTACCAATACATTAATAATTTCAAAATGAAAATTTAAAAATTTAATACCATCACAACAAGTATCCTCTCCTCTTTCCAAAAATATGATTTTTATAATTTTTGGACTACGTTAAGGTTTCAAACTATGTTGATTTATAATTATACCTTTTTATGACACTACATGCCTATACATGTTCATGTAATTTTTATTTCATTTATACAAGTGAAAAACAAGTTATATGGTCACAAAATAGGCTTAATTCTACATACATTGAAAAAAATTAGTTTTCATTTTTTTTTAGGTAGTTAGGCATGCCACATAGATGGCTATCCATTTTTTGTCAATTTTTTGTGATTTATTTACTTATAAAATTCATTAAAAAGTTATTCATTGAAAGAACATAAAAAATGTAGGTCACAAAGTAGAAGATCATATCTAAATTTACCCAAAGGGGGTCAAATAATATTAAACTCTTCTCAAAAATAGGTACGCAACATGGCTATATATCTACTATGTTTTAAAAAAAAAAATCCTCTTCAAATTTTATATTTCTAACCTAGTTATACTTAACCATTTAAAAAAAATAGTGTTTTGGAAATTATACTTGGAATGCTACATTTCATATTCTTACAACATCAAATTTGGAATGTAGATATCTCAAATTATATATAGAATTTTATATTTCTCAAATTTTAGGAAAATCATGTCCATAGGTAGGCCACTTTTTTCCACCAACTTTGTGAACTTACCCATATATAATATTTTGATTACTATATGTTATGGATAGTGTACTTTTAAATGTACATTGATGACATGGATTAATTGTGTAGATAATTTTTTTTATTTAATGCAAGTTTTATGTTGATGGTTGCTACATGATTGATAATTTATTATGTGATAAATTAGTTCATGGTTTTTTGGTGAGATATTTTATGTTACATTGTGTGACCATTCCATGCTTTCATGAGTGACTACTAATAACTATTACATTGGGTAAACATGTATGTGTGTGGCATTGACTATTATCTTATTTATTATCAAATAATGTATTACTCTGTCAACAATCCTCTAGTCCATTTCATGGCCATGCCTTCTATCATAGGTTAAGTTTTAGTTATAATGTGTCAAGCCTTAATTTATTGTATGTATCATGATCGTGACATGGAGTATGTATGTTATTGTTTATATAAAACTTTATTGAGATAATGGTGTCATGGTTTATATCACATGATATTATAATGAAGTATAATTTCATGATTTATATCATGCATCTTATGCTTGGATTACTACCAAGATATTATATCTATGATGATAATTCTAATGATGACCAATACCATGTGCCTAATTTATATATTTATTCTACATGACACTTACATTCATCAAGTTACATGTTTAATATGTGTGTGAATGATAAAATATTTATTTTATGACATAATATTAAAATGTTAGCACATGTCTTACATGATTCCATATTTAATATCCAACATGTTGTGTATGGATATTTTATTGGGGCATGAGTGAATTCCAGGGTTCATCCCTAACCTAATAATGGGGTCATGTTAGTGGGCTTATCATACATATTTAGGCCTTCAAAATAAATAAATTCATATTATGGGAAAATTTATATTATAGATTGGGATAAATTGACATATTCACACATATGCCTGGAATATATGTTAAATTTGATAGTACTATGAAAAATACATAACATACTCTTTAAAATGATGAGACAAATTACATGGATCATGTTAAATATATTTAATGGGTTACGTGGGCTAGATTAGGAAGGTTATCATATTTATTAGACTAAAATGATGTAACTTTATGACATTATATATCACTATAGGGTACAAATAGTTCAAATTTTGGGACATGGATGTTGTTCATGCATGCTTTCCATTTATATGATGTCAATTATGATACTTCTTAAAAACTATTGATATTTTTTAATCTTTACATATGAGCCTAGTATGGGTATCCACTTTGGCATATAAACCAAGTACAGAGTCCACCAAAGAGTTAATTATGGAATTTTACATTTCCTTTGGGCATAATCACCCCATGACATTTACCATATAAGATAAAGTGACAAATTGGTTCACATGATCATATATCTATTGATTCAATACTTTTTCAATTTTAAATATTTTGATTATTTAGATGGGTTCACTATGTTGAGTGTACATCTATTTTTTCATGTCTCATATCAATATTTTCATGGAGAAATTTGGATATTCATGACATATTTGAAGACACTAAATGTGGCTATGCTTAGCTATCAAATTTATTACCTTATCCTTTCAATAGTAGGAGGAATTTTAGACAAATAAATTTAGTATTAGACACTTTAAAATATTATTTTTTTACCTATCCTTGACATACACAACTTGTGTGTATGTATTTTAATCTTGTTTAAATTCTTGACAAACCATTTACCCATCTATGCACTTGACATTCTCAATTTTATATCATTCATGCATAGTATATCCTCATTTTTCACCTTAATGGTCTATTATTCTAAGCACAATATCACTATATTTTAAATTATTTCTTCTTCATTACTGGATAATGTCATCAATAGTCATGTGTTACCAGTTATTGATAGTATTTGCCTTCAACGATAGTGCCTAAAGTTCTCTAAATGGATAATTTCAAATTTAAAATCCATATATTATGTTGTCCCACATGTTTGACATGTTATTTATGGAATGAAATTATATATATATACAAAAAAACCTTAATGTTATTCTTAAATAACTCTCACTTGATAACTACCTAGAAGATTATTTTCACATTGAGATATCTATTTCTATATCCATAAAGAATGATTACAAATCATAAAAATATTAAAAAACACTCAAATTAATACTCCATAATCCAGGTTTTCACACTTAAATTAATATCAAATTTACATATTTTTAGGTGTTAAAAACTAAGGATCTACTTTGAATTCTAGTGGATCACTATTGAGTAAACATACACTTAAGTGGGAAAACTACATGGGGGTATGATACTTATTTAGTGTATTTAAACATATGAAAATTCAATATCTCAATAGGATTTTGTTCAGGATATCCAAATAATATTACAATCCTATTTTTATAATCCACACAAGTGTCAAAATGTGAATCTATGAATTTAAGGCAAAGGAGGAAAAATTATTAATCTATATAGAGGACTTGAAGTTAGATATTTTACAAGAAATATGTTGACATGAAAGAACTATAACATATGGTAGAATAAATAGGTAGAACATACATATAAGGTTCTGATAAAATATTGACAAATCTAGTCATCATAAGTTTCTAAGACTTGTTGATAATAACTTGGTAAATTTTGATACTCAAAAGTCAAGTGATAACATATGCATTGTATTCTAGTTTTGAAAAATGTGTAGACAAAGACAATATATAATAAAATAAAAAGTTAAATACCCTATCTTATTTTCTTATATTTGTGTGTGTATGAGCGTATATATGTATGTATGTATGTGTGTATGTTTATATATATATATATATGTATATATATATATATAGATATATATATATATACATATATATATATACATATATATATATATGTATATATATATATATCTATATATATATATATATATACATATATATATATATATACATTATATATATATATATGTATATATATATATATATATGTATATATATATATATGTATATATATATATATGTATATATATATATATATACATATATATATACATACATACATACACACACACATATATATATATATATACATATATGTATGTATGTATGTATGTATGTATATATGCGTAGTCATAAAATGCAAAATTTGGCTACTTGGGTATGGATAATCACACCCAATCCATAGGTCTTCCTACTTGCATAACCCTTTTAGGCTCTTCTTTCACTAATTCTCAATCATCCACAACCTTCTAGACTTAACCCTTGTAGACCCAAGAAACACTCTCAAGCCCAAATACACTCCCCTAGGTCTCATTCCCTCTAGACAATAGTGACCAAATTGGATAATATCATTGAAACCTAGGGTGTCTAGTTCTTAGCATTGTTGTCCAAGTGCAAAATAGGTCTAAACAGTCATATTTTCCCAAATCCTTATCCTAATTCATTTCAGCCTAATGTAAATTGATTTAACCCATGATCATTAAATCCCCTATAAAAGGCCATTCAATGTACATTTTAGAAGGGTTGGCACTCATTTAAAATAAGGAATCGAGAATATTAGTAATATCACTCAAGTGCTTATCCCTATTATCTACATACATCCATCTAACAATATTTCAAGCTTATCCAAACCCTCATACCAGTCCCTAGTCATTCCAAGCACACCCAATTTTGTATTTTCTTGAATTTTCATCACACTATTTTAGAAATCACTTAAATAGGGGAAATACATATATATTGATCTCTCCTTAAAGTATTAATATGTAGGTTGCATGCCCACACACGAGGTGTGAAGAGTCTAGCGTATCCTTTAAAAACTAACCCCTTTTCCTTATTTGTCAAAGTTCCATTTAGTTACATAGAAGGTAAAAGCACATGAAGAATTAGATATATATGGAGTTTCATTGACAACAAAGATATAAAATTTTGTACATAGGCTCATAGAGATGCTGCAAGTAAAACCCAAAACAATCATATCTTTGTGAGTAGTTTGGATAATAGTGGAAAGACTAGGACTATAACACTAGACTTTAGGGAATCTTGTTTTTGGTGGTCCTATCCAACCAAGAAATGAACTCTATATCATATTTTTTGATTGTGTTCTAGTCTTGTTCCTCCAGTATCAAACTTTGCATCAACCATAATAGTCTAGAATAAGTTAAGTTATATTTTCTCTCACTTATTACTATTTTTAGAAAAGCCAAAAATATAATTTAATCACCCAAATTAGTATCTTAATTATGAATATTAATTAATAATTTTATCATATTCTAGACCATTTATTATTGAGGAATAAAACACTTAATTTACCAAAAATAATAAAATATTTGTTGAACTCAACTTACTTCAAATTTTACATTAAAAAACCCTAGCAACCCTAGGGTAAATTCTTAGATGTTTTTTACAATAAAATTTTGAATTTTTTCTTGAATATTAAAATAATAAATTCCTCTCAAATTTTAAAATTTTCCAATAAATTTTAAAATAATTATTTTTCAAACCCTAGTTGCATCAACTACCTCCCAATAACTTTCTAGTAATTTTTTAAATTTTTATTAGCATATTCAAATCAAAAATTTAGTTCAAATTTCAATAACTCATAGTATTTTTCAAAAAAATATTTTTTATAAAACCCTAGTAGCATCTACTAGGTCTCTTTAAATTACTAATTTTCCAATAAATTTATGATTTTTCATTTGCATATCCAATTCATAAATTAACTTTAGATTTCAAAAATTCATAGTAAATTTTGAGATAATTATCTTTCAAAACCCTAGTTGCATATACTAGGTCCCTATGATTTTTGAGGTATCACCTTACATTTATAATCAAATTACAAAAATGAATCTCACTTATTTTCACATATTTCTTGCATATATTGTGAATAGTACTGAGGCCTTACATGGTCCTATCATGTACATGAATGATGAAGTATACCATATGTTAGTACAAAGATTCATTCTTTGAATTTCATGCTTAATTTGAATAATAAGGGATTATATAACAAAATTTATTGCTCAAAATCCAAAGATTATAATATTTCCTTTGGATACTCTCTCTCTATCATGTAGAATAATTTCCAACTCTATTTTTCTAAACACATTAGATATATCACAACACATGTCAAAATTATTTATGCATTCATGCAGAATGCCATGTTATTTATCCCTTGATTCCTATATCTCATATGGAAAAACATTCAAGTTTATCATGCTAAACACATTAGACATATCATAACACATGTCAAAATTTTATATGCATTAGCACACAAATCCATAATCTTTATCCCTTGTTTGATATCTCACATATGAAATGTTCTATATAATCATATTGGTATACAAATTACAACTCTAATTACATACATTTCATCCAATTCGCATGGTTTCTACCTAGATATATCTAATTCTTTAGATACATACTTATAAGATCCATTACATAAGATAACAACTGCATGTCAAGTTTTGATGTCATATCTTATGCACAAGAAAGATTTTCCTTCTCCTCCTCTCCTCCAAGAGGGTGATATCTACTTTCCTCTAACTAGGTCTATGCTATCACCCCTCCAAAAGGTGAGGTAGACTATATTATTGTTCCCAATGTGCACATTTATCCTATATCTTCTTCACACCCTCTTCAACATATGTGCTTACATGTTCAATCAAAAGTAACTAAGGTTTGCACTTGTGAGACTCTAAGGGATCAAATCACAAGTATGAGAAAGTTAATTTCAAATTTACAAATTTAGAATCATTTATTACATGAAAAGATAACAAAGTTGAAAAATTAGACTATAATACAAAAGCCCCAAAGGCATCCTAATGTCAATCATGTATATACACCTTCACCTAGTCAATTGGTTGAAAGCAATGTTACATATCAAAACAAGAAATCACAAAAAAGTACCTCTAAAACTAGTTATTCAAAAAGAATTCAAATATTAAATAAGATTTCAAGTGAGGTACTAAGGTAAATAATTTCACCTACATCCAGTAAGAAGATCTAAATATTATTGTGCATATCATAGAATGCATGGGCATCATATAGATTCATCTTTGACATTGAAAAAACATATTAAATAGATAATTTCTAATGAGGAATATATAAAAGGTAAATAAGTTAAGTAATCCATAGTGACATAGGAATACATTCACAAAGGGTCAAATTTAGAAATAATATAGAAGTAGCTACTAACACATAACTTAGAATAACAAAAGGATCAAAAAGCAAAATCAAAGTAACAATAGTACCACAAGCACATGTAAAGCATGAGAAAGATAGAAATATACCTCTCCAAAATGAGTCTCAACATTCAAAGTAGTATGGGTTTAGTCAAAAATATCTACAATATTTTGAATATCAACATCAAGGGTTGGGCAAGCATTCTCAAGGCATCACTACTCCTATTCTAGTAGTTGATAATGTTTATTACCAAGGTTTGGGATTTATTGAACATCCTAAGGCAAAGTATTTGTAGATACAATTTATCAAATAAAAATATATAAATGCAATAAACATCAATACTAGCATTCCATTGGTTCAAAATAAAGATGATAATAATGAGTGGAATAATCTAGGTTATTATGATTTCCAAGATACATGCAATGAATCCAAATATTTAGAGTCATATTCATAGTGAATCCCTTGTGCTTCATAATCATGCATGATTCCTTTATTTTATATAGGACACCATGATAGGGAGTCTCTTCTGAGACTCATTGGTTACTAACATCTCTTCGCATGCTTGCTTATGCATAAATTATATCAAAATACAAAAACAATACAAAATTTCAACAATTACAAAAAAGTTCACATAATTCAAAAACACAAAAACATTTTCATTGTATTCATCATCCATGATTTACATTTATACTATTATGTTATACTTAAATTTTTTATTCTATGCTATGGTTTGTCAATTATATACATTACCATTCTTCACTTGATCTTCTTTGAGTGTGTGCAGTGACTTCCATCTCCTTATTTTCTTCACTCTACCCATTGAGGTGGAATCATAATTATACATTCAAGACACACATAAATACATCTCCCCACTAGGGTAATATTCTACATGACATCACCATCCAAGTTATGTCATTCCTACACCACACACTTTAGTTATCATGTTGACATACATTACTTACTAGCTTACAAAGATTACTATATCAACATTTCACTATTATCTAGCACTTGTGTATCTCTTTAGCATATACATAGTTTTGTACTAAAGATGTCTTGCATACTTTCAAGCTTACTTTGATTATTTATATTTGATCTTATCTTTCAAGTTATTACATGATTTCCTTTCTTTCTTAGCATAATATTGATGTGTTTGAATTTTCTCATTTCTTATTCGATGCCTTGCATGTGTTTTAGGACATTTTATAATGTAATTTACTTCTATTCATGTGTTTTCCTAAGGACATTTTCCAATGTCCTTTGTTTTTACTCTTCCATGTTCTTGTGGCCCTTGTTCCAATGTTGTTTATTTTAATTATGTGTATGTGGAATTTGAACATGCCTTGTATGTTTTCTTTCTATTTTTAGTGACATAAGCCTATGTCCCTTGATTTTTTGGCTCCTTGGACACTCTTGTATGCTTCTTTATTCTTGCTTTGTATTCTTGTTACCTAATTACTTTTCCTATTTATAATGCCATGATTTGTTTCATGCATTTTCTTAATTTTTTGGATGCCATCATGGACATCATGCTTCACCCCTCCTTAACCACTAACAACTAACATCTAATGTTTCTATTTATAGTTAAATACATTTCACATGTTATTACATTGTTATATCTATCTAGGTATACCCATTTTGAACTAACAATATCTCTATAAAAACCATGCTATATCTTGTTGATTATTATTGCTATATAATGCATATTTCTAGCTTAACACACTTACATGGCTTATTTTTCCAAGGAAAGTCATTACAAGGTACTTATTTATACCCTAAAAAGAGGGGAAAAAAGTAGGGGGTTTGTGATATATATTAGAGCTCCTAAGTGGTCAAAATAGTATTTTTCAAAACACCCAAAACAAATTCTAGACATTGGACTGGCAGAACAAACCAGACAGACAATAGTGATTATAAAACAATAATCCTTGGACAATAGGACCAAAATTTAACTATAGTGATAGATTAGTAGGGTGTCCTATTTTAAATGCTCCTATACAATAATTATAATCATAAACAAATAGAAAGGTGAGTTTTGTCATAGGTTTGTCAACTCAACATAGTCTAGATTTAGTAAGTTTTAAAATAGTTTTTTCTCAAAGAATCTATATATAGGGGGCATCATGCATGACATGATGAATGTTAATTTTATTTTATATTAGGTTATTGATATAACTTATAGATCATAATCATGTTCCAAACACTAGTTATTGGGGGTAAT
>JARHVA010009087.1:127500-227500 GCA_037957365.1 Torreya grandis | reverse complement strand
CATCTATGGAAATGGAGACCTTTTCAACTTGGTGGAGGAAAAAGAGGGGTTGGTTAGCTGACTCAACTAGACTTTATCAAATGTCTTGACAACTCAAAGGAGGAGCCATGAGAGGTGAAGAATTGAATGTATTTGGTTGGGATAAGGGAGAGAAAGGTGAGAGAGGTTTGATTAGATGGAAATTTTAGATCTAAATATTTAAAATAAAGATTAAAAGGTGCGTAATTAACATATTCAAAATGTTTGAATTAATCAATTATTTGATTTTAAGAGGAAATGTTAATTATTAATTTAAGAAGAATTATTAAAAAATTTAGATGCATTTCAACACTAAATGAAATTTAGGTGCCTAGAACTAGTAATCATTTTGGATAGTTTTATTTATCATGAAGTGTATTTATTAATGTATAATCTAAGATCATACCCAATCCATAAGCATGAAATAAAAAGTTACGTTATTATATAGGTATTAATTTATTATTTTTATTACTATATAAAATAATAAGATATTTAAATTTCAAGGACTATGAAAATAAAAAAAAATAAAAGCTTAATCCAATGGATAATTAATGAAGGATATGATATAAGCAATATATTTTATATCAATAATGTACAAATTAGTTTCAACATATAATCACTTCAATATTATACTATGGTAAAATTATAAATGAATATATCATCCTATCAATTTAAAATATAAAAAATGTATAAACATTATCAAAGTATAGTCATTTATAACTAGGGAGGTCTTGTGAGTGTTCCTTCATGTATTGATAGTGACAAAAAATCACCACAATTATGAAAATTAATGATTTATAGGTTGAATTTTTATTTTTATTATTTGATTTTATATTGTAACTATAATAGGTAGAGTCAATGTAGGTGATATTATTCAATTCCAATTTTTTTTTGTACAAGGAGTAGGTGTATATAAGTATACAAAAGGTGGAGTTAATGTATGTGTTTGATGTACATATATAAATAGTTGATAAATTTGAAATAGGTACAATTAATAGTTAGTGACCATTTTAGAAATCACATAATAATGTCTAATTTTAGGGGATATTTTTCACCAACTGTCTATTTATGTGAAAAAAAATCAAATTTAAAATTCACCAATGAACACACTTTTGAAAATAAATGTTTCCTAAAACATGTCCAAAAAGTTGTTACATTTGCTAAAATATACATGTATTAGTAGTAATTATATATTTTCTTTTCTTCACATACCATATATTTTTCATAGAAAAATTCACATAGAATCATAAACTTATTAAAATTTTCATTCATTAAAAATATCTGCTTCAAGCCCATAAATGTTTATTGTGCATTCCTCAATCATACTTGTGATGAATCATTGCAAGTGTACCATATATTAGTAAACTTTGAAGTAATTTCAAATAATACATAGTTTTTCTATGTTTCTGATAAATTAGTCTAGAATCACCTTATAAGGAATGTTTAAAATTAGTATTAATTGTACAAGTATTAAGTAAAAAAGCTAGTTGACCATTTGTAATAATATAAGTCTATTTGATTTGAAATAGTTGTAAATTTATTTTAATTATAATGTGAAAAATATATTGTATAGCTAGCCTTTTCATCCTTGGAGGATTTTTATACCCCTACTTCTCCTTCATTCTAGATATTTCTAGTTTCTCTTCTCTTATATAACTTGTTCTAGGTTTTGAAAAGTATACCTCATCATCCATCCTCTCTATATTAGATCTCATACTTGGTGTAATTTTAAAGTTATTTAATTTCATGTAAATTTTATATGCATTAAAAATACTAATTTAAAATATATATATATCTATTAAAAAATCATAAAATTATCATTGTATTATATATGAAGTGTAATTAAAGGCTCATACTATGTAAACAATAAACATAGTACCATTTCAACCTCTTTAGGATAGAGGTACATTTTTATGCTAAACATTGAACCATTAATTATAGTGACATAATTAATTGGTCATTATTATCACATTTAATTTTTAGTTGTAAATTTTCATCATTTCTCAAGATAAAATTGGTGCTTTTATTGTCCCTCCATAACTGTAAGAGGTTAACTTCATGGTTTTCTCCATGGAATGGGATAAATCAATATGACTATATGGGTTTCCTATGCCCTTATTACAACACTTTAGGAGATTATTTAACTAGATATGATTGTATCCACTAAATAATTCATTATACATATATATATATATATATATCCTTAAAAAAATAAAATAAAAATTCTTAGTATGTATTCCTAATAATATAAGTGTCAAACAATTTAAATATTTCAAACCCATCAAATTGTGTAACACCATATAAAATGTTTTTACCAAGATATTAGTTCTAGGAAATCATTCCATATTTATGAACCTCATGTCATTTTAGCCATGATCATTTATCTAAGGTATATAAATTATTGACAACATATTCATCGTCCATGAAGTTATTCATTCTTTGTACATGACTAATAGAGATAAAATAATTCTCAAGTTGGATATGAATAAATACCACTCTAGGGTTTCTTAGAGATTCCTTGAAAAAATATTTTAAAGGTTTGGGTTTCATCTAAAATTCATAAATTTTATTTTCTCCTACATTCCATTTCCTATTTTATTAGTGTTGGTGGATGGTTCTTTTGTTAGTTTTTAATGACTGAAGATGTATCAAGAAAGGGAATTCATTATCCCCATTTCATTTCTTTATTATTCTCAAATTGTTAGATAAGAGTTTCTTTGAAGCCCTCTTTAAACACAAATTTAAGGGTTTGGGAAATATATATTTCATGATACCTATTTCTCATCAAAAAATTATGGATGACACCAATATTTTATGGGATGATTTGGGGAAATAATCAAAATAAGTTAAAAAACTCTTGATTGATTATGTCAAATATTCTAGGTAATGTGTCCACCTATAAAAATATCTCTTTTTTAATTAGCAAATTTGTTGTGATGTAAAAATAATTTATGGCATCTTGTGTTTTCAAATTAAATATCTTATTTTGACACATCTTAGCATGTTGTTATTAGAAGGAATAAAAGATACTAACAACTAGAACTTTATACTTGAGATATTTCAACACAAATTTTAAGGTTGGTGTAAATAACACAATTCAAAATGTAAATTAGACTCTAATTATAGAAATTAGCTCCTACTCTAAACTCAACATCTAATTATAGCCAAGCCACAAGGTGCCAAGGAGAAAAGGAGATATCCAAGCCTCCTTTGATGAAGACTTTATGAGCACAAGCCGAGCAAGCCACTATAACAAGCATTTGATGCATCCAAGGAAGGTGAAGGATTCTTGTTTTTCTTTACTTTTTAGATGTGATTTTCATTTGTTTTTTGTTATTAAGTTCACCCTAATAACTAGGCCTATAGATGTATACTAGTTAGTGTGTTTTGATCAATTTATTTTCACTTTGGGTCTAACACAATACTAATCACCTCTCTGGAGTATAATTCATACTTCACATAATGGAATGCTTAGTGGTACTTCACCCCATAAATTTTATCAAATAACACCTACAAGTAACATACTAACCATTGTCATGCAGGATCATGGAGTGTGTAAGCAAAAAAGGTGAATATTTGAGCCTTATTTTTTAGAGCTCAAAATTTTATTCTTAGATCCCAACTCACCTTGACTTGGATCATGACATAGATCTTAATTCAAATCCCAACTTGCCTTGACTTAGATCTGAACTCAAATCCTAACTCAAATCCCAACTCACACTGACTTGGATCCCAACTCATCCTGACTTAGATCCCAACTCACCCCAACTCAAATCCCAACTTGCCCTGACTCAAATCCCAACTTGGATCCCAACTCTCCCCGACATAGATCATAACTCATATCCCAACTTACCACATCTTGGATCCCAACTCACCTCGACACAAATCCTAACTTAACTATGTCAACCTAAGAGTTTTTTTCCTAAGTTAATTATTTCATCTTTAAAAATGCTTCAAAGCTAAACGAAGTGTTAAAAGTTTTCTTACAGGACCAACTTAGAAAATTTCTAAAATGTGTTTAAATCATATTTTGTATGCTTTAAAATGAACTAGGAGCATTATTTTGGTATTTAATATAGCATTTTTGTGTGTAAGAATGTTTTTAGCATTAGGTTTCAAATTTTACAATTTTAAGACCAAGGGGTCAAATGAACACCACCAAATATTTCATTTGGGCTTAAAATTGAACACACTTATCAATTTTGTTTTCATTGCTTCAATTAGCACTTTATTTTCACAAAATACAAGGATGTTTCGTTTATGCTCTTACATTTTTCCCTTTAGGAAACCCTTGGAATCAAAAGCATTTTCTTTATTTGTAAATTGCCTAGTCCAAGGCATAGAAAGAACATCATATAAAACACTCCCTAAAAACTCACAAAAGTAATGGGTGACCTTAACAATGACCCTAAAGTCATTATATTTTATGCTTTCTTTATTTCATGTAAACTTGGCTTGTGAGGGGGGCACCACTACCTCCCACGAGTTCTTTAGGGAAGATTTGACACAGGGTTTCATCTCCTGACGTTGACTTCACTTACTCCTTATAAGTTTCACATGGGATGTATCTACATTTGGACATCATAATACACTGAGACAATAATAAGATGTAGTGGTTGTAAAAAGGACTAGACCTTTTATAACTAGCCAATGTTGTGGTCACCTAATTTTCATGCTTGTCTTTTGAATTATTTGATGTGAAATCCATTGTGTAATTGATTCCTCTAGAAACATTTGAAATCTTTTTAGTTTAGTCAACCCCACATTATCATACCATTTCTAGGATTTAGATGATTATACTTAGTGTATTTTTTTCATTTTTGCTTGTATGTTTTGAGACTAAAACTTGTTTGTTTATTCATAATCCATGTCAAAACAATGTATTTAAGTTGAGGAGGGTAGTGTAATGCTGCCAAAATCATGTCAAAACATTTTGAGCGTTTTGAGTCTTTGAAACATAACATAAATCATATCATTCGAGCATGCTTATACTATTAGGCTACTCAATTTATTTCAAGACTAGTTCACCTTGTATCAAAAACCATTGTTTCAAACCATTTTATGTATACCATTTAGATCTTTGTCTTATGTTGTCATGTTATCCAATCTTATCTAGATTTTTTGGTCAAATCCTCGTTTTCATTGTTGAGTTTTCAATTAGCCTTGTCAAGTTTGGATTCAAACATTGATTTATTTCTATTTAGGCCTTAATTTGTGGGGTTTATACATAGATCTTTCTCTTTTGGGTTGCATAACTTTGGTTAATCGAATACCTAAATTTGAAAACTATTGATGGTTTGCTTATTTAGTACTTATCCTTATCATTATTTATGCATTTATTTGGAAAAAATATTCTTTATTCAAAGAGCCTTTTGTCTTATACCTTATGCCAATTGATCATGTTTATGTTTGATTCCATATGTTTGGTTTATGTCAAAGTTATTTTCAAACTTTTTAGATTAAATCAAATCATATGATATCTTTGTTTCAAGTCTATATTTTGATGCCATTTATCCAAAATTCCTAGCATATGCTTATTTTTTTGAGCCTAGCTTTTGAATATGTGTTTGGACAAAAGACATAGTAACTCAAATTTTCCCTTTCCTAGTTTAGACCTTGTTTGGAAAACTTTGACCTAGACCTTTGACATGTTAATTTTTATTCAAATAATTGACCTTTTATGTGTATGAAATTTAACATTAGACATTTGATGTTAGAATTTTTTATGCTAAGTCTTAACACAAATCATTTTGGAGATACAGCTCCACTTTTAGACCATATTGGAGAGATAACTCCACCCCTTCAACTAGGTTAGAACAAATTTGAACCATTTATCCTAAAAAAAAAAATTAGATTTTATAGAACTCTAAGCCTTTTTATTTTGGATATTTCATCATTTATTTAGATATGTCTATTTACACTTATGATGGAGTCACATACAGTCTAACTTATGATAGAATTTACACACAAAATCCCACTAGGAAACCTTATAGAGAGATTTTCTAAGGATTTTTATTATTTTCCTTATAATAATCCATATGGGTAGCATAGTCAAAATCCACAAAATCCAAATTGAGACCTTGATTAGCATGAAGAGGCTTGTGAAGAAGACTTTGAAGACCCAAATATAGATAATGTTGTTTGGGATATGGATCCATACACTCTTTAAAATATTCAATACGTGGAACATAGTTGAGAACTAGCTTATGAGCTAACTCAAAACTAAGATGATATGTTTTATGAAGAAGACTTGGATGCTTTGGATTATGTGAGCAATCAAGTTCCACAATGCCCCTTCATCATTCTAAGACCTAGTCATTTGAATTATGAGATCAATCAAACTCCACACTTCTCTATTGTTACCATATCAATACTTCATCCTTTGGATTGTGTGATCAATCATGATCTTTAATTCACTCGCATTATCCAACCACAAGCCATTTCTCATCTAGAACCAATCCCATCCAAACCTCAATCGATCTAATATTTCAAAGACCATGTTGTGTTCAAAATTGGTGTTTTCCAACTCATTAGAAACTAAAGCGTAGACAACCAACTAATCCAATATGTTTTTTGTTGAACAAACCACTTATGATAAGTCAACCTATGATGAATCACTTATTGATCCTATGCTAGTTATCAAGGAGTCTCACATTAACAAGCCAGTCTTTACTGAGTCACTTCTTAATGATTATAATTGCCTTTGGGTAAATCATTACCTTGACTGTGTGCCTATTTTTAAAGAGCCTCCTATTGACAAGATAGTATCTAAGGTGTTGTCTCTTGACCTTTTTCCCATCCTAGAGGAGTCCTAATCTGACAAACTAGTTTTTATGGATCCCATTATGCCATCATAGGTCGTTACTTGTCCAAAACCAAATATTCAATAAGACATCATTATAATAGTGTACCCATCAGATGAAGAATTAGAGTTAGAGTTAAGTTCTATTCTTGAACCAACATCAAATTTACAATCAAAATCAAAATCAACATTAGTCTCAATATTAGATTTAGAGTCCCTTGAGTTGGAATTAATTTTAGAAGAAGAATATGTTCATGGTTTTTACAATATTGGCTACGCATGCCTTATAGATCAATTTGAATACATTTTTGATCCTTCTAAATTTTTTTAGGATAAGTACTTTAGCTTTTACACTAGTTACCCTAGTATCTTCTATGAGAATTATGTAGCCTCTCCCCATTCTATTACCATTCCATAGTCCATTACGATTAACCAAAATAGCCATAACATTGACATTCCATCTCCCATAAGTGTCTATTGGGATCTATAGAATCACACTTTGTTAAACTGTATCCATGGTTACATAGCAATTGAATAAGAGCAAGGAAGCCAAGACCACATTCATATAGTAGAAGAACACTCTCCTAGTGAAACTTTTTTAGAAGTGCCAGGGGACAATCAAAGTCAAAACTTAGCACCTTCAAGTGAAACTTTATGCTAGAAGAAAATCAAAGTCAAAAGTCAACATTCCTTAGTGAAACCTTCTTAGAAGCACTATGGGACAATCAAAATAACTTCATTGGTGAAAACCTCATTGAGGCACTAATAGCTGAGCATAAAATTTTTTCACTACTTGATGAAGACAAAATCAAAGATCGAATAAAAATAGCTTAGTATCTATAGCCTAATCAGATGGTAGCTACTAAAATTCCTAAACAATAAAATAATCTAATGGTCCTATTGAGAGAATAAGTCTTCAACCCTTCCACAAACAAAATTATATTTAATATGACATCAACAACATCACGTGTGATTGAACATCCTGATCTTCATTTATTTCCCTACCATTCCACATTCCATTATCATCTATCATTCCATTTCACATTCAAACCTACCATCCATTATTTTTCCTTGTTTACCATCCATGGCTACAATTTCCTTTTAAAAGGTTATAAAGATACTTGTCTCAATGTTTGAAGGAATCTGAATCAATGACCAAAAAAGATCACAAAAGCATTCTCAGGATCCAAATCTACATTGAGTTGTTGATAAAGCAACTTTATAGATGAGGTGTGGGCTAGAAATTAACATGATCAAGTATTGTATTTATATAATTTATTGATTATGATGTTCATCTACCCATAAGTAGGAATAATAGAATCAAAAACCACACCTAGGCAAAAAACATGTAACATACCATTTCATTGCCATTATTACATATCCTTTCACCATTGTTGCATATCCCAAACAATAACCTTTTCACATGGGGGAACCCTCTTACCATTTTTTTAATCTATCAAAACTATCATTATCCTTAGCAAGACCATACCATCCTATCATTCCATTCCTATCTAGACCAATGCCTATTTTTAGTCATTCTACCCAATCCTATTTTGGTCTTGTCTACTTTAGTTCTTCCTTCACTTTTTGTGAGTGGATTCCAATCAAGTTTCAAAAATCAATCTAGTCCATGTTTCAATGACAATATATGAAAGTAGTGTAATAGTTGATCTATCAAGATATCTTTCATTTTCCATCCTATATCAATCTTATTTATGTGAGCTTGATTATAGATACCTATGGGTAAATCGTATCTCATTGTTCTTACTACTAATTATAACTGCCTATGGGAAAATTAGTATCATTGACCTATTCTTTCATATCCTAGTTATAACTACTTGTGGAAAAACTAGGGGCAACACTTGTTTACCATGCATTATCATATCACCTTGCCATCACTATTTTCTTTTGACTGGCCATTTTCTAGATTTGAGAACTTGTTGGGACCTAGTTGGTTTTTTATCACCTTTTGTCTGAATGGAATTACTATGACTTAAGGTCATTTCAAGACTATGTGGGTCCTGATCAATTCATGTTGAGGTCACCTTAGTCCCCCCTTGTCATGCACTCACTATTTTGTGAGCAAATTAAGTTTGAATGCTCTCATCATTTTGTGAGTAACCTAATTTTGAATGCTCTCACTATTTTGTGAGCTTGAACCATTTAGTTTCTTGTCATTATTGATCAAGTTGAGATAATTAAAAAGGTTCTAAAAAAAGTATAAAATCATTAAAAAAATCCAAAAACATTGACCATTTATTTACCTTAAGGATTTTGGGAACCCTTACTAAGTTGTAAGAAAACCACTTGTCACTTAGTTTCCCCATCCTTTTTGACCTTTTCTCTCATGCAGTTGCCATTTTTCAAGACCATTAATATTCTTATATCATATCCATATGGTTGTTTTCATTATTTATCACATTCTTTCCATTCCCTAGGAGAACTACATTTGGCTTAAAGTTTTTTATTGGTATTACATCTATGGAACTATGTAGGTAGTGTCTACTTGCCTATTGCATATGGAGACAACTCATCCACCGTCTTCCTTTTTTCGTATTCACCTATTTTGTTCATTTGTTAATTTATTTCCTATTTTTTAGGGGTAATGTTTATATGGTTTGTATTTCATTGTTTGTTTATTTATTTTTGCTTATTTTGTTTATTTGTCTACCTATTTGTCTTCTTTTAGCATTATTGCCTTGATTTAGTTTATGGATGTTAATTGGGTGATTCCTTGCCCACACTTATACTCAAATCTATCCATATTCATATGTTTACATTGGAATCATGTTTTCTATCATTGGTGCATTGTTTTCTATTGAGTATTAGATTATGGGAGTCAGTCCTTATGCATATTTCAACCAAGTCCTCATGATGTTATACCATGATGTCTACCAACGTGTGCTACATCAAACCTTAACTTCAATAAGTCTATTTGATAATGTCAACATCAATATCTCTTCAGCACTAAAATATTTATTTAATCCCAATCATATCCCAAATAGAGTAATTAACCATGAAATAATTTACACCTTTATTAGTTTGAATGAGCATCTCCCTACTAGTAGGTTGTTTTAATTCATCATTACCATATGTGTTAGTTATCATCATCCTCAGCCAATTTTATCATTTTTTTCATAATCAAGGTCAAATTGGGAAACATCAAGTAATGCTTTAAGTATTGAAAGCAGGGGAAGGCAAAAAGAGAAGAGAAAGCAAGGGAGATCAAGGTCTAAGTCAAAGATGAGCAATAGATCCAAATCCAGAAATGGAAAAAGAAAAGTAACCTGCTAGAATTATGGAAAGACAGGACATGTAAATAAAGATTGTTGGTTGAAGGCTAATGAAGAGAATCAACGTGAAGGTAATGAAGAAGCAAAAGTTGCAGGTATTGTTGCACAAGATGCTCTTTCACTTTCTTTGCATAATAAAATAGAATCTTGGGTTTTAGATTTTGGGGCCTCTTTCCATGCTACCCCAAATAGATAATTTTTTAATGATTATCTCTAGGGAGATTTTGAAAAAGTTTATTTAGGGGATGATGAGCCTTGTAAAATTGTTGGCAAAGGAAAAGTGCAGCTGAAATTGTAGAATGGCAACACATGGGTGTTGAAGGATGTCATGCATGTCCCAACCCTGAAGCAAAATCTATTTTCTATAGGAAAGTTGGGTGATGAGGGTTGCACAGTAACTCTCATAGCTGAATCTTGGAAGATTACCAAGGGAGCACTTGTATTAGTCAGAGGTAAGAGAGTAGGTACTCTCTATATATGTAATTATATTACTGATTATTCTCCTTGTGTATTATCTACTTCAGATGTGGATGTACAGTTGTGGCACTATAGGCTCGGCCACATGAGTGAGAAGGGAATGAAAATTCTTAAGTCAAAAGGTAAGCTTTCAGATTTGAAAAGCATAGATCTAAATTTTTGTGAGCATTGTGTTTTTGGAAAATAGAAGAGAGTAATATTTGATGATGCTTGTTCAACAAAGAGGAAGCAAAAGTTGGAGCTTCTTCACATAGACGTGTGGGGACTAGGTCAGGTAGCTTCTATTGGAGGATCATAGTATTATGTTACTTTCTTTGATGATGCTACAAGAAAGGTATGGGTCTATTGCATAAAGAAGAAATCTGATGTTTTTGACATATTTAGGAATTGGAAAGCTTTGGTTGAGAATGAAAAAGGTTTGAGATTGAAGTGCCTTAGTTCTGATAATGGTGGTGAGTATTGCAGCAATAAGTTTAGAAGTTACTGTTCTATGTATGGAATACGCAGGGAAAGGATAGTTCTAAGGACACCTCAGCAAAATGGAGTTGCTAAAAGGATGAACAAAAAAATATTGGAGCGTGCACGGAGTATGAGGTTGCATGCTACTTTACCCTTACAATTTTGGGCAGAAGCTATAGACACTACGGTTTACCTAATTAACAGAGGACCCTCTACTAATCTCGATGGTGGAATTCTAGATGAGGCTTGGATAGGTAAAAAGGTAGATCTTTCATTTCTTAGATTTTTTTCTTTTGAAGCTTTTCTGCATGTTGATAAAGAAAATAGAAAAAAGATGGATGCTAAGTCTATGAGGTGCACTTTTAATGGTTATGGCTTTGAAGATTTTGGATTTTGATTGTCGAATCTAGGAACTAATAAAATAATTAGAAGCCATGATGTTGTTTTCAATGAGAAGGTGATGTACAGTGATTAGCTCAAGAAGCTAAAGGGCTCTGAGTAGGGCAATGGAGATTTGGATGAGATCGTGATCCAAAATGAGCTCACAAGAAATCACTTCCAGAAAAACATAGACATCGACGTTGGTTAGGAAGGAACTGACATTGGTGAGATAAGAACCAATGTCAGTTAGACAGTGATTGATGTCAGTCAAATAAGAACTGACGTCGATCGGGTGGAATTGACATCGATCAGGTATAGGCCTAGAGATGACCGAGATCAGTCACTAATAGAGAATTTGGGCAGACAACAAGTAGAAAATGAGTCTCAAATGCCTAGGAGGAGGTCAGAAAGGGTAAGTAAACCTCTAATTCAATATTCCCCTTCATTATTCTACTTATTGCTCATTGATAGTGGAGAACTAGAGAGTTTTTATCAAGCAATGCAGGTAGAAACCCAAAAATAGTGGGAGCTTGGCATGAATGAGGAGATTGATTCCTTGGAAAAGAACCAAACATGGGATTTGGTTGAGTTGCTAGTGGGTAAGAGAGCACTAAAAAACAAATGGGTTTATAGGTTAAAGGAAGGTGAGAATGGACAAATGAGACACAAGGCCAGGTTGGTAGTAAAGGGATTTGCATAGAAACTAGGTATTGATTTTGGTGAAATTTTTTCTCCTGTAGTAAAAATGACTTTTATTTAGACTGTATTGTCTTCAGTTGCTATTGAGGATTTGCATCTTGATTAACTTAACATTAGGACAACATTTCTTCATGGAGATTTGGATGAAGAAATATATATGGATCAGCTGGAGGGTTTTGAGGTCAAAGGTAAGGAGAAGCTTGTGTGCAGGTTGAAGAAGAGCTTATATGGTCTTAAGCAAGCTCCTAGACAATGGTATTTGTAATTTGACAGGTTTATGACTAAGCATGGTTTTAGTAGATGTCAATCTAACCATTGTGTTTATTTTAAGAGATTGGATAATGGTAGATATATTATTCTATTGCTATATGTAGATGATATGCTGGTTAAAGGTTCACACATGCAGGATATTTTTGAGCTTAAGGTAAAATTAGCTCACACATTTGCCATGAAGGATTTGGGAGTAGCAAATAAAATCCTTGGCATGAGTATTAAGAGAGATAGGAAAAATCATAGGTTGATTTTGTCTCAAGAGGATTATGTGAACAAGGTGTTAAAGAGGTTCAATATGTAGGATGCAAAACCAGTATGTACACTTATGGCTGGACACTTCAAGTTGAGTAAAGAAAAGTGTCTTAATTCACATGATGAGGTAGAGTACATGAGTAGAGTTCCATATGCTTCTACAGTTGGGAGTTTAATGTATGCAATGGTATGTGCTAGACCTAATATTGCCCAAATAGTGGGAGTTGTTAGTAAGTTTATGGCCAATCTAGGGAAGGAACACTGGAAAGCAGTTTAGTGGATTCTCAGATATCTGAGAGGGACCAGCAGTAGGCATTTATGTTATGGAGGGTCAAATACTTCTCTACATGGTTATGTAGATTTGGATATGGCAGTGACTTAGATGGCAGAGAAGCACCACATGTTATGTTTTCACTGCTGGTGGAATGGTGGCTAGATGGATTTCAAAGTTGTAGAAGGTTGTTGCCTTGTCCAGTATAGAGGCAGAATACATTGTAGTCATAGAGGCTAGCAAAGAGATGATATGGATGACACGGTTCATGGAAGAGTTGGGAAAGGAGCAAGAGAGTTGCAGATGATATAGTGATAGTCAGAGTGTAATTCATTAGGCTGAAAACTCAGCTTTTTATTCAAGAACCAAACATATACAACTTAGGTACCACTTCATTAGATAGGTATTGTAGGATGGTGAGTTGAAGTTGGAAAAGATCCATACAGATAAGAACCCTGCTAATATGTTAACAAAGCCGATAACAAAGGAGAAGTTGAATCTTCATTCAAATTCTGTTGGTCTTCAAGATTGAGCTTGAAGATAGAGAAGCTAGAAGATGGTGTTGTATAGGTATAGGTGCAGTTGTTTATCTCCAAGTGAGAGATTGTTAAGTTGTGGAGCTAAAAGCTTCATGGATGAGCAAATTATAAGGTGTTGTATTTACACAATCGCTGACGTCGATTAGGGATCGACTAGAGGTTGCCAATGTCAGTTATGGATCAGCCGACATTGGTCATATGTAGGCAGATAGGGACCGATGTCGGTCACTTGTGCATCCAGAAAGTCTATTTTCATGGATGAAACAAATCATTTGCATGATTAGATTAACTGTTAGTTGTAAGTCTGTGTCTCTATCTTTAGTAGGACTATTTTGAGCCTTGGATTTACAGGTGTATCTAATGGTTGTTAATGCATAGCTCATGATCCCTAATTCTATATATAGGGATAGATCTTCATAGCTTGTGTACAAGGTGTAAAATAGACAATTCAAGTAGCTAAATTGTGTTTGTAATTATGTGAGAGAGAACTCTTGAGGGAAAGAGATCTATACATCTGAGAGGTGTGGAAGAAAGAGAGATTTGTTCAATTGTATTTCCAAGAGTTTAATACAATTTTTCATTGTTTCTTGTATCTCTTATTCTTTGCTGATTCTAATTTCTAGTTGCTTTCAATTCTGGTTTAATTATGTGTTTAGTTGCTTGCAAGAGTAATCAATTATTCTTGTCTAGATCCTGATAGATGACACATGTTGTTAGTGGAAGGGACTAAGACTTCAAGTTTATGGTTTTTCTTACATGTGCGCTCAGTCACTATGAGTCTATGATGAGTCCAAGTATTGGATTCAAATTTGTGACTACTTTATTTATTCTTTCCCAATAGGATACATACAATTCTTAGACCATGGGGAGGATACCTACAATGTGGGAGTGGGTAGTAAGGTCATTCTTTAATTATTATATTTCTTGGTTCTTGGTTGAGGACTATTATTCTATCTACTAATACATCTATTGTTTTGTTCTTTTAGATTTCAAGAGGATCTTATTGGTATGCATAATACAATTTATTAAATTCATTTAATAAGTTAGTCTCAAATGTAAACTATCATTGTTTGTACTTATTTGAATAAAGGAGATTAAGGAGTAACTCAGTAAAATAAGTACATCAATATAAAATTAAGTTTGGGAAAGTGGAAACAACAAGATAAGTATGGAAAAAGGACCACTAACAGTTGTTTAAGACCATTAATGACATGGCATTTTAAAATATTTCATTTTTTTTAGATAGATCGAGTTGGGATAAGGCATGTTATAAAGGCCATAAAAATGGTCAAAATGTCACCATCAAAGAAAAAATATTAAATATAAGGAAGATAATTAATGTGTAAGTAATTAGTGAATTTAAAGAGGTTGGCAAGAACAAATTATATGGTAAAATCATAGTGGAAGAACAACGGAAAAACATTACAAACTTTGTCAAATAAGATTATTCTACTATCTGCTCTCAATATACTCCCATGTGGAAAATTGATACCCAAACTTTGGTAGAAAAAATCAATCAGATAACATAAATTATAGGTTTAGTCATAGATAGGAGAAATTTATTGATCCCACTCATAGATGTAGAGAAGACAAAAATGTTGATTAGGTTAGGCATTTAACAAACCAAATTCAATGACATGAATCCCTTCAACTTTGTGGAAATGGCCAAAGTTGCTCTTTTCATCTTATCAACACAACCAAGTACACAAGAAGGATCTCTTACACTTCAACATCCACTTTGGGTTTATATTGCAGAGAGAATAATTAAGTTACCTACATTCAGGTAACTAAATGTGGTTATACATACCTTATTAATTAGATACAACCAAGGGGATATTAATTTGTCTAGATATATCAGTATTTGGATCAATGCAAAGACCATGGTGAGAGCTACAGGCCTCTCAAATCATGGAAAATCATTATTTCCATACAAGTCCACTGCACTACCAATTCATCCATATGTTTGGGATAAGTTTCCCACTAAGTCAGGTAGAGGAACCCTAATTAACTCCATTGAGGATGTTTTAATGTGCATTTTTCTAACATGTATATCTTACCACTAATATCGATATGGTACTTTTACGTAGCTCAAAAAATTTCCAATATCAATTTCTATTTTTGTTGTTCTTATTCACCTAATGGAAGACCCCAATAGGCCAAGTTAATGTTATTATGGATTTTTTTGCTACTACTACCCTCGTAATAATCACTTATACTAAGATAGGGAAATATTTTGAGCAACTTAGGTGGTTTAACACATAGTGGCTTGAGGCTCTAGCTTTGATCAGTTCACACCCTTAAATTCCATTAGATGTCATGTTATATTTAGGGTAACATGCATTGGTAACCAAGTTTTACAATCTTATTCAAATCAAGGTGCATGATTTATCCTTGCCAATTATGACTCTAATTCATTTTTTCATTACAATGGTTAGAGCATAAACTAATGTATGGAGGTAGAGATCCCTAGTCACATAACAATGTTGGTAAGAGCTAGAATAACCATAGCCAAGTTTGAAACCATAAGCCTTACCCTAGTAGTCCATAGCTCATATATAGTAAAAAAAATTAAAATAGAAGGGACTTGAGTAGAGATGCTGACCACCACTAGCCAAAAATAGATCAAGGAAAATCAAGTCTTGGTTGGATAACCCACATGTGCCAAGGATAGTTTGGGTGTATGATCTCACAATTTTATTGGCTAATGAATAGGAAGTTCTTCAATGCATGATTGAAGACATCAGTCAAAAGGTCTATGATAAGCAGGAGGTGAAGGATATCTTTTTCTAGAAAGTAGTACACTCTTTCTCAGTAGATAATAAGCTAAGCAGTGACTATTGGGTCAACATTATGTAATCACATCCCTCTATTATTGTGGGTGTTATAGGTCAAGAAGAACACTAGCATGAACTTATGGTAGAAAGTTTTGAAAAATATCTATAAGCTAGTTCATCATCTATGTAGTTTATAGATCTACCAAAGGAAGGTATCTCAGTATGATCACTTATGTGAAAAACATGTAGTCATCACCGAGTGAATATTTCAACCACCAGAATAAAATGTTTGGTATATTTTAGAGAGATAGCCATATAAAATAGTGCCCAATAGGTGAAGTATAGGGGCATGATGATACACAAGGATACACTTGTCTCTCTAGATAAGTGAAGAAAAAATTTTATGCATAAAGGTGTCACAGTTACCAAATCTAAATATTTGAAGAACTCACAATCTAATATGGAAATAGATGATGTATATGTAATGGATGGATCAATAGATACCTCTATCTAAATGAGATCCACTATGCATTATTACACTTCCTTAGAGATGTCTTTAGATTTTTTATAGATACCATTATCCAATGAAACTGAAGGAGCATATGCATTCCAAAAATCCATTACAAAAAAAGCTTTAGAGTTGGAACATATGGTTTTTTGGCTAAATGAGGAAAAAGCAGAAGCACAAAATCAAATTATTAAGGCTAGGTAGCTCATCAATGCCTCTTTTTCTTTTCTAGTTGCACAAGTCCTTGGTGATCAAGTAATGTCCAAGGACAAACAACTCATTACATTACTAACTCAAATAACAATGGATAGAGGAGTGCACATAAACTATGCATGCAAGGGTAGGCTATGCATGTTAAGATAAAAGGCATTTGTAAAATTGTAGAGGAATATGTACAGTTCTTGGATATAGTCATGCATTAGGCTAAGTGTATTGTGAAAGGAATGCTTGATTGGAGGTAGCATCTTGAAAAATTCTTAGATTCTACTAAACTAGAGTTCACAATGATTGATAAATCTAAAGTTTTAGTGAATGATCAAATGTTTACTAGGGAAACATTAAACGATGCATTTCAATATTTTTTATAAGCTAGGGATACAATAATGAAAAAACTCTAGGTATGGAAAAATGAGACAATGTGAAACACATTTTTAGAAATTCAAGCCCAAAGGACTAGAGGTAGGTTGGATGATATTATGTCATATATACTACTTAAGCTATCAAATGCTAGAGACTTACATATCATCATAGAAGAAATAGATGTGCATAATTTGATGGTAATTCAGATTCCATTGTACATTTTACTTACCATGGTGTGAGAATTACTCGATAATTATAAAATGCTCAAGCATGAACTCTCATAACTTGAACTAGATATTATGCATATTATAGATGAACCTAAGTTCATTCTACCATAAGAGCTCCAAGCAATTTTTTATAAGAGAAAGTTAGATATAAAAGTGCAGTCTCGATAACCAGAACCTACATAGTAGGTAAATTTATAATTTAATTTTTCTAGTTGAAGAAAAAAATAATATTTTGAGACATAGTCATAATAATTTATAGTGGGGTCAAGTTAGTTAAATACCCCTAACCTAGATGGCCACCTTGTAGCAATTACTACCAATTTTATGAAAGGCTAATATTTTTCTACTTTAGTTGAGATCAGAGTTCAAATTTTGTCTTAGGACAAAATAATAGTTTAAATCTATGAAAGTGTTGGTGTGGAGTAGGGACATGTGTCCAAGGTATCATTTTTTCATCTATATGATCTTTTGGATGTTTTTGGCCTTGTTAGGAAGATGATAGATATAAGAATGCCATGTCTCTTTTCTTTTTATATGTCAAAAATTTATAACGTAAAGAGATAAAGATGTGTAAAAATGTATATATAGTGCTATGATGTAATGTAATATTATTTTGATGTTATTTTTTTTCCTAAGATTATTTTACCTATGCATGGTGCATAGTGTTTATTTTATTTTAGCTTATTCTATCTTGTATTATGCTTTTTATGATCTTGAATTCTTAAGACCTAATTAGTTTATCTTTATATTTTATATGGTGTATAAAATTTAATATTATGTAAATTCACTCATTCTATTATGATTATTTTCCACTTCCTACTGTGTAAGCTATAGCTATAATTTCCATGTTCTATAAAAATTCCATGAAAATTTGTCAACATTCCTTAAACATGCACTTATTTAGAATTTCATTTCAAGGTGTCTCTAAGGAGATACATTGGATGAATTTTTAGTACATTGAAGTGTACCCTAAATAATGTTTTTAAGATATTAGGTATCTTGTAGGAGAGACTTTCAAACATGCATTTTTAGTAATTTCAATGTGTATCCTTGTAGATACCTTGAAAATGCACATGAATGGAATTATTTAAAGATAATAGGGCCTTATAATACCTTTAATGGTAACTCTATGCATAAAAATTATCTCTTAGGATATACCTTCAAGGTAGCCATGAAGTTATTATAGTTCCCTTCAATGTATATTATTTTTTTCTATATATTGTATTTTTATTCGATTGGTTAAAACCTAGGTTGAAGGGGCATGTTTCCTTTATAGAAGAAACCTAATTGATAGACATGAAAAATACAAAAGACAAAAAAGGAGAAAAATACAAACTTTTAAGCTAAATCCCCTACCACTAAAGCTACATAAAGTATCAGCCAAAAGACGTAAAACTAAACAAAAAGAGACTGAGGAAGCCCAACTATTTCAAATCATAATAGAAGACAAAATTTTGTGTCATAGTACTATCACCTTTATTTTTCCTTCCTCTAGTATGACTTCCCATGACTTCCCATGAACTAATCATTAAGAAAAAAGGAATGATAATGGTGTGGCCTTTGAAATGATTGAGTAATAAGAAGTTATGGTAAAAAGTCATAGTATGTTTTCCTTCTAAGGTAATATACCTAATTATCTAGAGGTAGACTTCAGGCTATTTCCTTGGCAGTTTTGACCTCATGAAACCTTTTTGGGAAAAAATCTTGGGTTTCTTCTTTTCCTTCTTGAAGAAAATGTTGAAAATCTCCTCCTTTCTCTTCTTGTCCTTAAATTCCTAGATGCTAGAACAATCCATCCTAGTAGTGTCTCTAATGAGCTCCTTGATTATCAATATTCTCAATCCATGCATATGGACTTCATGATATTTCCAACCATGAGTGAAGTCCATAGAAATCCTTGTGTCATGCCCAAAAAACCATTCCATGAAGGGATCCAATCTTCCTTTCACCATTTTGTTCCAAACATATTTTTTTCCTTGACATCTGAGCATGGAATTAGTTTAAATCAATCCCAGTCCCTACCCACATTATGAATTTTCATACTTCTATACAATCTTCACTATTCAAATTTTGAGAAATGGAAATGGATATTTTATGGGATTAAGATTCCAAATAAAATAATGTGATACGAGCCTAAAGAGCCCCAAATGTGTAAGGCCTTAAGAATAATTACCTTTTATATACTAATATCTAAGCTCTTGATCCAAATTTGTGTCATCATTAAAAATCCATCATGACAATGAGGGGTGTGCATTTTTTTTTTCAATAATTGGGATGACATCATCAAGATAATCTCTCTTGTACCAACTAATAAAATCACTCTTTTAGACCCTGAAATTGAAACATATAGGGATTCATCATTGGTGAATGTGTTGATTAAGATAGTTGAGTTTAATATTGGTGAACATGTTGATTAAGATAGATGAGTTCAACTTTATTCATATTTATATAACATGATTGGTAAACTAGTGATTTCATTGGTGTAGTTTTTTGTGTGTGTAATAGCCACCTCAGATAATTCACAAGCCTGAACCAAGTTTTTATAATTATTATTTAGGACTTTGGGTCTTTGTAATTTTTTGTTCAAAGTTTTCACATCAAAAAATTTATGTGAACAACAATGGATTCCCCCTTCAAGGTATCTCCTAGGAGATACATTTAATATTTGCGAACCAAATCTCCAAGTTTACATCATGAGTCTGATGATTTCCTGTCACACCATCACTTATTTTCTTATTATTAGATGAGATTTTCATCACTTGCTTATTCCCTCACCTCTAGGATTTTGATCAATTCAACAAGTCAAACCTCTTATGAGATACATTTCAAATAAAGATATGAGTGGATTTCACCAAGTGAAATTTTCCTTTACATGAAAAAGGCACTATTGGGTGATATTTTTAAACCCCTTGTAATAACTTCAATGTATCTCCTAAGAGATACCTCTAAAACATGCATAATAATGTATTTCCCATTTCAAGGTATCTCTTAGGAAATAATTTTCAAAAAGGTACAAGACTGGATTTCTCCTTCAAGTAACAAGTGGAATTTTCCTTTATAGAAAAGATGCTACTAGGTGATATTTTGGAGGCCTTTATAATTAATTCAAGGTATCTCTTATTAGATACATTTAAAACATTTAAAATAGTGTATTTCCCCTTAAATTTATCTATCTCCTAGGAGATACATTTAAAATGGGGACAAGAGTGGATTTCTCCTTCACGGGAGGAGTACAATTTTCCTTTACATAAAAGGTACTACTGGATGCCTTGGATGAAGCAATACAAGATATGAAGATTCACTATGAGAAGATAGAAATATATCTAATTTTCCTTGCATACATTGATTTTCTAAATTATGGTCAAAGAAGGAATGTTCTAGGGCCCCAAGTGAAATTATTGTGTTGTACCTTCAATGTGTTTTGGTGACTGAGGTTATGAATTACCCGATGAGCCAAATGAAAGACACATGGTTATCTCAAGGCACTCTTAAGACCATTTTTAAGGATATAAATAATATTTCACCCTTCCCCATATCAATAAGGATGGTGTAAAAGTGTAAATTTGGTTGAGAGTCTGACCTAGCATCTAAGTTAGACACACGGTGGGTCCTAAGGGTTTTATTATCTTTGTGCCCTTTTTGGAGATTACCCCACTTATATTTTGGTGGGAAAGGTGAAGAGAGTAAATTATGCCTTGAAAACCCAAATTAAAAAATATAAGTGATGATACATGGCATATCTTTAGGGATTTTTATGCTACAAGCCCTTTTTAAAAATTGTCTCACTTACCTTTGGGTGGGCAAGGTGAAAAAGGTCCCTAAAAGCTAGAAAAGCACTAGAATTTAATTTTTTGATTATATGAATCCATGTGTTTCAAGGAGGATTTCATAACATAAAATAAAAAAATTCACCTTCTCTCTCCTTTTTTGAAAAAAAGCTCAAATGACTTAAAGAGGGTAGTTGGTAATTAGTCATTAAGCTTCAAAGCATCAATGGTAACCCTAATTTTAAAATGCAAAGGATTATAAGTAAGGTAATTACCTTAATTAATTTTTTCCTTTTGCATTCATAGATTCTACATTCATATTTTGAGCCATTTTTCTTCCCTAACTACATGAAGCACAAAAGAGTGATTACGACAAATTCTTCAAAGATCTTCAGTTTCAATTATGCATAGCCCTCTAGATTATTAGTAAGTAATTTTCTAACTCCATGTATTGTATTATTTAAGGATGTCTAAAGGTGTTTTAAGGGTTATCATAGTGATTAATTTATTTGATTTTAAGGTATTTCACTAAAAGAGCTAGGTAGCAATGGCTGCTACTTTAGCATCTATCAAGAGAAACATTATTTCTATTCTGGATGAAATCAAGGATACAAATGTTTAGGTGTTAAAATTTTCAACATTATAAGATTTATTGAGTAACCAAACCCTCTCCCAATATTTTATAACCTTGTCATGAGTTATATTTCCCCTATATAATCATTCCCCTTGGTTTACCAATACCTATAGTTAGTGATTGAATGTGCTTGAGTATACCAACTAGACACTAAGACTATCAACAATGAAAGGCAATCAATAATCTACTCTTTCAGTCCTTTGGCTCCCAACACCATGCTTTGGATTCCTCCTTATATTTAAAGTGTCACACTCTCTCCATAGGAATTCCAAGAGTATGTAAACAAGAATGACAAGATAATATGGGACATTGTCAACTCCAGCTAGCTAGTCAAGAAAAGGAAAAAGGTCTAAAGAATGTCTAAGAGTTTGAAACTAGTGAAATTTAATAATTTACCCAATAAGTGATTAAAATTATGGAAAGATTTTATGGGATGCCCAATATATGTAAATTTGAACCTTAGATGTTCATAATATTAATTTACATGCTGGAATAATAGAAGAAGCTAGACTAGGCTACCATTCTAAGTGATAATCTACACAAGTAGATGATGCAAATCCAAGTTATAATCTAATTAAATGAGGAATTCATAGGTAAATTTTACATGTCATCCTACCTAATGTACATCTTGGTTCATAATAAGACATTCTAGGGGCTCACTAGGAATCCCAATGGGATGAAAATATATGAGGTTTAACTTGAAATAAATCTAGATGGTTTCAAGAATAATTTATATAGAGTTTAAAATTATTTTTTAATACTATGATGAGTGTCTTTTATCCTCTAAAAATCATCAACATGATGTCCAAAGGGAATATAGACACAATTTATAAATATGGCACCTCATATATTCAATTTAAATCATTTATTTGTATAAGGGTATGTGGCTACTTGAGGTCTCCATACAAACTACCAAGATACCTTAATGATAGATTATCAATGATGGAATTAAGTAGGCAAATGGTGATATTTTATGAGATGATAGTGACAAAGAATTTAAATAGCCATTTTAAGTTTGTAGTTAAAATAAGATATTATTCATGTCCTTATATTACCAAAGTTAAGGGATTAGAGCAAGACATGGGCTAGTATGTGATTGACAAGATGCCACCAAGGCCAAACTATGATATCAGATGGTGGGTAAAAATAATGACCAATGTAATTCTACATCAGTCACATTTTGAAGTCATCTAGTCTATTTACACTATCGAGGAAGATGTCACAAAATTAGATTATATGAGACTAATAGTGTAAAAATTTGTCACTTATAATATCACTCCCATCCCGAAGGACATGGAAGATGATAAGAAGACACTATCTAAAGTATATAATCAGTCCAATATTAAAGTCCAATCCATCTCACAAGTGGAGTCCATTTCTAAGGAAAATGATTTAATTCCATGGAGGGCCACATCAATCATGAGAAGAACCTTTAAATAGTTAAAGGAATATGGGGTCGATCTCAATACTTATGACACCCCTACCCTATAGAAACCCATACAAGTTTGAGATTTAAAGGGTTTCTTCCTAGAATATGGTGCTCCCTTGGCTTCAACATTAATGGTGAAGGGAAAATGGAAGATCAACATTGGTGATGTTGACTTCACCAAGCCAATTGAAGTAGAATCCATAATCACATCATAGTCCAAGTTAAGATTTTCTTTCTTAAAGTTAACAAATCTAGCTAAAAATTGGGACAAAATTTCTACTAAGGAGGTTACACTGGCCAGTGCCACCCTAATATCCATTGCATCAAAATGATCATGAACTATACCAATCATCCCAAGAACCATCCCAATGGTTAATGTAACTACTATCCCACCTACTCCACTAGCACAATAGCTAGCCATTTTCCCTACCCCAAATATTTATTCAAGGAAGAGAGGAGTTGAGAAATAGGTGGAAAAACCCAAGTAACAAATGTTCAAAAGGGATTTACATCCTCTAGTTGGGATTCATAAGAAGAAGAAGGAGGTTGTGTTCAAAGACTTATCTTATAAGGAACTCCTTATGAAGAGGAAAGAGGGTCAATCTTCATATGCTTAGAGTTTGAGATAAACTATTGATGAAGAAGACTTAGATGAAGATAGGCCCATTGTAGAGGTGATGAAAAAATAGCAATCATTCATTCATCCACAATTAATAACTAGCAATGAACTCTGAGGGAAAGACCCTAGACCCCAATGAAGGTCCCAATGGTTGGTTTATTTGTAGAAGAGGGTCCTTCAAGAGTAAAAATTAAGGGTAATAAGGAAGAATTTATGACCTCAATTGATCCCCTCTCTTTTGAAGATTTTTTGAAGGTTGTAGTTGAGGTAGTCACTTAAGTTCAGGTCCCACAAGAAAAGGAAATGATCCCATTAGATATAGATAAATTTGTTGAGAATGTCATCGCCAATCACTAGGCTAAGATAATGAAGGTGAAGTTAAGGAAATGAATAAATCTAATGAGAAGGATAAGGTGGAACCAGAGTAGGATACTCAAGTCACCACTAATCATTAAGGGGTAGTTGCATAAGAAGGACTAGAGATAGTTATAGAGGCATCAAAAGCTATCCCTTGCCCTCCAAAGGTGTGAAGTTTAGCACTAGAGGAGAAAGTGAGTATAGAAAAAGGAGGGGGCCCAAACCTAAAAATGGGTACCACCACCCATGTAAAAATAAATAAGTAATTAAACTAATCTAATAAATCTATTGAGAATACTAGTTCAGGGAATGTTGTTTCAATTGAAATACCTCAAGATCTCCTTCATCACATCAAGGTCCATGATCCAACCCATAATAAATTTCTAGAGGCCATGATTGGTGAAGAGTTTCCTAAGGTTAAAAGGGAGGTCACCATAGCCTCATATATACCTAAGGCTTAGACATATAAATAAGGTGAAGCAGGTGTAAAATCTTCAAATCAGTCAACAAGATGAGGAAGATCCATTGAAATGTTACTCAAGGAGTTTCACCAATTTAGTCTATATTTTGAAGTTTTAGAGAAAATAGAGCCAAATCTAGAATCGGAACCTAGAGCAAACAAGGGTGGTGAGAAGTCAAAAAGTGATGAATAAATCAAATAGTTCATGTTAGGTACACAACCCATTCCTATGGCACTTGATACATCAAGTACTTTGATGACACCACCCTTTACTATCTTGAGGCTTGCATTTATGTCCAATATATCAATGGGATTTCATACCAAACCCCTTCTTTGGGTCAAGGAATAGGTCAAACAAAAGAAAGACATTATGAGAAAATTTGTGGAGATCGACATAGTGAATATCACTCAGGCATATAAAGTCAAATCCCCAAAGAAGACCAAGACACATTCCAAGATCACATTCACTACCATAAGAGAAAGAAATGTGGAGGTAGCCATTCCCCCACTAGATGATTTGAATATATATGCTCCCCTTAAGAGTTACATTATTTATAGCTATAGTTTAGGGGAGCCATCAAGGAATGAGCTGAAGCACAACTCATAAGTTTTGGTGAATATGATGGCTCATAAGATGGATAAATACAAATCGACCATGGAAGAGTTGCAGGAATGAAATTGAGCTATGATCCATTACTTTCAAAAGATACTGAGTGATCCCAACATATTAACTCAAACTTCTAGTATCGATCTAGAGCTACCTCTCTTCTTAATAGAGTCATTTGATTTTTTTTTAATTGATGATTTGAAGTCTAGAGGAAGAGAATTAGAAAAATGCAGGAAGATCTACGCACTAGGGTGGAAGAAAAAATCCACTCGGCATTGAAATGCTTGAATAATATAGTGCATAGTAAGAGGGAGTGTGATGTTCAAATTATTTTATATGAGATGGATATCAAGATGTGGGAGGAGGTCTAACATAAAATGGATAAGGTTTGTAAGATGGGTAAAAACACTTTGATGATAAAAAGGATCATTGCTCCCAATGATCAAAAGAAGCCGAAGGAGTGTCAATTGGAAATCAAGCATCATTTTATGATGCTCAAAGATGACATCTTCAATTTAAAAAGAGAAAAATAGTCCCTTAAGACTATAACAAAAGAGATATATGTTGCATTAAGGAAGATGGTAAGCCTTAATGGTGTAAGTGACTTGGAGGAAGAAATAATATCCATCACTCTAAAAAACCTCATCGATGCACCATAAGAGTCTTTTGATGTTGATAAAATAAAATAGTTAGTGTCACTTGATAATTCTTATGACCATTTTAAATAACTCATTAGATTAAAGCAAACCATGCTTCATAATATTGACACTTGGATTGAGGATTACAAAGTAAAATTCAAATACCAAGCAAGCACAGACCAAGGGAATCTCACCCCTATTCTAAAGGGATATACCAGGTATAAAAACAAGTTGGAAATAGATTTCGTCATCTAGATTGACTCTGAATCATAACTAGATATTTCATTTTTTAGATAACACCACTTCTTTCTTCCCTTCCCTCCCTTCTTTATTCTTGTTTCCCATTGGCAAACCATTGTAATTGGCTTGATAGTGTCACATCCCTTTCAGTTAGTTTTTTTTGTAATAATGAGGATAAGAAAGGGACATTTTTGTTTATTGTGCAAGAGGACAAAGGTTTTATTTTGTCCCTTACAAGATCTTCTTCCACATAGATAGATATAAAATATCCCATTGAGCTAGAGGATCATTTTTTCCATCATCACATGATCACGAGCATATCCATGCCTATTTTATTTGTATATTTATTGAAACTCTCATTTGGATTAATGGACATGTTTTTAGATGATCATGGTTTTACCCCTTCCAATGTTGCTATGAATTGTTGTTTGTGTTTCTATAATAGATTCAATGGACATGCTTAGGTTATTTCAAAGGTATCTCTTAGGAGATACCTAAAAGGGAATTATAAAACCTTCCATGTTAATTGAAAATATCCTTGAAATGGGTTTTATATAACCACGACACATTTTTGTTTGAATATAACCTTGATGCACATGGTTGAATTTTATTTTGAGGTATCTTCTGTGAGATACCCTGAACATACACACAATTGAATTTTATTTCAAGGTATATCTCAAAAAAGATACCTTAAAGGGCCTTGGAATACCTTCCATGTTTCTTGTAAAGGTCCTTGTAAAGGATTTGATATAACCATGACAAGTTTTTATTTGGCAAGAGCCCTAATCCAAACTATTAAAATTTTCTTTTGAGATATCTCTTAGGAGATACCTTAAACATGCACATGTTTTGGAATTTAATTTCAAGTTATCTCATAGGAGATACCTTGAAGGGACATGTAATACCTTCTATTTTTATTGATAATGTCCTTGTAATGGATTTGCTATAACTATGACATCTTTTTATTTCGCAAGAACCCTAATGCACATGAGGTATATCCTAGGAGACACCTTGAATATGCACATGATTGGAATTTTTTAAGATATACCTAAAAGGGACTTGGATTACCTTCCCTATTTATTTTAAGTTTCCTTTCAGAGTATTTGATATAACCATTACAACTTTGTATTTAACAAGAACACTGATGCACACTATTGGAATTTTCTTTCTAGATATCTCCTAGGAAATACATTGAACATGCACACAATTGAAAATTTATTTCAAGGTATCTCCTAGGATATACCTCAAAGGGCCTTGGAATACATTCCATGTTTATTAAAAAGGTCCTTGTAAGTGATTTTATATAATCATGACACCTTTTTATTTGACAAGAACTGTGATGCAAATGATTGGAATTTTATTTGGAGGTATCTTCTAGGAGATGCCTTGAACATGCACATGATTAGAATTTCATTTAAAGGTATATCCCCTAGGATATACCTTGAAGGGCCTTGGAATACCTTCTATTTTGATTTCAAATGTCCTTGCAAAGGATCTAATATAACCAAGATAAATTTTTATATGGAAAGAACCTTGATGCACACTTGTAATTTTCTTTCGAGCTCTCTCCTTGCACATGATTGTAATTTTCATTATATGAATTCCTTCAAGGGAATTTTCTAGAGAAAATTTCTACAAAAATTTTACCAATAGAATAATTTTGAATAAATTAGGTCCACCACAACTCCACCAAAAAATTAAGGGCAATCAACACACAAAATGTAAAATAGTTTTAGTCTACCCACTTTCTCAATTGGGAAGAGTGGATTGGTCTAAAAAAATATGGCCTTACCTACATGATGTTTTGATAATGGCCCACAAGAATCAAAAGGGATTCTTAGAGGAAGTTGAAAATGAGGTTGTTATCACAACTTCTGATGCATCCCAACTAGATATCCCTCTATGGAAAACTGATTTGAGGAGTAAGCCATATCAAATTCCTACTTTCACAATCATAGAGCTCCCCTTAGTGTTAAACTTGTTTGATCTTCTAATTGGTAGTATCTAAAGGGTGAGAAAGAGGAAACTAGAAGATGACTAGGGTGCTAGAATCATACTTGATGAATGACAACCAATGTTTTCCCTCATCAAGAGGTAAAAAAGATAGCTAGGATGTTTGTATATGAGGAAAATATCTTAGACCTATCAAAAACACACAAGGATATTGTGGTGGCCATCCATTAAGTCACTGAGTTAGCACACTAGGACCTAGAAGAGGAGGTGCATGAATTAACTATAAAAATTGAGAAACTCAAGGAATAATCCAAGATAGTGCACATTCCTGCAAGCATTGAAGCTGAAGTTTAATAAGATGCTTCAAAGTATTATAAATATTTATAGGTCATAGATTTTGTGAAGGCTGAGATGGATCCCCATGTAAGCTAAGAGAATTAGCTATGTAACTCTTTGGTTCAAGATAATGCAAAGCTTAAAATTCTATTTGTCTATACAAACAACTCTTTGTATAGCCATCTTGATCTTATGATAACACTTGAGGCATCTAATGCCTTTAACCTAGTTCTCATTTGGCATGAAGAGGTGAAGGAATGTTTGAAAGTAGTTGTGGCTTTGATCCCTAAATATCATGCACATGAGGCTCAAATCCTTGAAATTTTATATGAGTTAACATTATCCAATGCAAGATATTCCACTAGTCAATTGATCAGTAGAATCAATTTTGATAAAATTGTTCAAGAGGCCATAGATGACTTTAAACAAATCATACAAGATTTATCAATTAAAGAGATATAATATAAGTTAAGCAAAGCCTTAATGAAGGTAACCAATGTCAAGATTTTTAAGAATAAATTCCAAATAACTAAGGATGAACATGCGAGCCTCTTTGGACATATAAATAGACTTCACTGATCACTATTTCTTAATTTAGACATTAGCCAACACTAGCATCGTGTAACACACAAAGTTTATGAAGATAATGAGGGGAAGAAAAAGTAAAATTTTGCCATACTAATGTATCTTAGATGGCTACTTCCATGCCAACTAAATTTCATGTAATGATCCATATAACTTAGCCTTAATAGGTTAAAATGCTTATGCATGTATAATTTTTGTAGCATCCCGTATACTTAGATTTTACTTGTAATTGGATCAAATTATTGTAAAATTAAATTTATATTTTTTTGTACATGCACGCATTTCATAATTTTTAAAAAGTCAATTAATCTATTTATAACCAAATTTTAACCAAATTATACCCTTGAGATGTCCTTTTCTTTTGAATATAAACATGTCTTGGCATCTTCTAGTAGAACATTAAGATCATTGATAAATTTATCATCCTTTTAGTCATCTTTCTTTAAAATACATATTTAATCTTCAAGTGCCTTCATCATATCCTTCCAATATTTATTCTCTTTATTCAAATTTTATCCATTTTTGTACCTGTTTATAATCTCTTTCAAGTTGTTAAGCTTCCTCCAAAGGACCCACTTTGATACCAATTATTAGAGTTATAATCATTGAGTTGTTGGGGGGGGGGGTGAATCAATAAGCCCAAATAATCCAACTTTAATTTCCAAACACTTTCAAAATCTTAATCAATTAACACAATCATTCATTAAGCATACACATCATTTACAATAATGAACAAGAGAGACAATGTAAGATGAAGCACATAAAGTTAGTTATACATTCGAAACCTTCTTAGGGAATAAAACCCATTAGAACCTGAAATCGGACTACTATCCCATAATATAAAAAAAACCAATTTAGACCAACTATAATTTATCAAGGAATTACCATCACTTATTTAGTGAGACTACAATTCCATAAGGTGATATTATACCTATCTAGCTAAGCAACCACAATAACCAGACTTTTAACAAGTTTCACCTTGAAATGAGGCAACAACCACCTCATATGTTGAAAAACCACAACACCTATAAAAAACTCCACCTTTGAATTGATTTAATTGACACCAAATGATGAAACTATGATTATCACTCTTCACCTTAATCAACAACTCTATCACCAAACATGCCTTGTTAGTGAAAGCACATTACATACTTGAACCAACACACAAAGATCAATTAAGACACATTACATATCCCATCTAACCCCACTTATCAACTCTACACACTTAATACATCCAAATACACCTTTTTTTATCACTCTTAAATCTTCAATAATAACATTATCACCACATATACAACATGAAAAAATGGTCATACACATAGTCCACACAATGATCTACCTCTCAGATCAACCACCAAGCTCACTTAGACATTAACAATACTTTTGTCACACACAAGGCATCCAAACCATAATTTTTGATGAACCTAGAACTCTTTTCTCATCATCAACCTTCCAAATCACTATTTTTGCATCAAACAATCATAGTCACCTTTACTCACATTTGCATATGCTCAATCAACTACAATAGATACCTTGTATAAAGGAATACTATGAATGGATACATAGTCAAATTATAAATATTTGTTCATAATAAATATGGATTTTACCCACCTCCAAATTCCACACAAATTATCCTTATAGAGTCTACATCACCTTCCCATAGCTAATTCATCATGAGACATCTAAACAACATCAAAATAAGCTCAAAAATCTTTCTTGGGTCACTTGTAGATTATAATCAAACACATAATCAACTTGTAAGCTAAATATATTTTATTTTATAAACATTCAAATCTTCTAACTAGGTTTATTATAAGTGTTATGGAGTCCTCTACAACGTTATTTTTTACTACATCAAGAAATTTGTCCTGGATCAAAAGTTATGGATGACATATAGAGCACTCATTTTTCCCTTTGTAAATTTGAATATTCAAATTCAAACTAGGGACTAATTTGATCACAAACATATGATAAAATCACCAAAATTCATCCATATGTGGAAATGGTGATATCAACAAATTTCCTACTCATATTTCTTACCACTAAATCAAAATGTCTAGATAAAAGCAATGATCAACCAAATGAATTCCACTCACTTTCATACTCATTATAAGCACCTTTGATACCCCATAGGGTCTCTAAAACATGTAAATATTAAAAATATAATCCATAAAATGCCTCCCTTAGTCAAACACTAAATAACCATGAAATAATGTTGAGGCTCATTGAAGCACACTTTGTCATTATCATTCTAACACACATGACACCTCATCAACATCCTTGGTCACCTTGGTGACATCATTGACAAACCTCCAACATTTTACCCCTAATTTATAACCATATAATAATTGTTACTATAATTAATATAAGGAGCCAAATAACTTGAGATTTTTTTTGTAGTGTTCTCTTAATCTTTGTTGTTACCTAGGTGCTATCTGGGTTGCTAACAAAAATCAAAAGAAATCTATTGGTTTTTTTGTTGCAAGGGAACTTTATTTTCTAACCTACCTTACTCCCTCCTTTTGAAATTTTTTAGCATGAATCATTTTATATTAATTATCATTGTGTATATCTATTTCTTTGTTTAAGAGTTTGGGATTATATTGGAAAATACAAAGCAATTTACATCATAATTTTTTTGGTAGATTGTGTCACTACCATATCATGTTATCCCTACAACAGGGTATGCTTGCATACTAGAAGGTGGTAAGTTGTAACCACATAATATCCTATGTAAAACTAAGTGAATCCCTAAGGTGTCAATACCATATTCCTATTGTCCCTATAAGATGAGAAATGTTATTCTATTATTCACATTACATCCTTAACACAGACACACATTAACAATCTAGAAGGACCTCAGGATGAATTTGAATATTCTCAACCTACTATTTCTTGTCATGAAATTTTAGGAATTACTACTCCAAATATTAAGGTAGTCAGTTTCCTCAAGAAATAAAAGTCAACTATATTTATTTACTCTGGGAGTACACACAAATTCATTAATAGTCAATTGGCTAATCAATTGGACTATTTCATTTACCCATCTCTAAATTTTCAAATCCTAATTATAGGTGGGGGTATAGTCAATTGTTATGGTAAATGCCATACCATAAAGCTATGGTAGACTACCTATTATATTATCTTATGTTTTCTATTATCATGGATGGGACTAATATTTTTTTTAGATTGTAATGACTCACCGCTTTATGCAAAATTGAGATGAATTTTGAGTAACTATTCATGCTCATTTATGTATAAAGAAGGACATTTTAACTACATAGTTTATTGTCTAAATATATGAAATTGGTTAGTTTTCACTAGATGATGAAGATGATAAAAAAGGTGTAAAGTAATTATTGTGTGACTTTTTTTTGTAGAATTTAAACCAAACAAGGCGCCTTCTCATATTGAATTATAAATAGTGGAGTCTACCCATTTTTGTATTATACACCCACTTGACAAATTGTCTTTATAAAAGGGCTCACTACTACTTAGGCCAACCTAGGGCCTTCCTAAGCTCGACACACATTATTAAGAATTCATTAAATTATATACAAGTAGAGAATTTGGAATAATATTTATTGTATTCATTTATAAAATTTTAGTTTTATAATTTGAAAACCCTATTTTACCAAATAATATACATGTGCATGATCCTTCAATAGAAGGCTCACTGACACCATAGCTAGGTGCGCTTTAGTAGGGAAACGCATATTACAATAATCCAGGTAGACTATCTGAATCTTACCAATTTCATAACATATTAAGGTGTTAAATAATCAATAAAAGGGCTAAGTAAACATAAATAAATCACACATTTTAGATAGAGTTAAAAAATATATTAAACACTATTAAGATTAATAGATGAAAATAAGGATTTTTGAACATTTCAGATACAGTGAAAAACATATATTGAACACTATTAAAATTAAATACCTAAAAATAAGGATTTGTAGAAATGACATTAACAAATATGATCAAGCCTTCAAACACTCTACAACCTAATCTATTTTTGATCTGTTAGTACTCTACGATGTATGTTTAGAAAAAAACTAATAAAATGTAGGAATAAGAATATATCTAGTTATACATGTGCGGTGGATTTTATTGCTCTTAAAAATGTGGGAAAATTATATGAACCCTATTTTGCAAAGTAAATTTGAATTTCAAATTCATTGGGGACTCCTGCCTATTTTTTAATGCAAATTCATGATGAGTGGTCAATTTAAATTCAAGGCATGTGATTTATTTAATATATTAAAATGATATTTATATATATTATATTAAATATATAATATTTATTTAAAATATATAATATAAATATATATTAAATATTTTATTATAGGGGAAATGTCCCACTAGCCATGCACCCTAAATTTGGACTTTGAATTTAGGTGACATAACATCACATTAGATTTTTAAATTTTTACATATTTTAATATGTCATCTTAGATACTTATAACTAAGGTTTCAAGGTCTAACAGAGTATACATTTTATGATATAACCAATTTTATCATGAGAGGTCATAAAATACATTTGTAAACCTATGACCAAAACCTAACCTTTGAAGTACCAATAGTTGTGCATAAGAGTATCAATACTTGATTATTGAATGTAAATATGTGATTGGTTAATTTTAATTTTATAGAATAAATTTTGAATAAGTATTAGATACTACATGTTCATCTTCTGGTGCACTTTAATATTTACACACACTAATATGATCCATCGATGGAACACATGTTAACAAAAACCTTCTTTGGTAATTAGAACATGCACAATTACTACAACCTTTCCTCTAATATATTTAAAATAAAAATTTTAATTTTTATATAATAATATTTAGTTTAATAATAACACATTCATACCTTACACACATGCTACAAAAAACCATCCCATATCATGACCGAGGGTGCCCTAGGTCCAGTCATACTCAACATCCCAATATGCTTCATTACTTCCCAACACAACCTTGAGCTTCCATCAAACCACACATATTTCAATAAATTCAAATCAATTTTTATTCTTTCAATTTGTTATATTATGCCACATAACTAGGAAATATGTAGAGTTTCACTGGGTTTATTTTTCTCATGTGCACAGGAGGGGGTCAAAAAGGTAGGGACATACATAGATTTAAAATTTTATTGCACTTCACTATGCACTCACCCTTTTCCATGTGCATGGCTCTTCACACTCACTCACACACATATCATGGAATAAAATGTATGTATATATGTATTGATGATAGGGGTTATGTAAAGCAAAAGATGTGAAACTATAATTGATAGTTAAACCTAGTAATTCCAAACCCTTGACAATGTCAAAATATGAATTAAGTTCATCTTTAAGGATAATTATGAGTGTATATCGATAAGGATATGAATTATCATGCAGTGATTTAGTCTATGATGGCTTTCATTTTGCATGTAAAAAGAGAGACTCTTATCCTATAATCTCTATGTCAAAACTAATGTGGACATATATGTTCTAAAGACACAATCTATTCCAATGTATTATTAGAGAATAGAGCACCATAATTAATTTACATCAAATCTAATTAGAAACACCTTCATAATTAAATTACATTAAATCCTTCTCCTCATCTAATTTAATTTCTAGTACCTAAAGCACCACATGACTATATTAGTGTGGTCGAGTAGCAATGCTAGTTGGAAAACCTCCATATCTACTCTCATAAGCATCAATATGGGAAAATTGGATCATATGTTACATGAGGGTGTCAATAGGTGTGTTAAGTGCATGTAAACTATCAATCTATACAATATCCTTCATTGTCAAAGGGATTATCTTAGGCTAAAGTGGTTATTTGAGAGAGATTCTCACAAGTTGATTAGGCACATGATATGAACCCAACCTATCTTATTGAAAGCATTTTTATTTTTTAAAATAGATTAAATCTTGAAGCATCACAAACCATAAAGGAGCATAAATCATGAACTATAATCTATTATGTGAGCAAAGACCAAAACTATAGAAGTAAAAGAAAAGAAATAACATATAGAGATAATTTTCCACTCCAAATAACATAGAACATCACATCCTTGTAGATAGATTAAAAAATATAAAAAGTTTTGAGGGAAAATACAGAGCATCACATCACATCTATGAGGTGTACTTACTAAGGTTTTAAAATGAAAAATTATAATTGTCACTAATCCTAGTCTATTAAAATCATTGGTTATTATTTGATTGTATTCCTACTTTTGTAAATAGGTGTATTGAATAGATGAATATTAGTAACCATATATTACAAAAAATTAATGAACAAGGCCATAGTATAAATGAGTCAAAAATGACAAACAATCTCATCCACATAAATTTATGAACACATCTCCAGCTCACTTTGTGGAACCTACAATAAAAAAAATTAAGAAACACATCTCACAGTCAAAATTCAAAATTGAATTTAGTGAGTAAATTATCCTTTTGTTCTTATAAATTGGATAAATAAACCAAAGGATTTAAGTGGAGAAATAAAATCACTAAGATAGATATTTATTTGCACTTTATCATAATTTAAGTATGTTGAATAAAAGAATTATGTATCACTGATTTAAATTGCAACTTAAAAGACCTGATGGTTAACTAAAATTTGATGGTCATTTTTTAAAGTATAATAGACTCGATTCTTTTGTATAATTTGTATGTAATATAATAGTTCATATACTTTTTATAACCAAGTTCGAAGGGCTACTGAAAATTAATAATTTGCATGTTTTACTGCCAACTCTCCTATGGCAAGTGTCAATTTCAACATCAAATTTAATGCTTGTGACAACTTGTTGATATGTGATTGAAATTTAGTTTAATTCCTCCCAAACATAATAATTTTTGATATATTTGTTCTTCAAAGTAATCTACCTCATTTGTTGTGTAGATGGTGAAGCATCATAATGTTTTAAATCCATACCTATGATCACATTTACCCATTTTTTGATGTTACATGGCATTATATGACATATAAATTAATTTAATTTTCTTAAAATTTTACTATTATTATTGTACAATTATCAACAATATATAGATATATTATAATTTATATAATCTTGATAAATGAAGTTTTTATGATTCTTGTATTGAAATATTTTTTTAAGAGTAAAGTTTATTGACTTATAGTTTCCTGATTAAATTTAATTTATTTTACTACTTTGATGTGATTTGACCCTATAAATGATGATTTTAAAATCACTTCACTACATATCTAATTGATAATGATACATGATCAGTTGTTTTCATTAAAAATAATACACCTTTTGTAATGGAGAAAGGATACATGATTTAAACTTGTTGATACATGATTATTTAAAATTAATGCCAATTGCCTACCAAACATTATTAATGTTAGATATATTTGATCTTTGACATAATTTGTTACACACATGATGAAGCACCATAAAGTTTTAAATACGTACCAATTATCAAAGTTTTGACCTTTGAATGTTAAAGCTTATTTTCATGTTACATGGCATTATACACTTCATTAAATATGTAAAAATTCAATTAATTTTATTTAAAATATAATATTATTTATTTACTATTAACATTATATAGATGTATTGAAATATATTATACTAAAATATATAATATATAATATTGATTTATAATATATATTAACATATATATTATATTATATGATATAATAAAATTGATTAATATTAAAATATATTATACAAAATATATAATATTAATATATAATTAATTAATTTAATATATAAAAATGTTATGAGATATATATATATATATATATATATATATATTATAATATGTCAATTATATTTATTTAATAACTAATATAATTTTTGTGCATGGGGGGTAAGAGGGGTTATGTGAAGCGAAAAAGTGTAAATCAATAATTAAACTAACTAGTTACTCCAAACCCATGACATTGATGTCAAAATAAGTTTATCTTAAAAATAATTATGGTCACAAATTTATTAGGATATGAATCACTATGCAATTCTTTAGTCTATGATGGCTTGTATCCTTTATGTAAAGAGATAGCCTCTTAGCACAATCACTATGTCAAAATTACAAATCTCCTTGTTTTGATCAAGGGACATATATATTTTCTAGATAAGGAGTTCACAGTTGTGGGTGATCAAGTTTTGTCTTAGTCATTTCAATGGATAATTTTTTTTATTACAATGACACTATAAAAATTAGAAGTGATCAAGAAGAATTTTAGGTTTAGAAATATAATAAATTTTTTAAGTACACATATATGTTCGGAGAAAACCATCTATTCCAATGTGTATGCCTACTATTATACCAACACCACTTATTTCTCCTAATAATTAATATTAATGTTAAATCTTCAAGAAATGTGGATGAAACTCCCTTTATTATGTAAGATCCTTATAATTATTTATAAATCATTACCATTGGTTCCAAATTTCCATGATGATAATTTTACTTCTATTTTTATATTTGAACTTTTATAATTTTCATTGTACTATGGTCTTGTAGAAAATTATTGAACACTTTCTAATTTTGATCATCCCCTAGATGTGATCCAAAAACCCATGCTAGGAGACCCATCAAGTGTAATTTGTTGTAATGAATTTATTGATATTTTATAATTTAGATAAGAACATAAAATCCTTTCCTAAGAATTCTTTGACTTACTAGGTATGATTTTATGTCACTTATTTTAATTACCATTATGGGGTAAAATTCATCTCCAAATATTAGTTTGTAAGTTCAAGAAAGGTCACTTACCCTCAGAGGTATTTGAATTGGTGAATTAAATTATCTCAAAGGTATAATTCCATGGGGCCTAAAAATTAAGGACTCAAATCCCTATTAGATAATTTTATTCTATTACATCTTTAAAAAATGTTGATGGAACTCCACTCATTATGTAAAAGCCTATTATTTATAGGTCATTAGGACAATCTCTACATCAAAATTTCAACTCCCTTGGTTTCAATTAGGGAGTATCTGTATTCATTGAATAAGGATCATAATTGTGGTTGATCTTGTTTTATCTTGGTAAGTGCAATAGAGAAATTACTTTCGTTATAATGGCGTTATAAAATTAGAAGTGAAAAAAAAAACTTGTGTTTAGAAATATGATTAAAATTTGAAGTGGACATATATGTTCAAAAGACACCATCTATTCCAATGTGTATGCCTAGTGTTATACCACCACCACTTATTTTTCCTAATAATTAATATTAATGTTACATCTTCAAAAAATGTGGATGAAAATCTATTTATTATGAAAGATCCTAATAATTATTTCTAAATCAGTACCATCAGTTCCAAAGTTCCATTATGATAATTTTACTTGTATTTCCATATTTGAACTTCTATAATTTTCATTCTATTATGGTATTTTAGGGGATTATTGGATATTTTCTAACTTTGATGATCCTCTAGATGTGATTCAAAACCCCATGGTAGGAGACCCATCAAGTCTAATTTGTTGCGATGAATCTATTATTATTTTATTAGAATAAAATTCCCTAAATTATACAAATCTACATTTAGATACAATATATAAATGGATTACAAGTCTATATATAGAAGTACTATATATACTAAGTGTTCTAAGGTAGATTTCTTAATATGCCCTTACAAAACCATATTTTAGATAAGCACACAAAATCCTTTTCTAAAATGTATTCGAGTTACTAGGTATGATTTTGTGTCACTTATGTTAATTACCATTTTGGGGTCGAATTCATCTCCAAATATTATTTTGTAAGTTTAAAAAAGGTGACTCACCCTCAAGGGTCTTTAAATTGGTGAATTAAATTATCTCAAAGGTATTATTCCTGAGGGGGGCTAAAAATTAAGGATTCAAATCTCTATTAAACAATTTGCTTATGTTACGTCTTCTAAAAGTATAGATGAAACTCCACTTATTATGTAAGAGCCTACTATTTTTCAATCATTAGCACAATCTCTATGTCAAAATTACAACTCCATTGATTTTGATCAAGCGGTATCTATATTCAATGGACAAGGATCATAGTTATGGGTGATCAATTTTTATTTTGGCGATTGTAATGAATAAATTACTTTTTTTACAATGGCATTAAAAAAATTAGAAGTGACCAAGAAGAATTTTGAGTTAAAAACATGATAAAATTTTTAGGTGGACATATCTGTTCGAAAGACATCAACTATTCCAATATGTATGCCTATTATTATACCACCACCACTTATTTCTCCTAATAATTAATAATGTTACATCTTCAAAAAAATTGGATTAAACTCCACTTATTATGCAAGAGCCTAATAATTATTTTTAAGTTGTTACCATTGGCTCCAAAGTTTCATGATGATAATTTTACTTCCATTTACATATTTGAAATTATATAATTTTTATTATACTATGGTATTGTATAAAATTATTGAACATTTTCTAATTTTGATGATCCCCTAAATGTGATCCAAAAACCCATGGTAGGAGGCCCATCAAGTGTAATTTATTGTGATGAGTCTATTGTTATTTTATTGGAATAAAATTCCTTAAATTATATAAATCTATGTTTAGATATAATTTATAAATAGATTCAAATTCTATATATAGAAATACTATATATAATAAGTTTTTTGAGGTAAACTATTTAATATGGCCTCATATAACTATAATTTAAATAAGCACAAAAAAATCTTTCCCAAGAGGTCTTTGAGTTACTAGTTATGATTTTGTATCACTTATTTTAATTATTATGGGGTTAAATTCATCTCCAAATATTAGTTTTTAAGTTTAATAAAGGCCCTTAGAGGTATTTGAATTGGTTAATTAAATAATCTCAAAGGTATAATTCCTAGGGGGGCTAAAAATTAAGGAGTCAAGTTCTTATTAGACAATTTTCTTATGTTACATCTTCAAAAAATATGGGTGAAACTCCACTTATTATACAAGAGACTATTATTTCTAAATCATTAACATAATATCTATGTCAAAATTGTAACTCCTTTTGTTTCGATCAGGGGGCATCCATATTTGCTAGATAATAATCAAAGTTGTGGGTGAAAAAGTTTTGTCTTTGTGATTGCAATGGATAAATTAGAAGCGACTAAAAAGAATTTTGTGTTTAGAAATATGATAAAAATTTAAAGTGGGCATATATGTTCGAAAGACCACATCTATTCAAATGTCAATACGTACTATTATACCACCACCACCACTTGTTTTTCCTAATAATTAATAATGTTACATCTTCAAAAAATGTGGATGAAACTCCACTTATTATTCAAGAGCCTAATAATTATTTTTAATTCATTACCATTGGTTTTAAAGTTATATGATGATAATTTTTGTTAGTGTAGGCATTTTACCACCTAATGGTTTTACCTACACATCTTTTTAGCTTGCTTAAGTTAGTTAATTAAGTCGTTAGGGGTCATTTACCTTTAAGTGGGTTCTAATTTTGAATTAAGATTCTACCTTTTTGGTGATGTAATTTCACCCTATACGTATTTTATTTTTCTTCTAAGTTAGTTAATTCCAACATTTTATTTTTGGAATTTTCTTATTTTTGGAGTTCTCATTTTGCCTCTACAAGAATTTATATTACTACATGCTCTCTATTCTGAGATTTTGATAAAATCTAACATAGTACCAAAGATTTTTTCATAGTCTCATGCATTTGTCTTCTTTGGCACAATCTTCCCACATTTAAGATTGCTAGTTCTTATTTTATACAACCTCATTTTTTAATCTGAAGGCATGCTTCTTCTCTACCTCAAAAATCATATCAAACAACCATAGATCAAAAATCTAGTTGCATATTCTTTGTGGGGTTTTTGAGATCTCAAATGGGTATTTCTTATATTTATGAGAAAGTTCATAGATTTATGGCCACTTTTTTGACCCTCGAAGTGTGATTATTCTCTACCTTGAAACTCATGTTAGAAGGCCATTGATGAAAAATCTACTTATATATTTTTTCTAGGGTTTTTTGAGATTTAAAATGGGTCTCTCTTAGATTTTTGAGAAAGTTTACAAAGTTTTCAAAAATCATGTTTTATTCTTGTTGGTTAGATGTCTATACAGATATGTAGAAGACCTTGTAAAACTCAAAAATATGATGACTTAAGAAATAAAACTTCACAACCCCAATAATTTAGAAGTAATTAGACTTTACAACCCTGACAACTTGTAAGTAATTAGACTTCACAACCTCAATAACTTGAAAGTAATAAAACTTTACAACCTTGACAACTTAGAAGTAATCAACATTAAGTAATCAAACTTATGAAACCCAACAACTTGCTTAGATAAGTCATCTGACTTTCAACCCCTTACTACTTGTAATTCATGTTATCTAGTAAAGAAGGTTAGAAAACCTAGTTTAAACTATTGTAGACCAACTTTGGTTTGTGAAGGGAAATTACTTGTTCAGTAAAGCAAGTCTAAAAGCTTGAAGTTGTAGTTATTTGAAAGCTCACAGTTGTAGTTATTTAAAAACTTGAGTAGCAATTGTTTATAACCTTGAAAAAGTAATGCTGAGTCAAAAAATTTAGTATAAGTTGTTCAAAAACTTGAGTAACAGTTGTTCAAAAACCTGAGTTGATGTTTCTCAAAAAACTGAGTAGTAGTTATTCAAAACCCCAATCAAGTAAAGAAATGTGGAAAGCTTGAGTAAGTAAAGTAGTGTGGAAAACTTGAGTAAAGAATCTCTAGAACTCTAAGTGATGTTAAGGAGGGTGTCAAATGTTAGGTGAAATGTAATGAAGAAATAGATTAAAGTTTTTTCCATTTTTGGATTTTTGGATGAAAAAATAGAAGTCTAGAAAAATAATTCTACTTTTGGAAAGGGTTTAGGAATATGTGGGAATAAGAACTTGTGAGTGCCATAACTTTCAATCCATATCTCCATTTTAGGTGTTATTTTTTTTAAGTGCGTATTTTTTTAATCTCTACTCATTGGTGGTATTGTTTTAGATTTGTATAGCATCCATATTTTTCATGGTGTAATGACTTAAATATCACTTCATCCTTATTATACTCTTTCTTGGATTCATTATTGATTGAATCTGACATCTCTCTAGTTCTTTGTACTTATGAACCTAGTACTCAATATGTATTTTTGGTTGAATCTAATGTCTATAGTAATGTGCTTATATTTAAAACATCTAGGAGGCTGACTATTGATAGTTCTAAGGGGGTATTGTCTTTTGATGTGCATTCTTTTTTTTTTTACATTATTTTTTACTTACTACAACAATATTTACTATTGTACTATGGATTCACTCTCTATTAGTCCACTTACACCATTTAATTAACATGAATCAAAACCTAGAATATAAATCATATTGTAATTTAAGGGTTATCATCAAATTATAATGGGAACTGAGACTATAGATACTAATTCTGGAGTGAAAATCAAATAGTTTAACTATTATGACAAAGTTCATGAACTAATATGTCTTTTAATCTCCTTATATGTACTCTTTCACATCAAATCTACCAGAACATCTACTAAAGTGTGGGCCCAACTCACCAAGATCTTTGGGGTTTAGGATGTGATGAGAGGACATGAGTTAGAAAATAATGTCATTAGATTGAGCCCAGATGAATTCAAAACTCTTCAATACTTCTTCACCAAGTTTAGACTTTTGAGATTGTATTTGAAAGCTTATGTAATTGACAAGAAATAAGAATAACTTTTTATATCAATACTCTTTAAAATGAGTCCTAAATATTCTATATTTGTGTCCACTTTCCATCCCACTAAGAGTGCTCTTAACAATGCATGGAAGATGCCTTCTTTAGATACATTTAATGTTAACCTAATTTAAGACAAAAATAAGTTGATATAGATGGGCATAGTGAAGTCATCTAAATCTCATGAACTACTTAATGAGAAAGATAAGGCTTATAAAAGTAGAGAGAAAGTAGAGAAAGAAAAATGTTGAGAAGGGTGACAATTTTTCCACTTCCAAATAAAAAAATGTGACCTTTTTCTTCCAATAATAAGCCTAATAAATATTGGATCAAATTTGGGCATTTCTTAGGTAAGCATGATGAGAGTAAATGTTTGAAGAAATAAATTGACCATCTTACTAGATTTCTTAATTAAAATAACATAGGTGTTCCATATTATGTCAAACCATCTTCATCAACCCATGAATCCACTAAGGGAAATGACTCTAGCAAAGGAAAGGAAAAAGAGAATAACAAAGGGAAATAAAAATTCAAATATTTAGTTATAGTTATGCCTCTAACTCCTCCTACATGGGACATTGAATATAGTGTTTCACATCATATGGACTCTTCACATATTGAGTTTAGTTCTTTGGAACCATGTGACATGTCCTATATATAACTAGGTGACAACACTTCTAAAAGGGTTCTCAAGAGAGGGTATATTGATGTGAGTGGTGGAACATTCAATGATGTTCTAAGTGTGCCCTCACTCTTAACTAATCTCTTGTCAGTCTATCAGATCACTCACCCTAGTCTAGGCATGCAAGTTGAATTCACTCCAGATTTAGTGTATATCAGGGAGTTACATAGTGATACTCTTTTAGCTATGGGAATGGTTAATCAGTAAAATCAACTATATATATTCTCACACTTCTCTCCTGACTCTTCTTTAGATTTTTTAGATTCCTCTTAAGATTCACTTGTACCTATTAACACTTTTGAGCCTAAGCATTTTTTATATATTGATAACTATTATTTTGCATATGACTATAACAGTGAAGTGGACACACCTCCACCATCTCCTTATCACCTTTTATATATTCAAGAGTTATTTCTTGATCTATCTACCTCTAGTCTAATTTATGAATTACAAGGAAATGGTCTACTGATCTAGGATACATCAAACATCAGGAAGTCTATTCCATAGTTATAAAGGATTTTATAGACCTTATTTGCCTCTAATTCTAGTGCACCACCTTGGCATAGAGCATTTGGCCCATCTACCTTATAGTATGAGAATCATTCCTTTCATAGGAATTACACCTTGCTTGAAGATCCATTAGGTACTTGGTAAACAAACTCATTATTTCAAGGTAAACCACTCTTCACTACATCTACTTCTGAGTCACAGTCACTTTCTAAGGTAAATCAAGTCGATATAGTCAATTTTAGACCTTAGTCAAGATTTTTATCTCTCTTCTCTTCTTTGCTCTCTTTTGTGGAGGATTTTTGTTCCTATGGGTTTTCTCTTTTACCCCAATTCATGGTAGGTGTTTGGGCCTCATTAGGTCTCATTTTTGGGACCCAATTCTTCTAACCACCTAAACTACATTTCATTGGGGGTGTTAGTGTAAGTGTTTTCCCACTTAGCGGTTTTACTTACACATCCTTTTAGCTTACTTAGGTTAGTTAATTAAGTCATTATGGGCCATTTACCTTTAAGTGTGTTTTAATTGTGAATTAGGGTTTTACTTTTTTGGTAACCTAATTTCACCCTATATGTACTTTTTTATTCTTCTATGTTGGTTAATGCAAACATTTATTTTATGGAATTTTCTTATTTTTGGAGCTTTCATTCTCTCTCTACAATAATTTGACATTACTACATGTTCGCTATTCAAAGATATTGGCAAACTCTAATAATTTTACTTCTATTTTTTTATTTGAACTTATATAATTTTTATTTTACTATGCTCTTGTAGTAGATTATTAAATATTTTCTAATTTTGATGATCCCCTAAATATGATCCAAAAACCCATGGTAGGAGACCAATTAAGTGTAATTTTTTGCGACAAGTTTGTTGCTATTTTATTTGAGTGAAACTCTCTAAATTATACGAATTTACATTTAGATACAATCTATAAATTCATTCAAAGTCTATATATATATATGTGTGTGTGTGTGTGTGTGTGTGTGTGTATATGTATATATATACATATATATATATATGTGTGTGTGTGTGTGTGTGTGTGTATATATATGTATATATATATATATATATATATATATATATATATATATATATGTGTGTGTGTGTGTGTGTGTGTGTGTGTATATATATATATCTATATCTATATATATATATAAAGTTTTTTGAGATAGATTGCTTAATATCTCCTCACATAACTAGCATTTAGATAAGCACACAAAATCCTTTCCCAAGAGGTCTTTTAGTAACTAGGTATGATTTTGTGGTACTTATTTTAATTACCATTATTGGGTTAGATTAATATCTAAATATTATTTTTTAAGTTTAAGAAAGGTGACTCACCCTCAGATGTATTTGAATAGGTGAATTAAATTATCTCAAATGTATAATTCCAAGGGTGTTAAAAATTAAGGAGTCAAATCCTTATTAGACAATTTGATTGTGTTACATCTTTGAGAAAAGTGGATGAAACTCCACTTATTAGGTAAGAACCTATTATTTCTAAATCATTAAAATAATCTCTACGTCAAAATTGTAACTCACTTAGTTTTGACCACAATATTGGGATTCAAAGTTAAAGTACTCAATGTGTTGTTGGCCAAAATGTTTAACCTTATATCTGCATTGAGATATCACACAACTTGTCATAAATGAAAAGTTAATGTTTATAGATTTGTATGGTGTAGACTACTTATGCCCTAAAATAACCATAATATAGATAACCACATGAAATCAATTTCCAAGTCTAGGTTTTGAGTTACTAGGTACGATTTTCTATCATTTATTTTAATTACCATTTCGGGGTTGAATTCATTTCAAAATATTAGTGTGTTAATTCAAGAAAGATGACTCACTCTCATAGGTGTTTGAATTCGTAAGTTAAAAAACCTCAAAGGTGTTCTATAGGGGATAAAAATTAAGAAGTCAAATCCCTATTACACCATTTAATCATGTAATTTAATAAACAAATATGAATAAACATTTTAAATTAGAATAATTATAATAAACAATAAAAATTTGTAGATATTTTTATATTAAAAACTATCTGAGTTTATTATTTATTATTTATTCATGTTTAAATTTCTAAATATTTTTACTAAATAATGTACATAATTATTTAAATGTTTAATATGTTTAAATATGTAAATATTTTTTTAAAATAATTTTTTTATGCGCTTAAAAATTAGGGTTAAGTTTATCTTTATATTTTTATATTATTTTCTCTTAGTTTTTCTCTCTCCCTTTTGAAGACCAAAAACATTCTTTTATTGATTATTAGGTTAACTATAGTGTTAGGGGTGGAAGAATTGACCCGGGGACCTTTTTTTACCATCATTTCTATAGGTGTGGCATTAGTGGTGGAAGCTTTGACCCCATTTTTCATTGTCATTTTTGTAGGTGCTTCTTGTCAAGTATTTAATATATGTAATGTATTGTTTTATTGCATTTAAAAATATGTAATTTGTTTAGCTTGACATGAACCTTTTATTTAGTGTTTACTTATTTAAGTTATGAAATCACTGAGGTTTAGATAGACTTGGATTTGTGTTATCAAATAGCCAAGATAATGAAATGGTAGAGATTAGGATTATTTACCACTTACTTATATTTAATAGGGACCCAAATGGTGAATGTGAGGGGAAAACATAAATTTTTTATTAATTGCAAGCAAATAATGAAATGGATGAAATAATGAAATGGTGTAGATTAGGATTGTTTAGTGCTTATCGTATTCAATAAGGACCCAAATGGTGAATGTGAGGGGAAACTCAACACTTTTTCTTAACTATAAACAAATAATGAAATGGCCAAGATAATGAAATGGTGGATATTAGGATTGTTTAGGAATTACTTATGTTCAATAGGGACCTAAAAGGTGAATGTGAGGGGAAAGTAGACATTTTTTCAACTGTAAGCAAATAATGAAATGAAAGACAATGAAAATGCTAGAGATTAGTATTTTTCCACACTTACTTGTGTTTAACAGGGACATAACTAGTGAATGTGAGAGAAAATAAGAATTTTTTATTAACTATAACCAAATAATAAAATGGCCAAGATAATGAAATGATAGAGATTAGGATTATTTAGCATGTACTTATATTCAATAGGGACCCAAATCATGTTTGTGAAGGGAATGCAGACATTTTTTATTAAGTGTAATAAAAAAACATAGTAAAAAAGTGTCATGATGCGAGAGGGTTTCAATGGTTTCACCATCTCTATCCCAATGCATCAATCATCTATTGGCTCTGCTTAGATATTGTGAATTATTTCCATTTTACACTGAGTTGAAAAGTCATTTCTTGGCCTATTCTAGGTTATTATTATTTGAGTTGAATTTTCTCTATTTTAGACTGAGTTGAATGTCAATTTATGGGGTGGCAAAATTTTCCCTCATACCGCATCATAAAATTTAATGAATGAATGAATGACACCTAGAATTATTATTTGGGGTGGTGACATTTTTCCTCATGTATTGATATTCTTGGGTAGAAGGGTCCCATGCATAATTATATATTAAAACATTTATTATAAAATATTTACACCTATTATATAAGAGCCACTATTATTTAGGGATATGTTTTTGAGGGGTGGGAAGTAGTAGGGGTTGAAGATTTGTATGACTGCTCCTTTATTTCATTGCTAGGTATCATTTGCATCCAATCAATTTTTTTAATTGTTTTCAAACAATTTTTTTTTAGTAAAATGCTCCTAATTTATCTTCGTAGCATGTATTACACTTAATTTTTGTAGTATTCGGAGCACATCTAGATATCTTCAGAGCATCTGGTACAGGTCTTCTAATCACCTTACAAAGATATTTAAAGAATTCTTAGACTTATTTAGAGTATCTTATGTATGTATTTGGATCATACCTAGGTCATATTTAGATCAATTTTGGAGCATCTTTAAAGTGTCCTCTGAGCATTAAATCATTGGAATTGGCTTGCCAAATCCTATAAATTATAGCTGAAAGAGTTGTAAAAATTGTGTGTTGCCTTCTCAAAATTATCCCTCATTGAGATGTTTTGATGCAATAAAAATTACTCCATCCTTGGGATGTGTTCCTCTACTCAAAATTACCCCATCGATGGAATGTATTGTTGTACTCAAAACTATGATATCCATCCAAGTAAGACATAATTACAAGGTAAAGAATCAACAATAAATTACATACAAACAATGAATAAATTGAATTCATATCTTACTTAGATCAAACTTTAACTATTAAATTCAATAGAATATGTAACCAAACAGAACACTTCAGGGATAACTTATATAACTATGATGAGCTATATGAAATGCTCATCATTTATCCCCCACACTTTACCTTTTTCAAGCCCTCTTGTAAAGAAGTGGGATTAATGATGTTTAATCCAAATTTACTAATCAAAACCTCTGACTCAAATCATTAATTTCAAAATGATGCCCCTAATCATGGTGGCCCCTTTTCAAGAATCCATGATCTCTAATAATTGTCTGCACCCAGGCTTCAAATTCAACTTTTTCTTGACAATTACAATACCACCATAGAGATAAAGGACAAAAAATGATAAAGGGCATAAACCTAATCTTAATTTAGACATATAAACCTCTTTCCTATAAGAAATGAGTGATTATATGGAAAACTACTTTGGAACTTCTTAAACTCCTTTTAATATTGGTGGGGTTGAGGACTTCTCTACACTTCAACTCAACAGGTAATGTCTTCTACCTAAAAATGCTTTCATTAAAACCATTGGCATAATGGTGGTTTATACAAGCTCGAAAAGAAAAAATATTAGATCTCAATATCTCATGATACTTGTTCTTCATATGCATATGATACACTGGTAAAAAATAAAAAATAAGTTTCTTTACTTCTAAAAATTATGGTCTCATGCATAACCCAGTGGTGCCTTATAATTCCAAAAATCTATTATTGGCATGTTCCCATGCCATTTGGTTCCTTAGAGTAGAGAGAAAGGCATGCAATTGTGTTTTTCCAAAAAATAAATTTATCATAAAACCATATTGATATCCTAAAAATAAATAAAATTTATAGAACTCACAAATAATATCCTGCCTTTCTTCGGTGCTCTTTAAAAAAATGTCCATAAATACATGCTCATCTTCAATGATATATGAAAAACTAAGGGAAATTAATTGAATCTACCATTAATAAAATTACCCATGTAATAAAATAACATAAATTAAAGAAGGTTGCTTACATTTTAATAGTTTCTCAAAAATAGCACAAATGTGATGGATAAAAAATTGTGCTTTCTACAATTATAGTTGGGATTTTGCCGATTTCTTCTAAGATTCCTCCTTAAGTTTGGTATATTTATCCTTCAATTTTTGAATTTTATTTTGGGTGATATGTTAGGTAGAGATTATTTCATGTAATGGAATAGGGAAAGAGGGAGCAACTCTTGTTGGACCCTCTATCTAAACTATAATCTCTCATGTTTCTCTTTGCATAACCTAACTAGAGGCTTGTAACTCATGATTTTGAGTGGTGACATTTATTATTCTATTAGTATGTTGGGAAATAATTTTATTTTTATCATAAATACATTATCTCAGATTATTAATCAGATTATGCTTATAAACATTGGTATTTTGCAAATCACTAATCTTAGTGTCCTTGATAGCAAGAGGATTTTGTAAATTAGTAATTTAAGTGTCCTTGAAAGCAAAAGAATTCTAAAAATTACTCAATTTTTAGGTTTGTAAAAACATTACATTGTTAACTAGAGTATTTTCAGCTTGTATTCCTTGAAGAATTATTTTTTGGTCACTAACTCTAGTAATAAATTCTTCCCACCTTTGACTCAAATTATAAATCATAAAGCCCTTACCTATCAAAGTTGAATGGATAACTTCTAACTTTGTTTTTTGTAATCTGATTATTTTCTCATGGCATGATAAAACCACAACATGCTACAATTTGTTTTTTCATTGATAAAATGTGGAGAATATGGATCTTTTTCAATTAAGGATGTATTAACTTTATCAAGAATAGAGGGTACATGATGCTCTACTTCTTGAGGTACAACTTTTTCTACTAAGGTTCCCTCTACAAATACAACTTATTATGTGGCCTGTACATTTCTTCTTCTTCTTCCTAAAATATAACTCAATGAAAGTGATAGAGTTTAGTTGAAAGAAGATGAAGGGTGTTTGAATAAAGTCTCATTTTTCACTTTGATATCTACTACAGTATCTTCATAACCAATGATGAAAAATATGGCCATTCTACAATTTTAACAATTGGTATCAGAGCAGGTTCCTTTTGAAAAAGTTTTTTAGCTTGAAGAAAGATCGAGAAAGCACGATGGTTGGATCGCATAAAGGATTTTTTATAAATAAGGCACCTTTGTTTGATGGGATGAATTATGTTTTTTAGAGCATAAGGATGAAGACTTATTTGATGGCCATTGGATTCAACATATGGCAAGCAGTGGTGGAGGAATATGAAGAGCCACATACACTTGTAACTACTGCAGTAGAAAAGAAGGCAAGTGAAAATAATGCTAAAGATTTAAATGCTATTTTATATGGTTTATGTGAATATAAATTTTTTAAAGTTATGAAATATAAATATGCTCATGAAACTTGGGTAAAAATTGAGAATATTTACAAAGGTGATGGAAAGGTTCAGCAAGCTAAGCTTTAGACTTTTAAAAGATAGTTTGAGAGTTTGAAGATGGAAGAAGAAGAAAACATAGCAAGTTATCTTTTCTAGGTTGATGAAATAGTTAATTAGATTCAAGTTCTTGGAAAAAATTTAGAATAATCAATTGTGGTTCAAAATGTTTTGAGATCTCTACCATTGAGATATGATGCAAAAGTTTTGTTAATTGAAGAGATGAAGAATTTATCCAAGCTAAAGATGGATGAGTTTCATGGTATTCTTACGGCATATGAGATGCAAACTAAACAAGATAAACCCTCAAAGAGAGAAGTGGATTTCAAGACATCAAAGAAAGAGAAGGCTAAAATTCAAGAATCAAGTGATAATTTTAGAAATAATGAAGATGACAATGGATCTCTATTCATTCGCAAGCTGAAAAAGGGCACAGGTCAATATCAAGGAAAATTACCTTTTAAATGTTTTAATTATGGAAAAATTAGACATTTTGTAGCTAAATTCCCAAATAAGGATAATGATGATAATGAAGAAGGAAAATATACATACAAGAATAATTTCAAAGGTAAATTCAATAAGGGATTCGAGAAGAAGAGTTTTTAATATAAAGATCCTAGCTCAGCTAAAGATAGTGGAGTCAGTGTTTCAGAAGAAGAGATTTTATTCATGGCCACACATGAAGATGCCTCTACAAGCAAAAATATAGATGATCAAGAAGAAGAAAAAGATGAAGTCAAAGTGAATCTAGAAGGATAACTCATTTTTGCTTTATAAAATTTGAAAGCTCTTGAAAAGAAAAATTGAAGATTAAAGCTCCAGATCGAGAAAAATGAAAAGGAATCAAAGGAGATAATTGAAGATCTAAAAGCACACTTTGAAGAAGCCAAGTAGAATAAAGAAGATCTAACAACATAGTTGAAAATAATAAGTAAATAATGTGAAAGGTATGTTATTAAAATTGCTTCTTTAAAAGCAGATATTGAGAAAAAAAATAAAGCAATCAATTATAGAGCATTGAATGATTAAGAATTTGAGAATAACACTAATATGTTAAATAAGATATTAGAAAATCAAAGATCAATGTCAGATAAAATAGGTATTAGATTTGAAAAAGAGAAAGAGGAGGTCACTACTTTCACAGATAAGGAAAAAGGAAAGAGCTATGTTGAAGCTCTTACAAAAGAAGAAATAAAAAGGGAAGAAGTTAAGAATATAGAGGGCATCTCAAAAAAAGAAGGCTTGAGGGAGCAAAGCTACAAAAGTCAATAAGGTAAGAGATAAAAAAACAAGTCTTATGTTCATGGTTACTATTTTTATTGTAATTTATATGGTTATAAAAAATTAGAATGTCAAAAAAAGGCTAATAATTCTAGAAATAAGGAGAAGGAAATTCATACAGAATCAAGCAGAAGCCACAACTCTTTTTCTCCTCTATTGGGCTTTAATGAAAAGGCCATAATATGTTACAAGTTAAATAACTTTAGACACATATCTTAGTATTGTATAAGTGTTTTTGAGTCAGTCGATAAGGACTAGAGTTTCAAGGCTCCATTCATCAAGAGGAAAGTTTAGATAGGTTAATGGTAAAAGAAACAACCTAAAAAATCTATGTTGGTACAGACTACTTTTCATGTTATAAATGAATAAAAGATATGGTTCATTAATAGTGGATGCTCAAGGCACATTATAGGAGACAAGATTAATTTCATAACCTTGAATAAGATCAATGGTGGCATAGTGAAATTCAAAGACAATACTATTGCCAAAATTACTAGAAAAGGTACACTAAGTTTGGATAATGGTAGAACTGAAACTAAAAATATTTTCTATGTATAAGGTATTAAGCATAGTATTTTAAGTGTAAGTCAAATGTATGATTAAGGGAAAAAACTAAAGTTATATGCGTAAGGTTGTGAAATTATAAGAAAAGATTTAGATGTGTTGGTTGCAAATGCTCAGAGAACAGGCAATAATTTGTATATGCTATCAGACATCAAAGGTCAAAGATGTTGTTTGAGTCAAATTGAAGAAAGTTGGCTATCGCACTAGAGAATGGGGCACATAAATTTTGAAAATCTTGTCAATATCATCAAGAAGTAAGGAGTCAATTTTTTTTGAAAGATTACAAAGCCATCTAACATGCTTTGTGAACCTTGTCAACATGGAAAGCAGGCTAGAAGGTAGTTCGAAACAAAAGAGTACTCGACTACTCAGATGATAGAGCTTGTTCACACTAATCTATGTGGACCTATGGGAACTCAAATTACTCAAGGTGAGGAATATTTCATGTTGCTTATTGATGATTTTTCATGTATGACTTGGGTAATGTTTTTAAAGAAAAAATCAGAAGCTTTCAAACATTTCAAAGCATTCAAAGCATTAGTTGAGAATGAAACCAGTTTGAAGATTAAGTGTCTAAGATTAGAGTGAGGAGGAGAATTCATCTCAGATGAATTTATTGAGTTTTTTCAAGACCATGGAATAAAGAGGCATTATTCAACAGCCAAAACTCCATAGCAAAATGGAGTAGTTGAATGAAAAAATTGAACAATTCAGAAGATGGTGAGGACAATGCTAAATGAATCCAAAATAACAGATAAATATTAGAGAGAGGAAGTTGATATAATAGTGAATTTTTAGAATAGATAATTATTGATATTAAATAGTGACAAGACTCCTTATGAGCTATGGAAAGACAAACAAACAATAATTAATTATTTTAGATTTTTCGGCAGTAGATGTTTCATTAAGAGAACCAATAAAAAAACATGGTAAGTTTGAATCTAGAGCAGATTAAGGTATATTTATTGGTTATTCTTGTAAAAGTAAAGCTTATATATGCTATAACAAAAGAACAAAGAATTTTTTTGAAAGTGCAAGTGTTAGGATAGAAGAAGATGGAACACAAAGAATCAGTGATCCAGTAGACATTCCTGAAATCATTGAAGAGGAAGGTTCTGAAGAATTAGATGAAGAGAAGGAGAAAAAAGGCAACAAAAATCCATCCAAATATGTTTAAAGATGTCATAATGAAAGTGACATCATCAGAGACATAAATGAAGAAATTTTCACTAGAATAATTATGGTATGTGAATCTAAACAAGTTAATTTCTCTTTGTTATCCAAAATTCAGCCTAGAACTTTTTCAGAAGCTAGAAATGATAAGCATTAGGTTAAGGCTATGGATGAAGAATTAAATCATATAGAAAAGAATGATACTTTGGAATTAGTCCCTAGACAAAAACATCATAATGTGATAGGAACAAAATGGGTTTATATAAATAAGTTGAATGAAAATGGAGAAGTGACCAAATATAAAGCAAGATTAGTATGTAAAGGCTATGCTCAGATTGAGGGAATAGATTTTGAAGAAAATTTTACCCTAGTGGAAAGGTTAGAGGCTATTATAATGTTTATTACATATGTAGTATTTAAAAAGTTCAAAGTGTTTAAGATGGATGTCAAATCTGCTTTCCTAAATGGGAATCTAGAAGAAGTCTACATTGAGTAGCATGAGGGATTTATTCTCTCAACTATTAGTAGCCATATATGCAGATTGAAGAAAGCATTGTATGAATTGTAAAAAGCTCCTAAAGCTTGGTATGCAAGACTTGATAAGTACCTGTAGGATCAAGGTTTCAAGAGAGGATTTACTGATAGTAATCTCTACATCAAAATAGAAGGTGAGCATCAATTGATTATTATGGTATATGTTGATGATATCATTTTTGGAAGAAATATTGAAAAGATGACAAAAGATTTTTTGGATAATATGAAAAAGGAATTTGAGATGTCTATGCTTGGATAATTGTCATTTTACTTAGGATTGTAAATATTTTAGTCAGATAAAGGAATTTTCATAGCTCAATGTAAATATGCCAAGGAAATGTTGAATAAATCCGGTTTTGAGGATTGTGCACCAATTGGCACACTAATGTGTATAGGAAATAAGGTGATCAAGGGTGAATATTCACCTATTATAGATCAATCTTTATATATATCTATGATTGGTAGTCTTTTATATTTGACAACATTGAGGCCAGACATCATGTATGTAGTAGGTATGGTTGCAAGATATCAATCATCTCCAAAAGATAGTCATGTTTAGTTGGTGAAGAGGATATTTAGATATATCAAGGGGACATTATATTACAAATTACGGTATCCCATAGGTAGAGATTTCACTTTGGTTGCTTATAAAGATTCAAATTGGGTAGGGTGCTTGGAAGACTGAAAGAGTACAAGTGGAGGAGCTTTCTTCCTTGGTGATAGCTTAGTATCATGACTAAGTAAGAAGTAGAATTCAGTATCACTTTCTATAGCTAAAGTAGAATATATTGCAGTAGTATTATGTTGTGCTCAAGTGCTTTGGATGAAGCAAAATTTAGATGATATCAAGGAAAAGTATGATGAACCTATTTATATTTTTTGTGATAACACAAGTACTATTAATATTTTGAAGAATCCAGTGATTCATTTAAGAATAAAACATATTCCCATCAGATATCACTTTTTGAGAGAGTAGGTTATAGATCAGTAGGTTAAAATGGAGTATATTAGTAATACAGAGTAGATTGCAAATATTTTCATAAAGATACTACTAAAAGACATATTTAAGTTTCTACGAGAGAGCTTAGGAGTAATTTCTTTTACTTCTTGCCATTGAGGTTTAGCATCATTTGAGGGGGAGCTAAGTGTTAGCTCCAAGTAGGCCCTTTTCCATTGATGTCAAAGGGGGAGAATAATAGGGATAGGTACATGTATAGGTGTAAAAATAGGTATAGGGAATAGGTATAGGTTTCTATAGTAAGGGGGTGTTATTATATGTGTTTAAGATGACAGTATGTGTAGGTTTTAGGATGTGATAGTTTTAGTTTGAGGTTTCCATCAATGGAAAAGGGGGAGATTGTTGGAAATATTATCATTGATGTCAAAGTTTTGGAATTATTGGTGATAAAGGCCCCATTAGATTTAATGGTGTTTTTTGATATTCATTTTTTGGCTAATGTGTGTTAATATTTATTTAATATTAATTAATATATTTTTTGTTGCATATGAGTCAAAAGAGGGCCCATGGAGAAGTCAAAGAGTCATAGGGTAAAAGATGAAAGAGGAATGGGATGCATTTTCTCATGAAGAGTCACCTTGAGGAATTCCAAAAGCTACCATGTCAAGACAAAAGAGGTATGGTGCATTTTTTCATGAAGGAACACTTTGAGGAATATGAAAAGTTACCAAGATAAAGACAAAAGAGGAAAGGATGCTTTTACTTATGAAGGGTCACCGTATAACTTTTCAAATGCAAGGTTACAAAGGATCATGCAAGTCTGGTGCCATTTTCCATGAGGATTGAAGGGTCACAAAGGGTGAATGCCAAAGGTCATTTGGAAACCTATAAATAAAGGCTTAAGAAGCCATTTGAAATATTTAAGAGAGTGTATGATTTGTATTTGATTTTAAAGAGAGAAAAGTAGGAGATATTGTAGAATTCTATCATTTGTTGAGTAAGAAACATTGAGAGATATATTTTTTTATACACAAGAGGGGTTGGTGTTCATGTGGGCTGGTACTCAAAAATATTTGTAAGGGGTTGGTGCTCCTATGGGTTGGTGCTCACAAATAGTTGTTGTGTTGGTGCTCGGCAAAGGGGTTGGTGCTCTTGCAAGTTGGTGCTTGCAAACTTTATATTTTGAGTTGGTGCTCATTCATATACTTGATATTATTCTCCATGATTTTTCCCACTTTTGATTTCCATGTAAAAAATCTACTCTCTCTCTCTCTCTCTCTCTCTCTCTCTCTCTCTCTCTCTCTCTCTCTCTCTCTCTCTCTCTCTCTCTCTCTCTCTCCTCTCTCTCTCTCTCCTCCTCTCTCTCTCTCTCTCTCTCTCTCTCTCTCTCTCTCTCTCTCTCTCTCGTGTGGTGAAAATTATTATTTAAATTTTATTGCATATCTTGAATGTATGATTAAGTGGTTAAATAAGATAAATTAGATTAAGAAAAAGATATGTAATACAATTATTCACCCCTCTCTCATTATATTTTGTGCTTAACAATATATATGGTGTTATTTGTATATATTTGTAGAAAATTGCTTCTTCTTAATCCTTATCTTGTATAAATAACAACTTAGAGGTTTTATTGATGGAGGCACTTACTGAGCTTCAATTTGTCCCATATGTATAGATAAATGGGACCTATTTTGACTTGGAAGTTCTAGATGTTCTTGATTCAACCAAGGATTTCTAATTGTGATTGATGAGATCGTGTATTGTCTTAATTTGGGATGAATGCATAGAAGACCTTTTTAGAAATATTTATTAATATAATGTTGATGGTGATATTGGTTCATGTTGCATTAATGGGAAAGCTTTTCAAACATTAAACTATTGATTTTAGCAATTAATTTCTCTAAAATTCAATTTACCTTTAATTTGAATTTTATTTACCATCAATTTTAGATTTAAAGCTAAATATTACCACCTTTCGACACATGGTTACCACCTTAGATATATCTAAATACTCACATGGAATAAATATGACCAAACTATCTAATTAGATCAAAATCCAGACAAGTGGCACCTTTTGATTGCCTCATGGATTCCTAAAATGTAGTTTTACATGATGACTCATTTTTTTTTCACCACATGGTGACCCTGTGATCTCTCAAGTGGTGCATTTTAATTTTGATACCTTGAATGGGGAATCCACTCTTGTAACTATATGAAAGGTATCTCAAGAGATACCTTTAAGGGGAAATCCAATTTTTTTCATGTTTGAAAAGTATTTCCTAGGAAATACCTTGAAGGTATTACACAAGCCTACAAAATATCACCTAGTAGTGCCTTTTGTATAAATGAAAATTCCACTTGTTCCTTAAAGGAGAAATCCTATCTTATGACTATTTGAAAGGTATCTCTTAGGAGATACCTTGAAGTGTAAGTGAACTCTTTTTATTGAAAGGTATATCTTGGGAGATACCTTGAAGGTATTATAATGGCCTTCAAAATATCACCCAGTAATACTTTCCATGTAAAGGAAAATTGCACTTGTTCTTTGAAGGAGAAATCAACTCCTATCCTTGTTTAAAATGTAACTCCTAAGAGATAATTTGAAGGTTAAATCCACCCTTGTGTATTTTTTGAAGGTATATCCTACAAGATAAATTGAAGGTAATATAAGGGCCTTTAAAATATCACATAGTATCGCCTTCTGTGTCAAGGAAAATCATTTTGTTCCTTACAGGAGAAATCCACTCTTGTGCCTATTTGAAAGGTATCTCCTAAGAGATACATTAAATTGTAAATCCACTCTTGTGCATGTTTGAAAGGTATATCTTAGGAGATACCTTAAAGGTATTAAAAATGCCTTCAAAATATCACCTAATAGTTACTTTTATGTAAAGGAAAATTTTGTTTGTTCCTTGAAGGAGAAATCCACTCTTGTGCCTATTTGAAAGGTATCTCTTACAAGATAAATTGAAGGGTAAATCCAATATTGTGAATTTTTTAAAGGTATTTCCTAGGAGATACATTTAATTTAATAAAAGTGTCTTCAAAATATCACCCAATTGTGCCTTCCATATAAATGAAAATTGCTCTTGTTCTTAGAAAAAAAATCCACTTTTGTCCCTATTTGAAATGTATCTCTTACGAGATACCTTAAAGGGGAAATAAACTCTTGTGCATGTTTCAAAGGTATATCCTAAGAGATAAATTTAAGGTATTGCAAAATATTTCAAAATATCATTCAATAGTACCTTTTATGCAATGGAAAATTCCACTTGTTCTTTGCATGAGAAATCCACTCTTGTGTCTACTTGAAAGGTATCTCCAATGAGATAAATTGAAGGAGAAATCTACTCTTACTCACATTTGAAAATTATATCCTAGTACATACCTTAAGGTATTATAAATGCCTTAAAAATATCATCCAATAGTGCCTTCCATGAAAATTTCACTTGTTCCTTGAAGCAAAAATCCATTATTGTGCCTATTTGAAAGGTATCTCCCACGATATACCTTGAAATGGAAATCCACTCTTGTGCATGATTGAAATGCATTTATTAGGAGATACCTCAAAATATCACCCAATAATGCCTTCCATGTAAAGGAAAATTATACTTATTTTTAATGAAAAAAATCCACTTTTGTCCCTATTTCAAATGTATTTCCTAGGAGATATCTTGAAGTGGAAATCCACTCTGGTGAAAATTTTAAAGGTATATCATAAGAGATACCTTGAATGTATTAAAAATGACTTAAAAATATCACTTAGTATTTCCTTCCATGCCAAATAAAATTCCACTTGTTCCTTTCTAAAAAAATGCACTCTTATGCCTATTTGAAAGGTATCTCCTAGGAGATACCTTGAAAGGGAAATCCACTCTTGTACATGTTTGAAATGTATCTCATAAGAGATACCTTGAATTTATTAAAAATGATAAATCCACTCTTTTACCAGTTTGAAATCTATCTCCTAGGAGATACATTGAAAGGAGAAATCTACTCTTATGAAGGTATTACAAGGGCCTCCAAAATATCATTCAGTATTGCCTTTTCCATGTATAGGAAAATTGCACTTGTTCCTTGAAGGAGAAATCCACTCTAATAATTATTTTAAATGTATATCCTAGGATATTTGACTTGTTAAATTTCTAAAAATATAGAAGGAAAGGGAACATGAAAGAGATTCAAAGCTCATTGACAACAAGTAGTTAAGTTACAGTTTGATAGAAAGTAGTTAGACCTAGGATTTAGACCTAGAGATTTAGTTATCAAATATGATCAACCAAATGCAAAGCTAGGATAACATGCAAAGTTTTATTCCCTTTAAAGAGGACCATTTTACATTATCAATCACAAGTGGGGAATGATTTTAAATTATAACATCAAGAGGGAAATGCATTAGATATCCTTGTCAATGGGATCGATCTAAAGCATTTCAACTAACTTTCACATCTCCCCTCTTTATACATAATTATCTAGTTTCCATTTTTGTCTTGTGTTTCCCTTTACTTGCTTTTTGTTTCCTTTATTTTATTTCATTTATTGTTTCCTTTTTAAAATAAGTTTTGTTGGCATAGGTGGTCAATCTAATTAACATGAATCCTCTCTCCAATCCTTCCCAAATCTTTAAAACATTATTTGAAAGATGGTTTGTTACTTGCCTCACCTATCATTAATGTCAAACTCTCCATCACGTGCAATTTACCATAATGATCACCAAAAAATATCTTGAAAATGGCCCTTTAGGTATGTGTGTCATACTTATCATTAATGGGGATGCTCATTTTGAAATTTCCATAATGATCCCTTCAAGTGTATTAGTGCATAAATTCTCCTTCTTTTGTTTGAAGCCAAATACTAAGCACTATGTTATTTTATTAAGAGCATTGAGCAATTGAGATAAATAAATAAAGAGTGTTTATAAGTAAATGATTTAGTGAAGAAATATCAATCTAGTTTTAAGGAAAAAATAGAGATTGATTTTGAATCAAATATCTTAGCATGGAAGATTCTATGTCCTTATCTAGAAGAAACAATCATCCCTCAAAATAGAGAACTCATGGAATGAATAGTGGTGGAGATCCTCCCTCTAAGTATGTCATGATCAAATCCTATCCTTCAACCCCTACCCAATCAAAGGAAAAAGTTCCCAATATTAAGAAGGCAACTAAGGGACCTTACAAGGATAATAATTTAGTAACTAATTTTGTGGATGACATATTTGACCCAAAGTTAGCCCAAAATATCAATAATTTGAGAGAGGGTGTCCATGCCTAGATGCTTGAGATGATCCATAGGAAATAGTATAACTCTTTCAATGTAGAAAATGGGATTGAAAATTAACAAAACACATGGTGCCATATATACACCCATGCCTTGAGGTTGTCACTCTCTACATAGAGAGATACGATGCCAATGCCACAACATGATCATAGGAAATGCCCATTTGAATGTTAAAATTAGTGCATACAACATCAAGGTAATGATTTAGATCCCATAAAATCCAAAGACCATTATTTATAGCATTAAGATCCTCCAAATCATCTAGGATTCTTTTAGATATAAGGCATGCTTCCTCAAATCTCTCCTTAATGAAGAGGTCATAAATATGCCTACAATGCTCATGTCCTTGTTGAATTTTCCCATGTAGCATTTAAGAGACACCATATCCATGTTTTCGTTAATCATGGGTATGGACTTTTATGACAGTCACCATTCACCCCACCTATGCACTTCCACCTTTCTCTCCTTTGACTCTCATCATCCATTCACTCGAATCTATGGGTGTAAGATCCACTACTTTATAGTAGTAATTAGCTATTCCATTTGTACTACCATAAGGGATCCCATTTATAGGAGATATCATCCAAGCATTGAACTAATATTATAAGTAGGTAGATGTGGTATATGGTTCTTGTTCAAACCCCTAATGTCTCCAAGGTGGAGAATATCTTGCACCCACTTACCTTGCTAAAGTTTTGGATGCTAGTAGTGGTCAAAAACCTAGGAAAATTCTCCTTTAAGGAGATAATAGATCTGGATCAAGCCTTAGAGGCTCTCAAGAATAAGACCCTATATAAGGATGAAGAGTCAGTGCCCTTATAGGTGACCCTTTAAAACTTGTAGAGTCATGCCTTCTTCCTAATTTTGTAGTTTTACTTTGGCTAGTCTAAGCGATAGAGTTTTTTGGGTTTTACATTCCACAAGAAAATTCCCCTATGTGTCAGTAGGAACTATGGATCATAAATACACATTTTTTATTTTAGAGTCATTCATTTATAGCTTTAAACTCACTTGGTAGTTATCAATTCCTTGATGCCTTCTAGCAGCCCCCATTTTGGCCTATTTCTTTTTTAAGCCTCCTTTAAAATTTTGTCAAAGTCTTAACCATCATTAGATTCTAACATGTGGCAGCCTAATATTCATCCATATCAAAGAAAATTCCATCTCACTCTGGAGAAGTGTCAGTTTGACATGTGGTGCCCCCATGCTTGATCTCACCAAGGAGTCCCCAGTCCTTCTAGAGAAGTGAAACTTGACATGTGTTATTTCCATGCTTTCATATATGCAGTGTTGGGTTGCCATATCTTATAAGAGTACAATTCAATGAAGGTGTGTGTCCTTCCTTATAAGAAAAGATTTTGAAATAATTTAATCTTATCTTAAAGTGTTAGATGATTATTTTTAGGATGATCAAGGCTATTGGATATAATATAGTATGGATAGCTATGGAAGAAAACACATGGGATCATCTCACTTATCCCAAGCATAGTGGGCATAATAAAATGGTACATTTACACCATATATGAGATATAGAGGTTAAATACACTCATGATCATTTGAACCTCTTTCAGTTGTAATGGTGTCATTATGGGCACAAGTTTTGGGATCTCTAAGTGTTGTTTTCTTCAAGAAGCTACTTCATTTATATATTATAGACTCTTTCCATTTAGAAGGGGATATATATTATTTGTTTAAGTTATCATATTTTTATTTGCCATTTTAATAGACTAGGAATAGTAGAAGTTAGTATTTTGATTCCACTTGTTCCTTGAAGTAGAAATCCACTCTTATTCCTATGTGAAATGTATCTCCTAGGAGATACCTTTCAGTTTAAATCCACTCTTATGCTTGAAAGGTATCTCCTAGGAGATACCTTCAAGGTATTATAAATGCCTTCAAAATATAACCTAGTAGTGCCTTCCATGTAAAGGAAAATTTCACTTATTTTATGAAGGAGAAACCAACTCTTTAACCTATTTGAAAGGTATCTCCTAGGAGATACCTTGAAGGTGAAATCCACTTTATGCATGTTTGAAAGTTATCTCCTAGGAGATACTTTGAAGGTATTATAGGGGACTTCAAAATATAACATAGTAGTGACTTCCATGTAAAGAAAAATTTCACATGTTCTTTGAAGCAGAAATCCACAAAATAAACTTTAGGATAAACAAATTAGGCTAATATTTAATCATGATTTGACCAACCAAAATATAATAAAAGATTAATTTAGCATTGAAGCACAAAGACCCTAAGCATTTTTATTTCCAAATAAAATTCCATTGAACCTATAATATAAAAACACAAGTAACATTGGAAGTGGTAAAAAAATCATCATCTCAAAACATGTCCATTAATCCAAATGAGAGTTGGGAACAATGTACAACCAAAACATGTATGGATGATCTCCAAATCAGAAAATGCCACTTGGTAGTGATTGAGATTGGTTCCTACAAAAAATAAGAAATATTAAAGTTAGGTCTTAATAACATATAGAAGATTAAACCAAGTGACATAGATTAATGTTTTTAACAAGATAAAATTATTGTGGCATAAAAACAACTCGAGGAAATCAATGTCTTGGGGAATTGTCTCTGACAAATTATTTCATAGTCCAAAGTAGTGATGACAAATAACCCAAATAATTTTTGCAAAAAATGTTGAAGGGCACTTTTAGAATGTTTGAAGGGAACTTCTCATTGGGGAAAGGTCTTAGAATAACATCCTAAAGGGCAAAGGGACATTCCAAAAAGGCTAAAGGGTAATTTCTAAGAGACCAAAGGGTATTTTCAAAAAGCTCGATGGATCATTTAAAAAAGAATAAAGGTTACTTTCAGAAAGCTTGAATGGTACTTTTTAGAAGGCCCAAAGGGCACTTCTCATTAGGTAAATGGCTCCAAAGGGCCTTTTCATCATCAACCATTTTTTCCCTTCCCCTTTTTATTTCCTTTTACAAATAAGTGTCATTGGCACAAGTGGCTGACTTATTCATCATGCATCCTTTCCCCCAACTCTCTCAAATCCCCAAAATTATTCTCTAAAAGATGGTTATCTTCCAACCTTACCTAAAATTAATATCATACACTCCATCATGCACAAATTCCCATGATTATCACTATAAATATCTATCATATGGCTCTCCAAGTGTATATGTCACCCCCATTATTTATAAGGGTACCTCTTTCCAAAAAATTCCCATGATAGACACACCTAATAGTGGTAATAGCACATAGATATCCCTTTTCTCCTTTTAAGCAAAATAATTGACACTTTGTAATTTTGAAGCAAACATTAAACAATTGGGAAGGAAAGAAAGATATTTTTTAGGATGAAAGAGATAGTAATCATCAATCTAATCTTACAAATAGAAGTAGAAAATTGTTGTTGAAATAGATACAAATATTGAAGCCTCTACATCCTCATCTGATAGTGGCAAAAATCCTTCAAATCTAAGAACCCATAGTTCAAGTAGAAAAGGAGATACTACCTTTAATCATATAATGGACAAAGCCTACACTTTAGCCACTATTCAAGTGAAGGAAAAGGTGCCATATACCAGACTGGTGACCAAGGGGCCCTATAGAGATTGAGCTTTGGTAAATAATTTTGTAGATAATATATTCAACCTAAAATTGAACCAAAACTCTAAGAATTTGATAAATTTCACTTACTCCTAAATGATTTATAGGTTAATCAAGAAATATTATAACACCTTTGGATGTAGATTATGGGAAAGCATGATGCCATAATACTTGGTGCCTTCGTACCCCCATGTTGATTAATACTCTTTACTTAGGAAGATACAACACTAACATTTGACTAATTAATGGTAATACGCACTTAGGGGTAAAAATTAGTGTAGATGATATCAGAGAGATGCTCTAGTTTCCTTATGACCCTAAAGCCATTAGCTACAACATCAAGAGACTCCAGCTCATCTGGTATTCCCAAAAAAAGGATAAGGTGGGTTCCCTTAAGATTGTACTCAACCAAAAGGTCAATATGATGCCTCCTTTACCCATACCTTAGTTGAGATTTCCCATGTAGCATCTAAAAGACACTCTAACTATGATAGATTTCATCCTAGGTATGGACATCAATGTTAACATCTATGACTTTTATCTAGGGGTGCTCTTCTAGTTGACATCAAAATAAAAGGGGAAATAATTTAGAATGGAATTTGTTGAATCCATTGCTTCCAACATGAGGAACAAATTTGAAAATTTCTTAGCAATGATTACCTTTCAGTACTCATCTTTTCTAATACACATGATCCTACACTAGAATTCCCATTCCTTTTCCAAGTATATCTAGCTTAATACCTTTGATATTGATAATTTTCCCCATGTAATGGCCCCCATCATAGTATGTAATAACATCCTATCAAATAGCATAGACTACTATGAGTTCTTAGAGTGGTTCATGGATCTAGTTATCACAGATCTCAATTTAATGGTTGGTACTTCTAGGATGGTGAATTATAAAAAAGCTTGGATCTCAACCAACAAAATCATAGCTAACTATTTTTGGGAAGCCTAATTATCATTCATACAAGTACATGGTTTCATAGGAAAGACATTTTGGATTACCCAAACATTGATAGAAACTTAGCCCTTGAATTGGATCACCAAATTTATGTGGCAGAGTTTGTTTGTAGGGCTAGAAAAAAGGAAAAGGGTGTATTTGATGTCCTGTTCTCAAGGGGTGGCATCATAGTGAAAAAAAGGCATGAGGGGTGCCTCTTCATGGTTAATCTAGTAAAATTGGCCTTGATTTGATAGATGATTGATGGGAATATGATCCAAAAGGATACATAGCTGAAATAAAGTCTTTCAATGCTCTCAAGCATCAAGCTTAACACTACTTAGAGTAAAGGAAGTCTCCCATAGAGAATGTCCCCCAAAATTAGGTGGACCTAGTTTAGATGTTAAAATATGTCCTAAAACCATGGGAGTATTTTTATGACAAAGTATGAAAAAACAACCCAACCCAAAAGTTATCAAAGAGAATGAGGGGTCTACTTGTCTAATTAACTTAGAGCATGGAAAAGAAAGCTACATTCATCAAATATAGGTTTGGAACTGACAATCCATCCAAGGGCTTGTATGATGATGACTACGATGAGAAGATTGAAAATTTCTAAGATGAGTTTCACCTAGAAGAGGTCATGTCTGAGGAAGAATCTACTCCTAAGGTCAAGATAGGGGGATGAATAAGAAGACACTCCCATGGAATAAGTAAGGGACACACCCCCAGAAGAGGAATTAGAAGAAGAAGAGGTAGTGGAAACCTAGGATCATTTAACATGGCTGACTCTCATGCCTTCAAATCCCTCAGCCCTATAGTAATAATAGGATCCCTCTATGCTCATTATGGATAGGTCATCCCAACTCAAGTACACTAAGGCATTTATTTTTATCCCTTCATCAACTTCCCACTAGAAGAATATATGCTTCATAGATCCCTTACTTTCCACCTCTACATCTTTCTCCACTACACTATCCCCTTTTACATCTTTGTAATAGATTGCATCATCATTTATTACCTAGATAAGTATTTTGGATCCCCTTGTTACTTCATCATCTACCTTGGTATCCCCACTATAGGTTGTATTACCTTCCACTAATAAACTTGGTACTACTTTGGCCTCAATCTCTTCCCTTTCTAATCAACCTATCATTGGGTTAGACCCCTTCTCTTCCACTATACCTATCTCCTCCCACATTTATTTACTCACTCTCTCACCTTCATCTTCTTCCTCATCCCCCCTAGTGATGTATTCCCCATTCACCCCACCCAATGAACTCAAATCTTTCTCCCTTTTAACCCTTCAATTTAATTTACTCACATCCATAAGTGCAAGGCTTGTTGCTTCATAGTAGTAATTAGCTATCCCATTCATGATTTCATAATGGACCCCCTTCATGGGAGAGATAATTCAAGCACTAGACCATTTATAGTAGTATGTGAATGCAATAAATGCATCCCAAAAGGCCCAAGTATAAAATAAAAGGGGAAAACAATCCAAGGCTTATGCTTAGGCTCAAATTCAATCATTTTATGAAATAATAAATAAATATCTTATGCTTGCTTACTTGACTCCCTAAGTAGTCAATCCCCTTAAATAGATGCAACTAAGGGACTACATTATCCAAGCTATCAACCTTAACCTTAGACAAACCTGACCCACTAATAGAGTTGATCTTATGGAGGAGATGTAAAAGTGTGTGACAATAGACTATGTTAAGGTTGCCCATCAACTAGAGAAGACTAAGCCAAAGTTATCAAGAGTAAAAAATATGGTTGACCACCTCAATATTAAGGCTGAGGTTAAGCATACTAGCCTCAATAAGGAACATCTAGAGCTATAGGGAAGTATCCCAATTGAAAGATTCTAAGTGAAAGATAATTTATGTAGAACCATCAAGACCAAGTTACAATAGCAAGAGATAGAGCTAGATGAGATCCATTAGAATATTCATGACACAAATTAGCCATATCAACTATTAGAAAACCAAACATGATAAGACTCCTCAATCAAGGACTAGGAGATTGAAAAGTTTAAAAATGACTTCACTACTCACCCTCAGGCCATTAAGATCCTTCTCATAGTCTAGTAGCTATACAAAATCCTATTGTAAATAGATGAAAGCCATGGCAGCAAACCTAAAAACATCACTATCCTTCATCATAGATGTGTAAAATTTGACCTCTTAAGTGAACACATCTATTGATAAGATGATTCCTTTCATCTCCCCAAAGGTTCTAGAGTCATAGAGCCTTATTCAAAATATCTAAAACATTTCTCCTAAATCATTAATGGAAGTAGGGGTGATTTATTAGAGGCAAGTAGTGGCAAAGGTAAATGAGCTTTTAAGCTATATCAAAGTAGAAAATAAGAGAAAGACATTGCTTAATGTTTCGGATCAAGCATCCCAAAAAAGGTAGGTACATATAGAACATTTGGTCTAGTTGGGACTCCCTTCCCCTTTCTCAAAAAATAACAATGTCCTCACTGAGGATTGGATTAAGGCACTAATTGAGCAAAAGAAAGATGACCAAACCATATTTATGGCTCTCATTCAAACACTTGATGCCTCTGAGGTAGAAAAATTGTTGCACCCACTCACCCAATTGGAGTTTCAAACACTGGAATTGGTTGAGAGCTTCGGAAACATATCTCTTAGGGAGATGATAGATATTGATAAAGCCTTTGAGGATCTCAAAAAAAAGACCCAGCTAAAAGAGGATGAGTGAGTTCCCTTATAGGCAACCCCTCAAAACTTATAGAATTATGCATCTTACTCTCTTTTATAGTTTTGTTTTGATTGGTCTGAGCACCAAAGTTTTAGTTTCTCCTACCCATAGGTAGATGATCATGTGAGTCACCAAGAATTGTGGATTGAAAATCCATGTTTTTTCATTTTTGGATAATTTCATTTCTTTCTTTAGGCTCACTCAACATCGACACAGTTCCTTGAAAGCTTTTAGTGGATCCCCTTCTGGTTATTATTTTATAGGACCCCTTCATTTACCTTAAAAATATGATATTTCCATGCTTGACCTCACCAAAGAAATCCCTGATTACTACAGAGAAGAACCTATGTGATACATCTCATCTTCACACATACCCAAGAGTTGTGTTGGTTTTTTAATATTTAAATAAGCATCATTAGATGATAGTGTGGGTCCCCCTTTTGATCAAATATTCTAAAACACTTTAGGCTTGGACTAAGGTATAATCCTTTAATATTTTTAGGCCTAAATTATTGAGAGTAGTATAAGTAGGATGTCTCCAAGAGTAGACACATGCCATCACTTTACTTCTCCCAAGCATAGTGGTCTTAATAAAAAAATGTAGTTGCCCAATATCTAGGATTTGGATTCCAACTATACTCATGAGCACAAGACATCCTTTTAGATGCAAAAACATCATCATAGTCATAGAGAGGAAAAATCTAGGTGTCTCTTCTTTTTACTCTTGCCTCACCTATTTATTTAGAGATCATTTCTTTTGTAAGGGATGGATAATGATCATTTTGTTTTCTTGTATTCTAATTTTTATGGACAACCATTATAATAGAATAGGATAGTAGTATTTAGCATTTTTGTATTATGCAACCTTAACAGTCACAATTTCATCCCACATCTGTAAAGCTTTCCATAGGAAATTTTTTGCCAAGAGTGAGAGTTTTAGTCATAAACAATATCAACTAAGATTTTAATTCATGTGTAACTTGAAGTATCTCCTAGGAGATACCTTGTATAAATTAAAAACCTCAATAACATTGGGAAATTTCATACTCAAGGTATCTAATAGGAGATTCCTTTGATGGCCCTTTAATACCTTCATGAGTAACTTGAAGTTATCTCCTAAAAGATACCTTGAAGATATTAAAAGGATCATCAAGGTAAAGGAAAATTTTAGAGGTACAACAAGGTATTTTTTTAGATCTAAAACTATTAATGTAACATTGGAAATTGTTAAATTGGATTGAGGTTGAAAGATCATGTGCACAAGAGGACCTGAAATGCACACTCTCCCAAGTATTAAAAGGCCCTTTAGATTATCAAGTTACCAACCAATAGTAGTAACAAGGTGAAGGGAAGCTCTACTGGGAGATACATTAAATGTCCCTTTGGATGTATGACAACATACTTTGAGGTTTCGACTAGGATATTAATTTAAGGGCCTTTAAGTATACTTGTAATACCATAATGGTTAAATTTAAGGTATCTCTTATGAGATGTCTTTTAAGAAAAAACCACTCTTGTGAATGATTGAAAGGTATTTCCTAAGAGATACCTTGAAGGTTCTTAGTGATGGAAATTTTGACACATATTAGAAAGATACTTCCTCTCATTTTTCTCCTCTAAAATAAATGTTTATGGATTCTTTTGGCCATCATATTATATTGGCTGGTGCACATAATTTATTTTTGGTTTGGTAATACCTTATTAGTGAAAGTACAAGTTAATGTATATATTATGAAGGTTTAATATGTATTTTTTATTGTATTTCAGAGTTAACATTTGTTGATATACATTTAGTCACTACTCAAACACAAAAAAATTCATAAACTGATGTAATATGTAACTTGCATTTTAAAAATATCAATATTTAAATCATTTCAATTGATTTTTAGAATGTCTCTGGGTGAAAAAAGAATTACCACACTTAAAAGCTTCAAGGCAGCCTCACTCAAAGAGAATTTGGATAAAAGGTAGAAGAAGGCCTCATTCAAAGAGAATTTGGATAGAGTACCTTTTAAAATACTAAAAATAAAATTAAATACACATAAACATCTTCCATTTTATGTTTGTGATAAAATTCCTCTTGTTGATTGGTATTTTGAATTATATAGTCTAACAAACTTGCATCCAGATATATACTTGTTTAACACTACATCAAGAAAAGAATATTCTCTAATTGGAATAATCCTAGCCTATGATAAGGATGAACTTTAAGATTCCCTTCAATTCTAACTAGAAGTATGAAATAGAGAAGATGGAATTCTCCATTGAGATACAACTAATTTACATATATTTACATCGATTAAAATTGAGTTGACAAAAAATATTTTTTCTCCTTATGAAACATTTGGGTTTCATTTTCTTTTTTTAAAAAGAGGGTAAAAACTTTATTAATCTAAGAGAGAAGTACAAAACATAAAAGAAACAAAATGCCCAAACAAGGTAAGAAACCACAAACTAGAAATCAAGTAGTGGTCATGCAACATCTCACATCCTCTGTTACCAAATCCACCAAATCCTGAGCAAGATCCCCAAGTAAAATGTCCCAATCATCCACTAGCCAAGTCCCATTCTTCTCATAAGCCAATTTATCCAACCCATTAGCCACCTTATTCCATTCTTGAGGGATATGAGAGAAGGTGATAAAAACAAATAAATCTCCAAGACTGGTGATTTGCTTAGCCACCATTGCAAGCTGCCAACTAACATCATCAAACTACCTTCTATTTATCAAGTCTATCACCACCTAAGAATCTAACTCATAGATAATCTTATTCCAGCCAAGGGCATATGCCTTCTTCAAAGTTGAAAGAATAGCCAAGGCCTCTATAAGATTATTAGAGTCCAGCGCCTTATACTCTGAGAAGAAAAACACAACCACCCCAGAACTGTCTCTACCCACCCCACCAATACTAATGTGCCTAGGGTTTTCCCTTGCAGACCCATCAGTATTGATTTTTAATACTCTAGTGGGAGGGGGTAACTAGTGCCCTTACCTAAAAACCTTCCTTCTAGAACACTTGCTCCATCCATTCATGGGCCTTCCAGGACCCCTAACCAGAATCCCCAGATTATGAGTTATTCAAATATCCCCAAGATCCACCAGAGTTGACAGATCACATTTAGCATACAAGGTCTCCTACAAAGCCCCAAGAGTGCGAGACCACACTTGACCCACTAGCAACTTCTTATCTAAAAAGACCCTACAATTGTGCTCCAACCAGATAAGCCATATAGTCAGACTAGGGCCAATTGGCCAAGCTATGTGTAGAAATGAAGTTCTTACTAGAATAGGCCCAAAATTCCACAAAAACTCCTCCAGAGAAGAAGGGTGCCTACACTACGAACTCTAGGCTCCCCACCAAAAATGCCAAATAGTCTAAGCAAAAGGGCACTGGAAGAAAAGATGTGAAACTATCTCAACATCTTTTCAACATAAGAAACATAAAAAAGGGCCTTAGAAGCCACACTTATAGAGGTTATTTGAAGTCAAAAACCTACCATAGACCACTAGCCAAGAAAAGAAATTACATTTTGGCCAAGAGAATTTATTCCAAATATTTTTCCACTAAGGAACCTCAACACTACCCCAAGCCTATATGTCCAAAACTTGATACCCTGAGGCAACAATGAACTTCCCTTTGGGATCCAGACCCCAAGCTAGTACATCCCACTTTGGGAGAGAACAACAAACTCTATCAGCCAAAATGGAGGCCAACTCCCTCTTATCCTTGAAAGATCTACCCATGGGCCAATATTGTATATCCTTCCACTGATAGACAATACTCTATCTTAAAGCCTGAGGGGCTTTGAAATTGATCACTTTGCTCCAACCAACCTGAACAAAAATCTTACATAGGTCCCCCAAGTGAGGGTGTGAGGAGAGGATAGGCAATAAGCCATCCCAGGATTCATGCCAAAAAAGAGCATTAGAGCCTCTATTGTAGATCTAAAATAGGCCTTGTTTAACCATCACTGCCCCCTCTTGAGAGTATCCCAAATCATAGAACCTTTCCTTGATAGGCTAAAATGAGGTACCTCAGTGTCCTCCACCTCACTAAGGTATTTGAAGGTAAGGACCTTGGCCTAATATTGATGCTAATATAAACACCATCTCTAATATAGTATAGCAGCCAAAGCTTGACCATTCCAATCAGTCTTACACAAACCTAGACCACCATCCTGCTTTAGCTGACAAACAACTTCCCACTTAATTAAGCTCCAATTCTTCAAAAATAGATTCTTAGACCAAATAAACTACCAATAGAGGCCCTCAATATCTTTGATAAAACTTTAGGGAGCTATCAACACAAAGCACTTGTATATAGGAAGGGCCTAAACCACCGACTTTGACAGAGTAACTATTACAGTCATAGGTAATCATCTGTAGGTCCAGTAACAAACCAGCCTATTAAATTTATCCATCACATCCTACCAAAAACACTGGGGAAGTGGGTGCACATCCAGAGGGATGCCAAGTTATATAAAGTTAATTTTCCCTATTTGAAACCTTAAGATCCTAGTAATAGATTGTTTAATAAGCCTGGGGTATTAAAGAGATAAATACAAGACTTACTTTCATTAATGGTTTGACCTAAGGTAGCTAGGTAACAATTAAAAATCTAATGCAAAGCAACTACTTCAGCCACCTTAGCAACACCCATCATAGCTATATCATCCACAAACTATAGATGTGTTTGAGGAGGAAGAGAATTGCTCCATTTCTAACCCTAAAAGAGCCCATCCCTAACACATGACTTAATGAATCTCCCTAAGCCTTCATCCATCAAGATGAAAAAATATGGGGATATAGGGTCCCCTTATTCAAGGCCTCTAAAGGCATGAAAAAGATCCAAAGACTCCCCGTTTATGAGGACAAAAAATGAAGAAGTCCTCACATAACTCATGACCCAATAAATCCACTCACAATTAAACCCAAAGGCACTAAGAATTTTGATCGAAAAGCCCCAGTTAACTCTATCATAATCTTTAGCCATATCCAATTTTATAAACATAGCCTTTTCCTTAGAAGAGGCCATAGAGTGAATAGTCTCAATCGTAATAACTACTCTATCCAAAATCTATCTACCTGCAATAAAGCCCCCTTATTCCTCTAAAATCAACTTATCTAGACATGGCTTCAAACATTCAACAATTAGCTTTGTAACAATTTTATACACCACATTACATAAAGCAATCAGTTGAAAAAGATCTAGTGAATCAACATCATCATGTTTTGGTATAAGAGAAAGAAATGTGGCATTCATGGCTTACAATATTTGCTTATTCCTAAAAGACTCCTACACCACCTCTAAAAGATCAAGTTTGATGACTTCCAAAAATTCCTAAAAGAACTCAATCGGGAAGCCATCAAGGCTAGGAGCCTTTCCTTTTTTCAACTAAAACACCACATCCTCTAACTCCCTCAAAGAAATAGGTTTAAGAATAGAAGCATTCATATCTATAGTCACTAGAGAGGGAATACAAGCCATGATAAAGGTTTCATCCTCATGAGAAAGTGGGGTATCTTCAGAAAAGAGAGAAAAGAAAAAATGAACCACTTCACTAGAGATCCCTGAAGAGGAAGAAAAAACAGAGCCCTCAGGAGAGCAAAGAGAAGAGATAAAATTACCTTGTTTGTGCACCTTCACCAATTTATGGAAGAAAGAGGTGTTCCTATCCCCTTCTTGAAGCCAATCAACATGGGCCTTCTGTTTCCAAAAAAATTCCTCATGGAGCTCCCATTCCTCGAGATCTTTCACCACACTGACCTCAAGTCTACTTAGATTTGCATCTAGACCTTGGTCCCGAATCTACCTAGTAATAGAATCCAAGTGCTCTTGGGTAACCCTTTTCTATTGAAACATGTTGTTGAACTGAGATTTATTCTAATGTTTCAATTTATACTTCACATATTGAGGCCTCTTCACAAAAGAGTACATCAATATACCAAAATCAGGTCGTCATGTAGTCCACCAGCTAGAAGTCAAGTCAAGAAGACTCTCCTCTCAGAGCCACATAAGTGGAAATATAAAAGTATGTTTCTTAGGATGATCAACCAAGTGGTTAGAGAATTTAATCAGCCAATGGTCTAATCCTTTCCAGCCTAAAATTTTAGAACATGATACTCACTTGTCACCCACCCAAAAATAGGACACAAGAAACCTATCTAACCATTCAGAGATGGCATCATCTCTAAGCCTCAAATTATTCCAAGTAAGCATGCCATTTGAAGGTTTAATATCCACTAGCTGGAGCTAAGCCAAATTCTCCCTTAGAAGATCTAAAGAGGGGTCCAAATGAGGCATGCCCCCTTTTTCTCCTTGAGGGAGGTAATTGCATTGAAGTCACTTGCCATTATCCAAGTTAGGAAAGGATCCAACGATGTCAAAAAATTGATATGTGACCATAGGAGAGTCTTTCTAGGGACATCCATTAGAGCATAAATGTTAGAAAGAAGAATTCTTTCCCCTATCTCCAAACTAATTACAACTAGAGAGATGGAAGATCTACTAGAGATCCACCAAATAGGGGAAATTCGTTGAGGATCCCATAGGTAAGCAAGACCCCCCGAGCTACTTTGCACACCCACACATTGGCAACACCCTCTATTCCAAATCATAGAAACACACTACATCATAATGTCCATAGATAACTTTTTCTTCTGTAGGAAAACCACATCTAGAGAATGAGCACTAACCAAATCCTAAATAGCCTTTTGTCTAGGGATGCTATTCATACCCCTGACATTCCAAGATAACACTATCATCATGAAGGGTAAGAGAAGTGAGTATCCAATGTATTCACTGACCTAGATTCCACCAATGTCTCTCTAGCTAAATTAACTTTCTCCTCATCCTTCTTCCTCCCCACCTTTTGGGGCTTATCAGGGGCACCCTTTTTCAAATATTTTTGTTATAGACCCAAAATAGACAAAGAAGAGAGGGATTTTTTCTTACCCAGGTCTTCCAAACCTGGTCCACTAGCTAAACTCATCCTTTCATCAAAAAAGGCCATGGGGGTTTCCACCAAACCATAAGAATCCCTAAACCCAGCATCAAGGAGAGAAACAACTTAATCCATCACAACCCTAGAATCCACCATAGGATTAAGGGCCAAGGTAGTGATAGGCACGGACCCAGAGTTAATATTAACTAAAGGAGAGGCTTCAACATGCATGTTAGAAGAAACCCCCTCCTCATAGGTTAACTCATTCAAAGCCTCAAACTTGTTAAAAGTCTCCTCCTCTTGACAATCCCAAAGAGTCCTCTTCTGACCTTGATTCCTGTTTCATACCTTAACTGGCACAAAAACATCTTTATCCAATACCACCCCCTACATGGGTCATTTACCCTTTTCTACCCTTGGAATAGATGGAGCCTTCACATTATCTAAACCACGAGCACCTGAGGCATAAGGGCATCTCCTTAGAAGATGGCCATACTCATGGCATAGCTAACACCTAAAAGGTAAAGTCTCATAGTCTACCTATTGAGTCCAAGAGCTAGAACCAATAGTGAGATCAATAGAATCTTGGAGAGGCTGGCTTAGGTCAATCTCGACATAGACCTGGGCATAGGAAAAAATTTGCTTCTTTAGAGTGTGCTAGGATGGGCCAATAGGCTTTCGTAGTAGCAATGCAATAGATTGTAGAATATCCTATCTCCAACATTCTAATGGAAATCAAGGAAAATGTACCCACATAGGCACCTTTGAGGGTAGCTCTTCTATTGAATTGAATATTACATGCCAAGGCTTCATGAAGAGGCCAACCTAATTATAAAAGTAATTCCCTCCCTCAAGAATCTTGTTATGATAAGAGATACATGAAAAGACCACTAAAAAGAAGTTATTTACAGCTAGCAAGATTTCAAAATCACTGTCTAGATTCTATGACTTGTGAATCTAGGGTTCTAAAAAAGGCATCAAAACCCTCAATCCCATAAATTTATAGATTAAATCATGTTTTCTATAATACTCTAGATCCTTAGCTACCACCTCTATTTGAATCACTAACTTCAGATGAACTTGAGCTCTTTCCAAGCATCTGTTTATCTTGTGCAATTTCAAAGCACCAGTGCTAAAAACTTCAACATCAGGTGGGGATGGATGAGGAAATCCATCACCAACCCTAGCCATAGCATCATCCCTAGATGTCTCACCTAAAGCACAAACCTTGCCATTAGAGAAACCCTGAAACCTTCGTGCCCCACACCAGCACTGAAATAGCATACACGTAGGAAACCCCCCTAAAATTTGAAGACCCCACCCCTTTTCTAGAAATGGCCCCGTAGGGCCCGATCTATAGATAAAATCCATGGGCCATAGAGCTTACAAACTTGCAAACTGTGACCTGCTACAAGTCACGAGATTGCTCAGAACTCTCACACACTTGCTCACTCCATTTGCCTCCCACTGCTCCCTTCAAAAAACCCTTAACATTTGGGTTTCATTTGAATAGCTATGACAACCTTCAAATATTTGGGTTGATAGATAGAGATAATTTGGTCATTAGAATACAAAACATGTTAAAATAAGAATATGAACAAGGGGCAAAAACTTATTATACTTACCACCATGAAAACATGTATTTAAGATACCCTACAGACATGAGAGAAAAAACATTAAAGCAAATAAGACAAACAAGGGCAACATATTTTTATTGAAATTTTAAAGAGGCCAAATAAGTACTCACAATAGTGAAGAAAAATAAGATCAAATAAAAGGTTGGAATACTTTTGTTGACACATAATTTTTATGAGACAGAAAGTGAATTCTCTACATGGTATATTTCCTCTAGCAATTATGCCTTGAACATTTTTGTAGGGCTCTGTGAATTGGGGGATGCAAATATCAAAATAAGAAATATGAACGAAAGAGGGATGAAACATATAATTAATTCATTTTTTAAACATAAAGAGGTTCCAATGAAGGATTATTTGTTAAATCCTTTTGTTCCAACCAACCTTGACTTTTTTATTAAATCAAAGGAAGTCTTAGAAGATATGATGGAGAAAAAAATGGAAGGTTCAAAATTGTAGATGGCCAACACACAATTACATCACAATAGAGAATTATTTTAGAAGAGGAATACAATTTGAAATCATTGATAAATAAATGTTGTGTTAGAAGGGCATGTTTTCTAAGAACTTGTACTCCATTCCATATTGTGCACAAATATGTAATCAACATAATGAAGCCAATGAAATAATTTATAATGATTCATTTTTAGAAAGAGTTCAATCTACATGTGACCTTATCAAGCTAAGAGGTTTGAAGAATCTTGAAATTAGGAAGAAAAATATGGAATAAATACATGAACAAGATAAACACTTATTCACATAAAAGAACTATTCAGCATAACAACTACAATAGTGAAAATTCCTTCTTTTCATGGAACAACCCATTTGGGATTGTTTTGATAAGGTGTTTGATTTATTTAAAAGTGGTACTTTACCTAGTTTAGATAAACAAGATTTAAAACTTATTGGTATAATAGTACGTAGAAAAATTCAAGGGCTTTTAAAAAATAAAAAGTAGAACTAGCAAATTTATTAGAAAATGGGTCTATTTCCTTCTTAAAAACCCGTGGCTATAAGAACATGGATAATTGGTGCAATAAGGTGAAGCTGGGAAGTAAAATATTATCAAAAATTACATATTATTTCAACAACCATGGTACGACACTACCACTAGACATAACAATCACACCTGAAGATAAAATAGAGCTTTATAAAATTTATGTGAAAAGGTTTGATGATTTGTGTGTCTTGAATGAAGGTATTTTGAATAAAAAAAGGTTGGGAAGCATTATATCAAGATTAATTAAGCATATTAAAAAATTATCTACATAATAATGGAGGTCAACTTCTTGAGATAGATATAGAAAGATTTAGTTGCCATTATAGGTCCCCATATCTTTGGCCATCCATTTTAAAAGATTTTAATGAAACATTCATTCTTGGTCCGAACACTAATTTGATAATAATTGATCTTTTGGATATCACTAAAATTTAAGTAAAGAAATCTTCACATATTTATTTAGGCATTGATTGAATTTTTTTTTGAGGCCTTCAATGTATTCATCATCCACAAACTAAAACATTATCCTACTATTCAGACTTCACTCAATAATATATGTGTTTCTGATTTCTATTACACATAAGATATGGGTGTCATACTATGGGGTACATATAGTTATATATTTTATTGGACACATATTATAGGTAGCAATTTTTATTAGTATCTAACTCATTTTTAGGTACAAAGTTTTAGCCTCCATTCATAACAAAGTAGATTAGAGTATGGTTTTGACATGTACAAAGATGTACCAAATTTAAAATTATTGGTTCACATAAAATATGAAGAACATTAAAAAATGAACTAGATACCATCTTTTGGTAGACACTTATCTCTAATTTTAATGATCTGTATGCATGTAGTCTGTTAGGGGTATATACAAGAGCTAGAATGGTGCGTGTTTATACAAAATTGCAAAAAGAATTATCTTGCATTACCGAAATTAAAGAACAAATGATTATTAATGTTTAATTTAAATGTTTTTGATAAATTCAGAGCATCCAATACAAGAACAACAATTTTAATTAGTACTAGGTACATAATATTTTTAATTTATTTTATAATCATGCTTCATTTTCCAAATATAACACATTAACAATATTTCAATGTGTGGGATTATTTTTTAAACCTAATAGTTTATAAATATTTTAGTGTGTAGCACCAATGACATTACATGCAAGTGAACAAATAATAATAATGAAAAATCATATCAATGAACATGACACATCATAATTTGAAGAAGGTAACATAAGATTATGCATATTTTTTCAAAAATATATAACTTTTTCTTAATCAATGATTGATAATATTGATATAATATTTTTTCATCTGTTTATCCATCAATTAAAGTAGTTCACAACATAGCTTTAACACTTTGTGTCTACAACACCACAACCTGTGACACAACTTTATAGGTTGGTGCCTCCAAAAAAGCAACATAAGGTAAAACTTTACAACAAGACACATTTTTTAAATACAAATATAAAATTAATTGATAATGAGAATTTTTAGCTACTATATAATATAATACCTTTCAAAAAATAAAAAACCAAAGTTTCAATGAACGAGTGCACCCATACAAACTAAAAAAACAAAAAAAGGGTAAAAACCACTCTCAATAAATGTGTAATTATAAAATTTCATAAAAATATAGAATATATTAATTATCTATATTTATTTAAACACATTACATTTGAATTTTTATTCATAGATAGGAGATTGTAGAAGACAATAAAATATAGACTTACATCAGGTTGGGATTTAGAAGTGTGGTTTATTTTATTATTGTGTATACTAAATGTAGTTATGTTTACCCATTAAAATCTTGTTCACAAGTTTAATTTACCCATTAAAATGTTGTTTACATGTTTAAATTACCCAATTTAAAATAACACAATATGTGTTATACTATGTCTTCAATACAATAAATTTTGATGCAAAGTATCTGTGTGTTCTTTATCAAAATAATAGTAATAAAGTATATTATGCTAGAAATAATTATATTGCTATTGATTCAAACAAATTTTAATTTGATGTATCTTATTATAAGTATATGAAGTGGGTTCATCTATTAAGGTGTCTATTCATTTGAATTTAGTGATAGTGAACTATGGATTAGAAGAGTAAATCCTATTTTGTTTGTTTTGATGGGCTGTGTAAACATATAAATATGAATTGGTAAGCATAAGAACAACTGATACTTTCATTACTATAAGAATATATATGTTGGTTTATTAATGCTAAATTCATATCAACATCTATGAGAAATAAGTTATGGCAAAACTAGACCTATTTAGATTATGATACATTCATGGTGAAGTTATAAGGATTCAATATAAACTTGTATATTCATATGTGTGTTACAAAACTAGCATTAGAAATGGTACATCCATGTATAATGAGTATTATAGTTACAATGTGCTTGATCCTGTAATTATTTTTATATGTGTTTATATGAATCTTTATAGGATTTAAAGAAATGTAAAAAAATGAATCAAATAAAATGCATTATATTTTAATGTTACAATAAGAAATGCAAAATCAAAATCACATCGACGATTAGTATATTAACATATAAAACATTTTATTAGGAAATATTCATGACATATCTCTTATAATATAATATTTTTAATAAATGACTCATTTCTTTTTTAACAAATTGCAAACATGTCAAAGGAGGAGCTAAAACCGATTTCCAAAAAACTATTGATTTTGGGGTTGGATGACTTATTGTTTGTTGTGACAAAAAAAAAGATATGAAAATGCATGATTTAGGAAAAAATGAAGATTATAAAATTGAAAATATGTCGTACTACATTCAAGATCATTCTAATGAAAATTTGAAGGTAGAACTGTAATCTTTTTCTAACATTGGCATTTGGTCAATGATAGAGGAAAATCATTTGAGGAACCTCATTTAAGCCATGGGTTACACAAGTTCAAATTTCATGTTTTTGGGGGCAAAAAATATTATGACCCATTCAATATAAACATAAAAAAATTGGATGAAGTTATTTTTAAAGGGACCTTTGGAGATGATTTTTCAATTGCCAACATGTTGTTCATTGATTGCAATTATTGAAATTATGTTATAAATAAAAAAATGAAAATGAGTTATGTTATGACAAGTAGATATACTAGAAATAGAAGTTAGAAATATGAAAAGGATTGGAGAATCAGAATGATGTCAATCATCACATTCTTGGGATAAAGCAAAAAATCCATGCTAGCAACTATGAACCAATGTTTAGAAAGATGTAACTTTGCCTAATTCTTTCAAGTGTAATTATAGTAATAAAAATTATCATCAATTTCATACAAATCAATTCTAAATTATTTAAAATATCTTTCAATTAATTTTAAAATATTCTATTCTAATTTAGAATTACTTTGCTCTAGTTATTAGTGCAATTTGATTTATAGTTGGAGATTCCTTGAAATTATTGAATTAGTATATTGACACTTTCTCATTTAGAAGATCTTCCCAATGAATAACAAATAATTGTCAAGATATTTTATTATGTCGATGAACTAGTTTCCTTAATATGTTTTCATCCATAATTTGGCTAGTCAAATGGTTCCACATGTCCCAGCAATAGAAGCTACTTCAAAGGATAAATTATTGGTATGAACGCCTAGAAGGGTGCCATGAGTTCAAAATTGTCCAATATATTCAAAATGATTTTCTCCAAAATGGTTTGAAATAATTCAATTTATTTGGAATATAGAAAACATATTTATTGAGAAAATATTATCAACTCCACTTTAGTGGTTATAATTTCAAATTATTTAAATTAACCCAGTTTAATTGAAATGATCTATGCTCAAATGGTTTGAAATAGTCTAATTTATTTGGAATAAATGAAATTTATTTTTGGATAAAATATTCTTCAAAATCACTCCATTTTGTAGGTATAGGTCTAAATTATTCAAAACAACCCTATTTACTCAAAATGATCTATGCTCAAATGCTTTGAAACAATCCAATTTATTTTGAATATAATAAATTTATTTTTGGAAAAAATTCTCTTCACTCCACTTTAGTGGGTATAAATTCATTTTATTTAAAATAGCCCATTTTTTTGAAATGATCTATGCCCAAATGGTTTTAAACACTCCAATTTATTTATAACATACAAAATTTATTTTTTGTAGAGAATATTCTCCACTCCACTTTATGGGGTACAAGTCCAAATTATTCAAAATATTCTAAGTCATTCAAAATAATACATGTCTTAAATGGTTTGAAACAATCCATTTTATTTGGAACATAAGAAAAATATTTTGGATAAAATTTTCTCCACTCCACTTTAGTGGGTATAAGTCCAACTTATATAAAATAGTCCTTGTAGCTTGAAAGTGGGGCCTAAGAGTCTTAGAGGATGGAGATAAATATGTAATAAAGGATGATAAGATATATATTATATGTTCCTCTCCCACTTACACTCCTGCATAACCCCTTCCTATATCAAACATAACTTTGGCAGTGCTTCAAAATAAAATCTAGATCTAGCTAGAGGTAGGGTATGATTAGACATAGTAATGGAGTTTTACTGGAAGTGTCTGAAGTTCAGTCCAATCACTTTATGTAAAATATAGATACTGTGTGTGGAATTAATAAATGAACTATAAATACATATCATATGAAATGGAATCACTAAATATCATAATAAGTTTCATTCTAAGGCTAAATACCCCTAGTTGGACAATCTTAATTCTTTGTGTTTGATGCTTTGAAATTATCATGGTATGTTAAAGATAATTATAATATCCATATCTATAAAGAAAAAAATAGAGGAGATTATTTATTTGAAAATTTAGGGTTCTCCAATTTAGGATTATTTAAATGGGTTAATCCCTGTGATCTCCCTCATCCTATCACCAAAATCCTAAATGAAGAAGCTAAAAGATAATTTATTGTCCCAAGTGTTTCTTTTTTTACCTTGTCTAAGTTGGAATCCAAACCTATTGAATGATATTTCATTACTATAGTTATTATTTCCAAGATGGGATTGAAAAATATTATGAATTTATTACTCATAATTTAAATCTCTCAAGGTGACTTACCAAAAAAAGTGATGTATCTAGATCTAATCATTTTTTTAAAAAAAATCATCAAATTGGTATCTATTGGACTTATGTGTAACATCTTGTTGTGATGATAAATTGGATTATTTTTTGTAACTATTATTTGACTTTTGAGTTTTTTAATTGTAATTTAGAATGGTCATTTCACATGAGAAAGCATGGTTTATCCTTTTTTCTTAACTTTTGATTCTCTAGGACAATCATATTCTCTGTGATTTTTTTATTTCTATATGAAATTTCATTAGTTTGGGATGGTATTCTGGTTAATATTTTGTCTAGGGTCTTTGGGAATATATCTAGTTAGAATGGATCCCTCCTACAAAATTAAAAAAAAATCTATAGATTAGTATATTTTGAAGAAAGGAGGTCTGACCAATTATATGGAAGGAATCAAATGGCATGACCCAAAACCATTTACAAAATATTAAAATGCTTAGATATATAGAATGACCTCTTTAAATAAAGTGACTTTAGAAGTAAGTGAGGAAAGTATATATAGGGTTATAACCACGTCAATGGAATATCTAAATATTGTAAAGTATAAAATAAATGAAAATGAGGAAACCAATTTATTCCTCAAATATAAGAAATAAATTCATGAGTTTTAGGATGGTATCCTTAGATCCTCTTTTCTATACCCTTGGGGTGAATTTAGTCTATATATCATTAAGTATATTCTACTATAAAGATGGTATAAAATTTTATATTCCTACCACTTATCTTTATTGAAACACTTTAGGCATAGGATACTGATGAGTCTTCATTTATTTTTTATCATGACTTTAGAAAATAATATTAATGAGATTTAATTAGGTAATGGGGAGGTCCCTATCCATCAATCCCTAATTTTTTTGTTATTTTAAGAGGCCCCACCTAATATATTCTTAGTTGAGATTTATCTAGTGTCATATACTTCAATGGTCTTAGACAATAGGAATAAGGTATATCTTAACCCTCCTTATATATAATAGGGTTTAAGATAAAGTAAGGTCCAAAGTGTATAATAATCAAAATCCTCTTGAATTTAAGTCAAAAGTAGGGAAAGGGAGAAATGGGGCTTAATTTGTATATGGGGAATAATTATATGGACGAGGATTTATATTTGAGGGATAGAAATAAAGATATAGATCCTCCCAAAAATAAAAATCCTAGATCATTGGGAGGTGTTTCTAAGTCAAGAAAAGGTCTTAATAAGTAAAACTTAGGTAAATTTAATAAATTTCTTAAATATGATAAGACACTTGGAATAAATCAAAATCATTTGATAATAGAAATATAAGTCAAAAAATTTATATCTATTGTCCTCATTCTCAATTCATATAAAATAAGAATAAGGTTTACACTAATGTGGAATATCTTCAAAGAAAGGTCAAAACCTTAGAAAATGAATCTAATATTTATTAGAGTATATTTAAATAGTTTTTATTTTAAAAAAATAGGATTAATTCAAGAATTTATAGTCTTTATAATCACATTAATGATAATATTCTTATTCCCACGACGGAAATGCATGTTGACAAACAAGAATGCAATGTATTTCCAAATATATGTTAATTGAGGGAGGAATCCTCCAATTTAAATGGTAGAATGGAGAAATTAAAAGATGAACTATATAAAATAAATAAAACCTTAAATGGTTATAAACATTAGTAGATTCAAGATAAAAAATTGTGCCACCAATATTCAAATGTAATAAGATGGCTTCAGGAAGAGGAAATAACTTTTGTTCCAATTTGGTCGTAGAAAGAGAATAAAGAGCTTGATAAATAATCAAGAATCTAAAATGGAAGACATTTAGGAGGAACATTTGGAAGGTAAATTAAAATACTTTAAAAAAGAGTGGGAGGATATTTTATATATCTATTATCTTTAATTGCATGTAGTTCAATTTTGTTGGTCTTTTGTTTTACTGGTAGTTTTATTGTCAGTTCATTATTGGCAGTCTATTTTTTGTTTGCTTTGATTATTTTTCCAATAAGTTTGACTTTATATTTTGTCTCTAGTTGGTCATTATCTTATCATTATATCCTTTATGTAAAATTGGTTGGGCCCTTTAAAAAACCTATGCTTAGCCTTAATAAAAACTAACTAATGTTTTAATTGGATTTAATCATACTAAAAAAATAATATACAAATATTTTAATAATTTAAATTAATATATGTAAAATCATTTATCTATAATAAAAATTCATATAAATAAACATGTAAATTATTAATAAAGTGTTTTTTAGAGCCATCTGATAACATAACCATGATTTACAATATATTTTAACATACACTAGTAAATTTAAAACTCTTTCACACACACCCACATAGACAAAAACACACACATATACTAAGTTCTTAAATTATAATTTATTATTTTTGTAATCAAAATTATTCAAAAAATCCTCTTATATAGTTGCTTATAAGATAATTTTTTATTGAAATATTCTTTCTCCATAGGGTTGTAATTAAATTCCAACATTTTATGTGGTTGGTGCAAATACAGTCAACCTTAGTCATTGGAGTAATATATAAATCATCCTTCTTTCCAATTTTATCCTTAAATTTTATGATATGGTTTAAAAAATTATTGGTATAGGTTAACCTATACATTGTGTTATTACTTAATGGTGACATTAAATTCATTTGGCACATACAAATGGCACTCTCTTGAGTTTCAACACATTAACTTCTTCATCTACTATCTAATATTATAAAATTAATTGATTTTGTTTATCTATTTTTTCTGTAATTAATATTATATGATACTGAATAATTGTAAATAAAAGGGGTAACCTCTAATATTGGACTTGGAGTTTAGGAAACACACCTAACTACAACCCTTTGTAATTGGCATTTAAAAAACATGTGACTTATAAATGTTATTGATATTGATTTACTCCAAATATACTAATTTCAAGTAAATAACACTCATTAGTAAATTATCCAATATATAAAACAAATTCAAATATATGGGAATCATTAAAAAAAATGAGCCTCATTAATTTGAAATTAATTTAACTTTTATTTTATTGGATTTTTATTGTGATTAATTAATTTTATGTTTTATAAATTAATTTAATTGATCAAATACAATCAATCAATTAATAAAAATTGTTAAATTAAATAATTAATATATTTTTTAAATTAATTTATATTAAAACTAGAAAAAAAATTGTCATTTATTATTTTCAAATAATCATGACATTTTTTATTATTCTTGTGTTCAACCCTAAACTTTTGAATATGTGGATAGGGTTAACAACACATAAATAGTTTAAGCATAAGGGTAATAAACTAATATATAGTAGACTAGTTATTTTTAAATTTATAGATAGATTAATATTTTGAATTATATTATTAAGATATGTTAAATATAGAAAGTACCAAATTTGAAAGATGTTTCATTTATTGCAATATTAAAGAGAAATGACACTTACTTAGGTTTATTATATGTAGACAAATTTGGACTAAAAATGGGTAGAATTTATGTAGGATTAATATTCTAGATTAATCATTAGATTCTAGAAATTGTACTTGTGTGGTTATGGAAACTACTATTATATCTAGACACTACCTTTGATGCTAGTGTCTATCTCTAATGAAGGTATATAGTACATAATGATGACTAGATATCATTGTGACCAATGCCAATATTTTATGTTTTTTATCAACCATATTTTGATTATTTATATCTTGGATATAGTGTGTCACTTTTCACCAAATTTATCAAACCCTATCTCTTCACCTTTCTTGACCCTTATAATGATTTTTCTAAAAATGGGTTAGTGGGATCATAGTGTTGAGATAAACCAAGGTACCCATATATCAATCCGAACTACCTAAATAGCCAATAATCCAAGGAAGGCTTCATACATATGTAATTGTCCCATTTATGTGGGAATGTGTGTGAATAAGGTTGGAATATTCTATATGAAGATGCATGTAGTGATATAACTTGTACTTAAACAAATATCACTCATGGTATAATATAAATTCTAAACCTATAATATGATTTATCCTATGATTGATGTAAAAACAGGGATGAATAAGTTATAATAGCCTAGTTGTGAATTTGATTAATTGAGATTTATTAGGTGTTTTATAGGTATTTAGTAGATAAAGAATGAGAAGACTTATAATTGTATTTATAACACACATTTTTAAAACTACTCACTGAGAGGTAAATAAGAAAAATATTCCTACCCATAGGTTTGTAAAAAAAATTAAATTTTGATTACTTTTAGAAACTTGACATTAGTCAAGCATCTAGATACTCATGTCAATGATAGTGTCTCTAAATGGCTAGTAATTTTGAGAAGGATAAAAAATAGGTATAGATATGAAAATAGTTATGATGTTTATAAGGTTTTAATATTTATATTTATTTAATGGGAATCAATTCATCATAATGGTATGGATAGAATAAGAGATAATAGTTTAGGCATAATGAAATGGCAAATGCAAGCATCTTGACAATAGTGAGGTCTAGAATTGAAGGGTAGAGCCCTGACTGATATTTATCAAATGTAAAGTCTTAGATGATATAAATATTCATATTAGTATATAATTTCACCCATTTTAATCTAGTAATTCATAAGGATGAAATGACTAGTTTAGAATTAATAAATGTGTACCTAGGTGTATATAACACACCTTGCCTTTGCCTAAGCCCACTTTGAGTTTTTTCTTGGTGTATGTTCTATAAAAAGTATAATGTTAAATATAATTAAATTTATTGAAAATAAATATAACAAGGAAGGAGTACACTTGTGTTGGTACAACTGTGTTACCTCTTGATGCTTTGACTCGGTAAAGTTGATTTCTTACAATGGATTGGAGATGGAAGAGGTTTAGACATGAACCTTTGAGAATTAGAGAGGGAGATTAAAGTGTATTATTCCCCTAGTATAGTGTAAGTCTGAGTGGTGACATGGCCATTGAGATCATTATATCTTAATCCCAAAACTCAAGTGTGGATACATAATCTAGTGAGGGTGAGTGGTTAAATCAACTAAAGCTATAAATTTGGTGAAATTTAATGATTTAATCACTCCAACTTATAAATATGATTATTTTGGATGATTTCATCACTTTAAAATATAAAGTGAACAAATTACTATAACATAAAAGGTTTGATAAGAGTACATCCTAGTGTAATTAGTTCATCCTGGTGAGTAGTATAATTTGTAAACATTTCACATTTTTTTTAATATCATGAAATATGCATCTCTAATGTGTTTTACCAAGATTATATGTGTAATAAATCTAAAAAATATTAAATCCATGAAAAATTGATGGAATGTATAGGATTTTGACCCAAGTGTAAATCTGAATCATGAAACTAAATTGGAGATTGTGAAAGTGTGGAAGCCATGCCTTTTTGAGATTTCACCTTCATTGCATAACTGTAGAGGTCATGTTTTTATGACATGACCCCAATGAAATATAGAAACTCAAAAAATGTGTAAGTATGTATATCATGTTTTTATGACTTGTCCCTACTAAAATATGAAAACTATGGAAAATTTAGAGATCATGCTTCTATGACATTCCCCCATTGATATGCCCTCTATTTTACATGAGGGAGATATAAAATAGTATTTATATTACCTTAAAATGATAAGGTAACTATATAAACTTTTTATAAATCATATATAATATATGGGTAACATGTTGACGTAGATATATCAGTGAAGCTCATAGTATGTGATTACGTTAAACCATAAGATGCATGATATAGATCATATCAATGTATATAGAGTAACAATATGAATCAACATGTAATTAAAAAAACACATATGTGTACTAAATATAATTAAATTTAATGCTCTAAGGAGACCTTATTTAATGGGAATGCTTAAATGTTAAAAAAATGAAAGGGGTGAGAAATTTAAATACCCAATCACATACAATGGCATTTTTAAATATCCAAACAACATACAATGGCACACGGGCTAACAAGAAAGGAACGTATTAAAATTTTCCACAAATAATACAATATTAATCAATGGAATACACTCAAGGAAGTGAAAATAATACAAAAGCATAAGTAACCATCATAATCATATCATACTAGTCCTTAAATATACATGTTAGTAAAAAACATTATGTAACATGGCATATCAATAACATTGTGAAAGATATGAACATATATATAGACATGTGTAAGAATTATTATATGATATAAAACAAGAAAATTTTGGATATCATAAAGGATATGTAACTTATATCAACCATGATTAAATAAAATGATTCCCCCAACATACTATATGGCATTGGTAGAGGAGTGGTCCAACATCTATAAGTGCATATATCATGTGTCTAGGTATGTTTTTATTACACTCAAATATTTGTGAGAAAAATGTGTATAGAAAAGTTAAATTATATGCCATATAATAATATAAATCAAGAAACATAGATTCTAATGAAATAAATAAGATGGGAATGCTAGATATTTTTTATTTTTGAATTATTTGATTTTTTGGTATTTTATTCAATATTTGAGTTTTTGATATTTTATATATTTTGTAAAGAAAATTATAGCCTATGATCCCATATAAAAAATTATTATAGGTATCTATATTATTTTAATATGGTATATCAAATTAGTCATACTTCCAAGGATCATGCATAGGCGTCATATATAGATATGGAGACTATATGGTATTTTCCATGTGTTATAGGAGTTTGTGGTTGTGAAGAAATAATATAATTAATATGGGTTCATGTAACCCTTAATTGAGTTTTATGTGGTTTCTTTAGAATAAACATAATTGGAACATGCTTAGTTTCTCTAGGTAATTGAGTATGTTATGTAGGAGTAAATGATAATTATGTAGAATTTATTGTATATCTCTAGGTAAAACGCCTCTTAAGTATGGGCTGCTTAAGAAAGGTGATTACCAATTTCTTACCTTTCATGTAGGATTAAACTTATTATGTTTTATAATTATCTATCTAAGAATAAATATATCTTATTCAAGTGGATGTTCATATGGTATTCCATAAATTGTGACTACTTTGTTTATGTGAATGTATATAATACACCCATGCACTATGGAAGGTACTATATGAATTTTATGTATCCAATATTATCCCAATAACATATAAAAGAATCTTTTATATGTTGTAGCTAAAAATGTTGTAACCATATGGGATAGAATAATATTTAAAGGTGAATCAATTTCATCGATAATTTGTTGTGATACCATCGAATGCTCTAAACGTTTTGATCAAAGGGTATAAATCAACATGTATATATCCCAAATGTGTAGGTAATGTCATGGTACATATCTTACCGATCATAACAATATGTATAGGATGATGGTCAAGGTATGCCTAAATGAATATAAAATGAAGTAATGAGCCACCATCTATTATTTCACTATTATCAAATGTAATATAAGGTCTCTAAAAAATAATAGGTATTATCCACATATAAGTGACACTATCACCATCTAATAGGTGGCCATAATGTGATGGATGAGGATGTGATTTTTTTACCATTTTAACTCCTTGATCTTTCTTAAAATGATATTTAAAATGGTTGTTAAATATATTATGATTATTTTTATCACTAGGTTGTGAACATGAATCATTTATAGGATAATCAAAAGTATATTCTGGTTATCAATAAGGTCTTGGATATTATTCTTCAAAGTATAATAGTTTTTTTGTAGAATGCCTAGGGCCTTGGTGATAATCACAATATGAATTACTATCATATCCTTTAGGTAGAGGTTGATTCATATCAACATATATGGGAGGATGGATAGATATTAATGACATTTCACAAGATTATGAATTAAATAGGCTTGAAACTTGAGTAATAATGTAAATTGCCTCTTAGGTCCATTAGACAAAATGAGTCGATTAGGTTGTTGTGACACTATATTCACCAATGTTGTTATTTCCTTCTTAGGTTCTATATGTTTCACATTGTATTCTAGTTTGATATGAATTTTGTTATTAGATGCATTCACTATGTTTGATACATACTTAAGCTTTTTCAATTAAATAAGTTTCATTTCAGGATCATGAGCAATATGGAATATGTCATCAAAATACGTTAAATTTTTGAAAATAATGGATTCATGTAATGGGGAAAATTTTGTTTGAATAATCCTTATAATTATTTATCTACCATTTAATTTGTCATTTTATCCAAAGTTTTTTTATATCTCAAAACATATTCATTAATAATTCCATTGGTTCCTTGTTTATTGTTTAAAATTTGAGCATATGACATTTTTTAATGATGTTGATAAAGAAATGTGATATAAATAGGTTAGATATAGATTTGAATTCTCTTACTGATTACATTGGTAAATCATATAACCAATGTAAAGCATATTACTTTAGGCTCCTTAGAAATTATTTGGTCAAAATTTTATCATTAGAAGCATAACTATGATAAGCTAAATAGAAAGATCTGAGATGGTGTTTAGGATTACCATTTCAATCATAAAAATGTGAAATTAGGGGAAAAAATTAGTTTTACATGTGTTTAAATATATTTCAAGAGTGAGAGAATCATGTAACACATCTTGTGAATCAATAATAGAAAGTGTTTTCATAGATATTTTATCAATGTTGGTGACCTTGGCTTGTAATATTTTTCTAGTTTGTATAAGATATTTTACATTTTGATAACTAAGGTTTGAATTTTTATAAGTCACCAAAGGGAATGTAAACATGGTTTGAGGTGATATAGGTAGTGAAACTAGTAATTAGGTTAAAGTGATAATGGTTCCAATGGAGGATGTATAAATACTAGGATTTAGGGAAAAATGGTGAAACACATAATCAGTGCTCCCAAAAATATTTATAAAGTGATTATGTGCTAATGGGGAGAGAAAAAATAATGTGGGAATGTCCCATATCTCTAATATTGTGATCAATAGATACACTAGTTACTTATGTATGATTTTTATTATTTTAGTTTCCAATGTGGTTTTGAGGATCGCAAATGATCCTCAAGATTTTGATGAATTCTCTCTTAAAACATAATAATAGATTGTACTTTATCTTGATCAATTTGTTCATTTTCATTATTTACTTTATATTCATTATTTTCCTCTTCATAATCATCTTCTATGAGAACCTCTTTATCATTTTTTTAAATTTTCATTATTGGAATTCTCATTAGGCACAAGAATTTTTAATCCATTGGTTTCAACCACATTAGGTTGTATAAGAGGAATCTCCTAATGTTTAATATAAATACCACCTAATTTATGTTTATTCTTAGTTCACATAAAAATAATAGAGTAAATATAAAAAAACTAGCAAGAAAAAATCTCAAGAGGATGAGTGTCGTATGGAAATCTAATATTTTCATAAAGAGACACAAAGGTTGGGTTCACCAAATGTTTAACACTAAGTTTTTGAATATATGTATAGGGTTAATGACATATGAATAGTTAAAGCATAATGGTGATAAACTAATATATACTAGGCCAATTAATTACAAACTCAAATTAATGATTATTTTATATTATAATATTAATATATGATAAATATAAAAAGTCCAAAATTATAAATATGTTTGATTCATTGAAATAAAAAATATAAAAGAAACTTAGCTAGGCTTATTTGTGTAAAAATATTTATAATGGAAATAAGTGGAAGGTATGTTAGATCAATATTCGAGATCGATCAACAAATATTATAAATTATACTTTTATGGCAGCAAACACTATCCTCAGATATAGAGACTACCATCAACTCTAGTGTGTAATTGTGACATAAGGGTCTAGTATAGATTTAGAATATATTTTATATCACCTTTATACTAGTTTATTCAAACTTGAGATACATGATATCATTCTTCACCAATTTATCAAACCCAATCTCTATGAGCTTAGAATGAGTTTGTTAAAAATATATTCAATGGGATCATGGTGTTAATATAACCCCTAAGACCCATTTGTCAATGGATGTTGCATACATAGCCAATTATTTAAGGAGGGACTTAGACTTATGTATCTCTCCCATACATGTGGTAATGTTTGTGTACAAAGGTGAAATATACAATAATATTATGCATGCATTGATCTAGCTTTTAATTTGAAAAAAAAATACTCATGGACTACTCTTTGAATGCTTCAAACCTATAATATGACTAGTCATATGATTTATATGAATTTGGGATAAATAGGGAAGAATATCATCATTTTGAATTTGATTTATTGTCATTTAATAGGTTTTTTCTTGGTAATTTGAAAAATTAATAATGAGAAGGATTACACTTATATTTATACCACACCTTTTAAAAATATATAAAGGTAGGGTTCAATAAGGAAAAGAAGCTGACCCATAGGTTTTATAAATTTTTAATTTGAACCCTTTTTTGTCAACTAGACACTAAATAAGGATCTCGACACTACCATTAGTGGTAGTGTCCTTATATGGTTTATAGTGTGTAGAAGGATGAAAAAACATGTATAGATATGAAACTAATAGTGAATGATGTTTATTAGGTTTTATGTTTTTTAGTGCAAGGGAACTAGGTCATTAAAATGATATTGATGAGACTAAGATATAAGTATTTATGCATAGTTAGATGATGAATGTGAGACTCTCAGTAGTAGGGAAGTATACAATTGAAGGATAGAGCCCTGATTGATATTTTTCAAATTGACAAGACTGAGGTGATATAAATATCTAGCTTAAGTACCTACATGTTATTTTTAAAATTATCCTTTGAAACTAATTTTTTTTAAGAATTATAATTATTTAAATTATATAAAAACATTAATATTACACATTTAATTATAATATAAGTATTACCATAGATTAATGATAATGTATTAGCTTTATAATTATTAGTGAAACCATGCACACTTCTTTATGTCCTTTACCTTCTCTATATCATAATATTTTACTGTCAATTACTTTTCATATTTTATTTAATTCTTCCATGATTGCACTATGTTATCACACTGACAAATATGATTAGGTTACACAAAAAACCTAAAATTCAAAACAATGATCATGATAAATGAATTAATAAAATATACGTGAGGGAAATTGTAGATCCATAAAGAAAATGGTTAATCAAACATTTCTTGAGATCATCATAAGGTCTAACTAATCAATTGATATGGATAATTTGTCTTGTTAAGCTTGAGTATGATTTAAATAAGTTTTAAATCTAAGGCATGGCGTGGTGAGGATCCAATTTTTATTGATGAAATAATCTTATATCTAGGGAGGTCAAGCTCAAGAGTGGGTTAGTAGGGAATTCAATCTCATTGATGAAGATAAGATTTGAATATTTATTCAAATTTTATCTAAATCTCATTCAATAGTGTATTTCATTAATTTTTTGACTTTCATAATCAATTTTTATAGTGCCATTTTTTTAGCACTCCTAGATCTTCTTGGTTGTTTTTATAGTAGGAGGAGCCTAAGAGCTGCTCTAGAAATAGTTCGAACCCCAAAATTATGATATCATTAGTCAACGTTTGAATCATGTCTTAAAAATTATTATAATATAAGTTTTATCACTCACTTTTTAAATATTATGACAAGTTATAAAGATCATCACATTCTAAGCCATGTTTAAGAAATAAACAAATTTTGTGACCTACCCAAGAAGTAGTTAAAGCATGAGATTAGTTTAGGAATTCATCAAGGCTTGATATATTCTTTGAAAATAGTGGTCATTGGTGTTAATTTTTTTGTGAATGTTTATGTGAAGGGTTACAATATTTAAGGGCCTTTTTAGTTTTCTAGTCTTGATAATTTATAGCCAATCGGTGTCATATGCTTCATATATCTCTTTATTTACATTATATCCAACTTATTCTTTGTCATGGACCATAATACATTGTCTCTTCACCATTCCATCACCTTTAGTCATATTCACCTATATTTTTATCTCCTTAAAAACCCCTTTGTAATTAGATAATACCCACCAATTCTATCATTGACACTCTTATACTTTATTGATTTTTGTTCAATATATTGACTTATATGGATTAAATTTAAAACCAAATGCCATTTTATAAGATATAATTTAGTCATGTAATCCTTACCTTCATTTGTTGTATTCTTATTTTTACATTCAAATGGACTTTTTAGCTGGGATGTGTTTCTCCAATAGTCATACAAAATTTAATTATAGGTGCAAAACGTTCTCATCAGTTTTTGTTAATTTTACACTTTGAACCATTTACCATGGTCATAAATATCACTAAGAAATTTTTATCTCATGGATTGATTTTATATTATAATTTATGTCATATTTATTCAATTTTAGTTTTTTGAAGAAACATCACAACGTAAATTTATTTTCCCAGCATTGTAATGCTTTAAATGTCTGGTGAAGTGGATATATGATCTCCCCTCTTAGGGAAGTGAAAAAACATTTATAGAGAAAAACATACATTTTTTCTTAGTCCAACATTTTATTTTGATCATATCATTACTCCAATGGTAATAATATCTTCTCATAATCTTATTTGATCAATATACATTCACAAAATTGAGAATTTAGTGGTTTGATTTATGGAGAAGAGCATAGGATAGGTATGACAATCTTCACAATAGATTGTTGGTGAAATAAAATAAGGAGAGATGGATTTTCTAAAATTCATGCTAAATTACTTGGGAGGTATTGTTGACTAGGTCTCATGATCATTTTTTTATGGGTGTTTTTTGGTTTTATTAGTGGTACTAGTATGTTTTCTAGCATTTATGAGGATATGGAAAGAAACGAAATTGGAGTTGTAGGAGACAGGGTCTCTACCAAAGGAAAGGCATAGAGATTATAGACTCTTAAGTGGTATTTAATTTATGGGAGATTATCCTTGATTTTGATTCAATGGAATGAAAATATATGTTAGATCTATATTTGGATCACAAAGAAGAGGTTGATCAAGGCATTAAAAAGATCAAGAGGATCTTAGGTGAGGTTTTCAAAATCCTAGTTATAAAGGATCATTGGTCAAAAGAATTACAAAACTAGGTGTTAATGGGGATCTTTGATATTATTATTAATATACTAGATGGGCATTTTGGTTCTCAAAAGATGGTGTCGTGGAGGAAATACTAGACATGTATCAAACTTTCTAAAAATAGTGTCACATTGGTTCTGAGAAAATATGTGAAGATAAACTAAGTATTCTAAATAAATAATAAAACTTTTAATGCATGTTTTTTAGGATGATAATCTTGAAAAAATCCTCAGAACAATGGATTACACCTATTTGGTGGTTAGTTCCTGGTTATTATCGTATATTTCATATTTTTTATAGGCTAGATTGCATTAAATATTTTTGATATGATATGGTGTTTGGAATTGTCTCCATTACATTTAAATAAGTTAACTTTGAGATTTGATCTGTGCTCGATGGGATCATCAATTTTTTTTATTTTTCTTAATATTTTAGGTTTACCTATAGATTTTTTTCACTATAGGTGTTGAAGGATATAGGAGATAGTATCAGGATCTTCTTATAGGTATATGAGAGTTACATTAATAAACCCTCAAGGAAAATGGATAAAATATTGGTGGATTTAGATTTGGAGGGTTTAGATGAAAAAATAGAGTTGGATTATTTATTTTTTAAGCATATTCAATCTCTATTTGTTTTGAGTTTCCTTAATATGTGATATATTTTAGCATTATGGTAATCTCAATTTAAATTGTAAACTATGTTTTTTCAATAAAAAGTGGATCAAGTATGATGCATACAATATGAGGGTGGAGGAAAACTATGATATTCCAACATCTAATAGTGTTAAAGAGTCTAAGGGGACTGCGAGTGTTTACTATTCATTGAAGTGGGTGGCTTCAAAATTTTTAATGAATATTATGTTCCTTTGATGATCTCAACATTTGAGTACTTTAAGAGTGGAAAAAGATTTGATGTTGACAATTAACTAGATGTTATTCAAAGGGATGAAACACTCTAAAGATGCTTCACATAAGATGTGATATTATGGATCCCATAATTTTTAAGCCTTAAAACTTTCTGAGCCATTTTGGGGAGTCCAAATTTCATTCTTTTTTGGTGGAACTAGACCCCTTTCTAATTTAAGTAGTGTAGTGGCCTAAATTAGAGATTTGTAAGGAAAGAGTGGTTAATATGTTGTTAAATAAAAAGATGTATTATCATTGACCAATCTAGGAATTAGATTATGCACATATAATTAAATGATTTTATCCACTAGCTGGGTAAATTAATAAGAAACTACAATGTCCAATGCAATCTTTTTGGTTGTAGAGAAGTTCATCTAAACATATAACATATATATGGGGTATTTAAATTTTACTATTAGTAGAGCTGAAGTGTGGGGGTTGATTGTTAGGGTTGACTCACTAGATAATTAATTTTTGCACAAATTCAAGGAATCTAGGTTGGTGGATATGAAACTAATTAAGTGGGTTTTAAGCTGGAGGAATATGAGGTATTGAGAGGTTGGATAAGATATTGGATAGGTTATTTGTCTCTGAATTTATATTGAATGGCTTTGGTAGGATCAAATCCTAGATGGAAACTAGAGGGGATTTGGATCATATTATCATTGTGTTGTGTATTGAAAGGGAATATTTTAAGCCTTTGAGCCCATATAAATTCATTACCACTTGGATAAATTAATAATATTTTATAAAGTTATTGAAATCTGAATTTATATCTTTTTATGCTTCCTCCTAGGAGTCAACTAGTTTATAATTTGTTGAAAATATGAAATAGGTTAAGAAACTTGTTGCAAGGTTGGATGTCATTATGTTTAGGGAGGAGTAATAAGAGATTATTACTATGAAACACCATATTTCTCATTTTTTAGATCAATAATTTGATATATACTTTGATATGGCTTCTATTTATTTGTTCAAAGGTTTCAAACAAAAGAAGAGGAAACAATTAGTAGATATTGAAGCTCAATGGAAACTTAAAAGCAGATCTTTATGGTTGGAAAATGGTTTAAAAATACCAAATATTTCCATAACTTTTACAATCATATAAGAATAAAAATAATATTTAGTTCATTCAAAAGGAGGATGGATCGAAATATTATACTTTCAAGGATATTATAAACATGTGGGTTTCTCACTTCAAGAAGTTGTACGAGGAGCTAGAAATAGTCAATATTGAATATATTATTATAATATATACACACTTTCATCATTTTTAATGAAAATTTAAATTAGATTTTAATTTATTAAGTCACTAAAAAAGAGTTAAAATGAATTCTGATATCATTATAAAATTTTAAAATCTAGGCCTTGATGACTAGATAATATAATTTTTTATTTGTTATTTTAAAATTATGTCTAGATAGTTAATTATATTTATAGAGGATTTGATGATAAATTGGAAGGATTTGTTTGCATTCAACTCTAATTTCATTTCACTTATTCACAAATAATAAAGTATGGATTTTTTTTTATTATTTCAAGCCTATTTGTTTGTGCAAATAAATCTATAAGATCATTACTATTATATTAAATATGATATTATATGAGACTATTTATAATGGAAAATATGGTTTTTTTTCATGTTTGCTAGAATCATGATGCCATTGGGTTGCTCAAGAGGATCTATATTCTATTAAAACTAAGAAATTATCTGCTATAATTATGAAGCTTGATTTATCAATGATATATGATATAGATAATTAACTCTCTTTGTGTTTGTTATTGTTTCATATTGGTTTTTGTGTTTAGATGGTGAACTAGATCATCGGATGTTTTCCTATGTATCTTTTTCTATATTAATAAATTATTCTTATTGTGTATTTTTCAAACCTTTTTTAGGATTAAAAGATCCACTTTTCATACCCCCTACTCTTTGTGGATGATACATTGTTTTTATATGATGTTTCTAGGAAGGATTTATTTAAGTTAAAAGAATTACCTAAATTAAGATATATGGCTACTAGGACGAAGATAAATATGGATAAGTATTCTATTTATTTTAATAGGTTGAAGGTATATCATGATGGGCTATTTAGTGTTTTAAATTCAAATGAATTGATTTTTTAGAAGGTTTTAAGTATTTCAATTTTTACTCACAACCAAATGACTATAGGAAAATTGATTGCAATTGGCTAGTTGATAAGGTTGGAAATAGGATATATATGTGGTGTAATATATAGTTCTTCCTAAGTAACAGATTAACTCTCATGAAGTTATTCAAGAAATATACTCTAATATAGTGTATTTATTTATGTCATATACCAAAGAGCATACTATATAAGATTAGGAAAAAAATTTGAATTCCTTAGGATGAGTAGGAAAGAAAAATATTTGATTCCCAAATTTAAATGTTAGTAATATCAAAGGATGCTAGTGGTTAGGGACTTAAATTTTTTCATTTTTTTAGGATGACACTAGCTGAAAAAAATCCTTTGGAGGCATAATTCAATGGGGTTGGTGGTTATGGAAACTTATTATTATTTAAAGTATAATTAAACCATCACTATAAAAAAATTGATAAGAAAAATTATTTAACCTATTCATAATGTTTATTTGATGTGGAATGAATCTATTCAATATTTTCCACTTATTGTGAGTTGGATGAGTTGGAGGGTGGGGAATGATGAAAGAGTCAAGGTTGGATTTTATCTTTGGTATGGGTGTTTTTGAACTCATATATTGAATACAAACCTAGGGTTTGGTTTACTACTATTGCATATGCAACATACCCCTTTTCCACTAGCATTAGAACCAAGGGTGGAAAAGAATAAAGGTGTTACATTTGGATGGTGAGGAAATTATTAGTTTGAAGACTTATATGATGATATTTAAGTGCATTCATGTGAAAATTACTAAAGATGAGGATGTAGTAGTGTAGTCCGAAAACACATCATTTAATGTGTATAGTGTTAGTTTAGGTATAAGGATATGTTTTCTAATACAGATCAAGGAGTTGACTTATGGTGGTGGAGAAAACATTGAAAAGTAAAATATCCTTTAAATACTAGTTTATTTATGTTTCTATATTTAAAAAATAAATCCTTAACTTGGGTGTTGAAACAAAGAAGTTACCATGGTCCTTCTATTATTTCTAAAAAATGGAGAATGAGAGCTTCAATCATTTATTGGTTACATATCTATAGATTATTAAATTTTGGGCTTATATGAAAGGACTAATATTGATTAGGTATGGTTGGTAGTGAACCCAAGTGGATGAGTTATTTTATAAGTGGTATATGAATATTTATTTAAAAACATTTAGGGCCCTATTAGTAATTGTGTTCTAGGGAATTTGGATGGACATGAATGCTAATATTTTTATTGATAGTTTTATTCCTAATTTTAAATGTTACGTACAAATTCATATTATTTATGACAATTTAATCACAATCCTAAGACTAGTGGTTATGGTGGGAATATCTAGGTCAATAGCTTTTACCTTGATTTTATATTTGTTGAGTTTATTTTTTATGTTTTTTACTCTAGAATGTTCTTGGTATCATTTCTGAATGTAATTTCCTATTGTTTATGAATATGAAGTTATAATTTTTTTATTTCAAAAAATATAATCAAACTATTCTAGGTGAAATAAATGAAATGATAAAAATAAAAATATACACATGTACTATGATAGAAACATCCTTAACACACAATTAATAACTATTGAGAAGTATAAAAATAAATTTGCCTTAAAACTGACTTGTTAGAGTACAAA
>JARHVA010009087.1:90000-122500 GCA_037957365.1 Torreya grandis | reverse complement strand
CAATATTCCTTAAGGTCCTAGAAGAGGTTGTTGAGATGCCTATTGTTGTTGCCTCTATTTCTTATTTGCCTCTTCCTTCATACAAACTTATACATAGGCTAAGTAATCTTGGTCAATTTTGCTAAAGTCTAGGATCATGGGCTGGAATAAATTAGGTGTTTCTTGAATGAGTCTTCCATTCTTTACAAGTATATGCCTTTGTAATTCCTTAATGGCCTTGGCTCTCTCTAACATTTGGCTAGAAAAAACCATTATATTCATCACCTCAATGGTGGTATTCATCTTGGTAATATCTTGCTGGAATTTGGAAACAAATATATTCATTTCACCCCTGAATTCTTGGTCATCCTTGAAGGTACCATCAAGTTTGGTCACCTTAGTGACCATGGCATCATTTAATAAGAGGGAAATGTTTAATTCAATATTTTATAAGGACACAATTAAATCCTTAACCCAATCCAACCATCTCTTTATTATCCTTCTTCTATTCATCAATATAGTCTATGATATGATGATATCCTCATGTGGTAAAAACTTAAGGTTTGGGAACTTATTTCTTCTTGCAATTCTAGCCACATTTGCCAACTTGGCATCATAGATTGCATGTTTTTGTTAAAATTTAATGACCACAATGTATTATAGAGTCCAATATGCCTATATTCTTTGACACTATAGTTAATGCATATTCTCATAGTCTCTTAAAATCCTACTACATGCCTTTCGTAAATGCTACTATGGATTCTACCTAAGCTTGGACTATGGACACAGGGTTCTCTACATATTTCTCCACCTCACATAGGCTACCCTTCCTCTTCCTTGTCAAAGTGAAGAGGGAATCTTCACTTTTATGGGCCACCAATGAGCTAGACTATGGATACTCAACCTACCTCCTCATTACCCTATTCATTATGCCTATGGAAACATCAAATCTCATCCCAATTTATGGTGCTGAGAGGACCACATGAGGCCTCTCTTGTCTTGCTACCTATATGATGTCTCTGACCCACTTTGCGTTAGTAGTAGGTGTTATGTTTATTGGGGGTGGATGTAATAGAGGTGCTTGGGTAGAGGTAGAGGCCACATTTATAACAAGAATGTGAGGCAAGCTTGTTGGGTCTATTATCCCAAGCGTATCAAATAGAGATCTTGTAGGGCCCATGTTAAGAATAAATGAAGGTGATTTAGGATGCATACTCACCCTTTTAACCATAGAGATATTAAATGGTGATGTAGGTAAAGGTGGCTTAGGGAAGGTTAATAATTTTGAGATGGGCCTTAATTGCCTTATTTATGTAGGGTAACCAATGGAAAGTGATGCACTTATTGTGGCTACCTGGGAAGGAGTCAAACCTATAGCCTAGCTAGCACTAGTTCCAATTAAAGATGCTATAATGGCAGTGACATGAGAATATAATTGAGGGATGGTAAATACTGAGAAAATACTAGTTTGACCCATAGTGATGTCAATTAAAGTTTGACTAGTATTAGTTGTAGAGGCTGATGATAGTGATGAGGGAGCTAATGAGTAAACAATGGTATGGGAATAAATGCAGTAGTTTAAAATGAACTAATAGTTAGGAAAGATGGTAATGGTGATGTACTTGCATTGGGTGACTGAGGTTTTCTAGTGGTAGTAATAATCACTTGAAAATTTTATGGAGGATTTATTTCTCCTTCCATGGCAGTCATCAGCGCCTTCTTCTTCTTGTAAACCTTCTCAGTGTTCCTCCTAGCTAATACCTATAATTCTTTCATAGATAGCTCAATGTCTTATTGTAATTAACCAAGGCTAATGGTAGTAGGGTTAGGTTGATAAAATATTTGGACAAAAACTCCCATGGCATTTTATAAGATCAATGTGGAACCTTAAGAGGGGTTATGGTGATTGCTAAATCCTCCTTGATCAAAACATGGAGGCAAGATCTAACTACTTGAAGTGGAAAGAAGTGGATGTCTACATGTCTTGTTCTTAATAAGAGGAATATTATCATCTTCTTATTCATCTTGAACTTCCTCATAATTTTTATTAGACATTCTCCCATGGGTTCATGGTGGCCAAGACCTAGGAATATCTTCCTTTTTCTTCTCTTTGTCTAGTCTCATATGTAGCTCATTGTTCTTCTTTTTCATATTCTTGAGAACCACCTCATCATTTATAGCATATTTGTATATCCATTCAAGGACTTATTATTAATGATTTTATTATGTTTCTACATCCTTATTAATTTTAATAGATTCTTGGCAATAAAATTATTAGGTTCCTAAGGTCTGAAGTCACCCTTAGGCAATAGGTGAGAATGCCTATGCTTAGTAGTTACAATAAAATCATACCACTTTATGATCCTGATTCTCCCAAGATTATAAGGAACCTTATGGGGAGTGTCTCATTATTATTTTTAAACACTCCATAAACTCCATGAAATATTTGATAATCCATCTCTTCTTCTTCCAACTTCATTAACACATAGCTCAGTAGTCTAAGAGAAGCCACCATCATTCCATCTGTTTGGATGACTATGTATTTTGGGTAAAACTAGTATCTACCATTCCTCTTAAAAATTTTCTTAAATTTAAGGGAATTATTTGAATCTCACATTAAATGATTTATTTATAGACCACTCAGTAGAATTATTCTATAATTACTTTAATGTTGCACCTTAATCTATGAATGTGCATTATAGAGAAGAGTTGAGGTACAACCTCCTATTGCTTAGGAGATCATAAATTCTATCCCAATTGATAAGTTGTGAAAATGGTATCCAAAAATTAGCTCATAATGAATAATGAGGCACCATTCTTGTAAGTGTCTTGAATTGCATATACTACATTATTGTTGATAATTTCCCTAAGTGGGGGAATCTACTGGTGTTCTAGGACAATCTGCAATAGTAGGGTAATCCTTATGTCTAAATAATAAATATATGGATTAACAAATACTCTATTTAAGAGGGCCAATCCAATCCTAACTCCTTTCCTAAATTTATGGATGGTAAATTATACTTGATCTCTATGAGAACAATTTATATTAGTGGATGCAATGGATTACACCCTGGGTAGGATGCCTTGCTCCTGCCCTTCCACATGTCAAAATGGAAACTCCCCTCTCCACTATGGGACCAGCGAAGCTAGAGGGGAGAGTCTCTAGATAAGGGCTATCTCCCTCTAATGTATCTTTTAGGCCCTGGATTCCTATTGCTAACAAATAAATGGAAAAAGGGGGGGATGAAAAGGGAGAAAGATGCTGAAAATAAAACCTAAACCTAAAAATAAAAAGGTGATACACCAAAATGATGACCCACCCAACCCAAATATACACTTTTCACCAAGAAGAAGCACCCATACACTTCATTTGATATGAGAAATACTTTTGCACCAGTGAGCTAGGGATCCATGGAAATATAGGGAGGAAGAAAATACCAGAGGCATCCTCAGACACACTTATGGCAGCCTATTCACAGGCACCTACACTCCTCTAGGGACACTTTTGGCAAACCTCTAAAAGAGAAACTCACAATGCACTAGACATGCTAAAATCGCCCTATGAAATGATAAGGAAAATGAATTAACATAGAACAAAGGCATAGACACATCCAAAAATGCAAGCTCAAATAGAGGTAAAAATGCTAAGTCCTCATTTAAGGTAAAATCTGGCAGAGTTCTGCCTTATAAGCCCAAGAGATTTTTGGGTAGAGCTTCACCTTAAGGATGAGAGATTATTTTTTTATCTCAAATGAGAAACTTTACAATATATAGAAAAGAGAAAGGAACTTGGCACTTTCTAAAAAAGACTTTTGGCACTCTTTTTGCAAGCTAGACCATGTGCACTCTAAGCCTTCAGAAGAGGAAGCCATTTGATTGTCAGCTCCTGCTTTGACTTTGTCATTCCAATTTAATGTGAAAACATGGTTGTACCTATTTTCTATAAACAGACTGCTCTTCCCATATATTCATGTGGTTTTTCCCCTTATAAATGCAAAATGGAGAAGATAGGCTACACTGTTTACTATTTGCACCATTTAGTGACCATCTGGCAATAACTCGCCTCCCCTTTGCCACTTAGACTACTTTGTCTTTTCCTTCACTTTATCTTCTTTCTTGGTTTGTCTCTTTCTATCTCCTTCAGCCCTTGGGGCTATCTTTTGGTAGGTCACTACATTCTTTGGGCTCTTTTTGCTTACCTTGGCCATTTTTCGTCGATTTCAAATAAGTGACACATGGTGTTTTCCACTGTGAAATAGGAAAGACACGTGGTAATATCCACTTCTTCAGAGAAAACATGTCAAAACCTTTTGTGGTTTCCACTTGGCACCTTCTGTACCCTTGCTTTCCTTGGTGTAAAATTGATGTTCACGGGCCAATCACTGTGTTTGAATACCCAACGACCAGTTTGTCGTGTTTGATTTTAACGTCCCTGGGCCCGTCACTCCTTGGACTTTCCTTCAGCTTCCTACTTTGATTTAGCCTTTTTTGTCACTCCATTTTTATTGGTGACAGCCCCCATAAGAGCATATACCCTTTAGGTGATCTTCTTTCTCCTCGCTAAGTTTCTTGCTTCAAGTTTTCTCACAAGCTTTTTTCCCATGGACTTTTTCCTCGCAGATAATTTTCTAGCAGATAAAAAGTTTGAAAGAATTGTTCAACCACTTTGCCTTAAGAATTTTTGTCATCTTTTCCTTCCATGGTGTTCCTCTAAATTTCTTCAAACTTTTTGTCTGAAGGAATTCCTTCAGACAAAAGTCTGAATTTTTTTTTCTTGCCTTATTCCTTTTTTGAAGGATTTTTTGCTTACAGCCCTTCCAAATTCCTTCGGCATTTTTATTTAAAGGAATTCCTTCAGATAAAAAGTATAAAGGAATTATGCATTTGCCTTTTGACTACCTTAAACAAAATTTTGAAGGAACTTACCTTTGCGGCTTTCTTTGTGGCCTCTTTGAAGTGCTCTCTACCCTCTGCAAGGGCTCTTGCACCCAGAACTGCCCTCTACAAGGGCACTTCTCCTTTGGGAGACTTGAAACTTTGATTGAACCACTCCTTCAAACTAAGATAATGAACCAAGCTTTGAACCAAGCTTTAAACCAAGCTTTGAACCAAACTAGCCAAACCAAGTCATTGAACTGATTGAGTGAATTAAGTGATTGAACTATCTTATTGAACCAAAGCATTAAACCAACAAATTAAACCAAAGCATTGAACCAAGATAACAAACCATTTGATTAAACCATAGAAATGAACTTCACTGATTGAACTAAAGCATTAAACTGAAGCGTTGAACCAACTAATTGAACCAAAGCATTGAACCAATTCAATGGTTCAACAGTTCAAAGATGCTAACTCATGGAAAGATCATGTCGTTGAACCACTTTCCCAACCTTAAGAAAAAGTGTCTTTGAACCATTTTAGCTCTCTTTCCTTATGAATTTCTTCAGACAAGAGTTCAAAGAAGCTTTGTAAAACCTTGTATTCTTTGAACTAGTTTCTCATTTGCTGAAAGACTACACCTACAGAGTCCATAGAAATGGACTTGTAGAGTCTGTAGAAAAATTTCATTGCTGAGTCCATAGAAATCCAAGCTCTTTAGAATCCATAGAAATCCAAGCTCTGCAGAGTCCATAGAAAACCTATAGAGTCCATTGAAATTTTCAAGACTCGTGCAAAATCAAAATTACTTGCTCATAATAGCATGAAAAAAGGGGGGACCAATTTTCGGCTTGTTGGCCCAAAAATGGCCAACAAACTGGCGATTACCAAGGGAAGCATGCCTACTATGCTTAGAGACTAGTTGCCTTGAAGTCCATTGGGTATAGAGTCAGAAAGTAGCTTCAAAGAAAGGTTAGCAACAACCCCAAAAGATCCAAGAATTAATCATGAGCCTTTTACCCCACACACAAAGGAAAACACACACAAGGCTAGAAACACTACTTGTGCAAACTGCACTTAGGGAAAGTAGGAAAAGAAACTAAAAACAAACTACTATATATAGATAACTAGGTATATTTGCTTCCCTCCTAGATCAAAGGGAAAACTTCTTAAGTCCCCTTCCTAGAAAGAAGACTTATGGTGCCAAACAAGTGGCTAAATGAAAAGGAGATTTGGTGACCTGCTCCTCTTGCCTGTCACCTTGATTGGCCTGCATCTAAGTGGATTAGATTCAAACATGATTCCAACATACATGTATTCCTTTTGTTCCTAGAATCTTGTTGAATGTCGATCTTTCATGCTAGTTCATTTCACCAAGAAATCTATGGCTGTTGGCTCATCACCATAAGCCTCGTGTTGTGCATAGTCCCTCTGCAATGCATCATGGTTTGACTCATTTCTTTTTGCCTCATTGAAAACCCTATCAAAATCATCCTCTACTTCCTCCTTGCCTTCTTAAATAAGGGTGACTATTGTGATGTCTGAAATGGAATCACAAACTAATTTCTCATCCCATAGAACATCATCCTTTTGTTCAAAGCTTTTTACTTCAAGGCTTTCCTCAAGGTAGACAGACCTCTCCTTTTTTTTCTCAAGGATCAAAGTCTCTAGTTGTTCAAATACATCCATATGATCCTCCTCTGATTTAGGCTCCTTGGCATAGTCATCCTCTTCATCGAAGCAACAAGGAAGTTCATCAAATAGAGGAGGAGAGAGCTCGCCATGCTTAAGTTCCTCCTCGTATTGCTGAAACATCTGCATGTATGTGTGACCTGAGTCTCCTCCATTGTCAATGATTTCTTCACAAGGATCATCGATGATGATTTATTCTTCATTATTACTCATGATAGCCTCTCAATAAATTGTAGATTGGATCTTCTACTCGTCACTTACCTCCTACAAAATAGGTTCTTCCTTGAGAAGGGGTGAAGTGAAAAAACCATGTGGAAGATGAGGTAGTCCTTGATCTAGAATCGAATGATTCTCCTCCTTCCATTTGGTCATCACTTCATCTATATCAGGTGTGGCCTAATAGCTCTCTTAGGGTTGTGTAGATAGGGTGTGTTCAGACATGGAATGTGTCGTTGTGAGTTTCTCTTTTGTAAGTTTGCTAGAAGTGTCCCTAGAGGAGTGTAGGTGCCTGTGAATAGGTTGCCATAAGTGTGTCTGAGGATGCCTCTGGTAGTTTCTTCCTCCCTGTATTTCCATAAACCCCTAGCTTACTAAAGTAGAAGGATTTCTTGTATCAAATGAAGTGCATGGGTGCTTCTTCTTTGTGAAAGTCTATATTCAGGCTGAGTGGGTCATCATTTTTGGTGTATCACCTTTATTTTATTTTTAGGCTTAGGTTCTATTTTTAGCATCTTTATCCCCTTTCACCCCCCCTCTTTCCATTTATTTGTTAGAAATAGGAATCTAGGGCCTAAAAGATACATCAATGGGAGCTAGCCCTTATCTAGAGAATCTCCCCTCTAGCTTCGCTAGTCCCACAAGTGAGAGGGGTGTTTCCATTGTTGCTTGTGGAAGGTAGGAGCTCGGCCTCTTACCCAAGGTGAAATCCACTATGTCAACAATTTTTAGCATGCCTGGTGGGACAAAAACTATTGATGCAATGGATTTTACCCTAGGTAGGATGCCTAGCTCATGCCCTTCCACATGTCAAAATGAAAACTCCCCTCTCACCTGTGTGACTAGCAAAGCAAGAGGGGATAGTCTCTAGATATTGGCTAGCTCCCTCTAATGTATATTTTGAGCCTTGGATTCCTACTGCTAATAAATAAATGGAAAAAGGGTAGGGGATGAAAAGGGAGAAAGATGCTGAAAATAGAACCTAAACCTAAAAATAAAAAGGTGATACACCAAAATGATGATGCACCCAGCCTGAATATACACTTTTCAACAAGAAGTGTCCATACACTTCATTTGATATGATAAATCCTTCTGCATCAGTAAGCTAGGTATCCATGGAAATAGAGGGATGAAGAAACTACCAGAGGCATCCTCAGACACACTTATGGTAGCCTATTCACAGGCACCTACACTCCTCTAGGGACACTTCTGGCAAACTTGCTAAAGAGAAACTCATAATGCACTAGAAATGCTGAAATCACCCTATTAAAGTATAAGGAAAATGACTTTACATAGAACAAAGGCATAGACACATCCAAAAATGCAAGCTAAAATCGAGCTAAAAATGCTAAGTCTTGATTTAAGGTAAAATCTAGTAGAGTTATACCTTACAAGTCTGAGATATTTTTGGGTAGAGCTTCACCTTAAGGCTAAGAGATTCTTTTTTATCTCAAATGAGAAATTTTACAATATATAGAAAAGAGAAAGGAACTTGGCACTTTCTAGAAAAGACTTTTGGTGTTCTTTTTGCAAGCTGGCCCATGTGCACTCTGAGCCTTGGGAAGATGAAGCCATTTGATTGTCAGCCTACTTTGAATTTGGCATTCCACATTAATGTGAAAACATGGCTGCACCTCTTTTCTACAAATAGATTGCTCTTTATAGATATTCATGTGGTTTGTCTCCTTATAAATGCAAAATGGAGAAGATAAGCCATGTTGTTTACTATTTGTGCCATTTGGTGACCATCCAGCAATAACTCACCTCCCCTTTGCCACTTAGACTGCTTTGTCTTTTCCTACACTTTGACCTCTTCCTTGCTTTGTCTATTTCTAGCTCCTTCAGCCCCTGTGTCTATCTTTTGGTGGGTCACTGCATTCTTTGGGCTCTTCCTGCTTGCGTTGGCCAGTTTTTATCAATTTCAAATAAGTGACACATGGCACATTCCACTGTGAAATAGGTAGGACACATGGTAGTATCCACTTCTTCATATAAAACATGTAAAAAACTTCTATGGTTTCCACTTGGTGCCTTTCTCTCCCTTTCTTTCCCTGGTGTAAAATTGACATTCACAGGCCTGTCACTATGTTTGAATACCCAATGGCTAGTTTGTCATGTTTGATTTTGATGTCCCCTAGCCTGTCACCCCTTGGACTTTCCTTCAGCTTCTTACTTTAACTCAGCCTTCTATGTCACTCCCTTATTCTCAATGAGATCCCCGTATAAGGGCACATACTCTTCGGGTGATCTTCTTTCTCCTCGGTGGGTTTCTTGCTCTAGGCTTTTCTCGCGGGCTTTTTTCCCAGACTTTTTACTCGTGGACAATTTTATAGTAGACAAAAACTCTTCAAGAATTGTTTGGCCACTTTGCCTTCAAAATTTCCATCAACTTTCCCTTCCATGATGTTCCTCTGAATTTCTTTGAACTTTTTATCTGAAGGAATTCCTTCAGACAAAAGTCTAATTTTTTTTTTATTTCCTTAGTCCCTTTTTGCAAGATTTTTAGTTTACAGCCCTTCCGAACTCCTTCGGACTTTTTTTCCAAAGGAATTCCTTTAGACAAAAAATTTGAAGGAATTATGCCTTTGCCTTTCAACTTCCTTAAACAAAATTCTAAAAGAACTTACCTTTGTGACTTTCTTTGTGGCCTCTTTGAAGTGCTCTTTGCCCTCCGCAAGGGCTCTTAAACTTAGAACTACCCTCCACAAGGGCACTTGTCCTTTGGGAGACTTGAACTTTTGATTGAATTGCTCCTTCGAACCAAGCTGATGAACCAAGATTTGAACCAAATGTTGAACCAAGCTTTGAACCAAGCATTGAACTAAGCTTTGAACCAAATTTCCTGAACCAAGTCATTGAACCAACTAAGTGAACCAAGTGATTGAACCATTTGATTGAACCAAAGCATTGAACCAACAAATTGAACCAAAGCATTAAACCAAGCTGACAAACCATTTAATTAAACCAAAGTGATGAACTTTACCAATTGAACTAAAGCATTTAACTAACTAATTGAAACAAAGCATTGAACCAAAGTGTTGAACCAATTCAATGGTTCAATGGTTCAAAGATGCTAACCCATGGAAAGATCATGTCATTGAACCACTTTCCCAACCTTATGAAAGAGTGTCTTTGAACCATTTTATCTCTCTTTCCTTATGAATTTCTTTAGACAAGAGTCAAAAGAAGATTTGTAAAACATTGTACTCTTTGAATTGGTTCTTCATCTACTAAAAGAATACACCTACAGAGTCCATAAAAATAGACCTACAGAGTCTATAGAAAAATTTCACTGCTAAGTCCATAGAAATCCAAGCTCTGTAGAGTTTATAGAAATACAAGCTCTGTAGAGTCTGTAGAAATGGACTTGTAGAGTCCATAGAAAACCTATAAAGTTAGTAGAAATTTTCAAGACTCATGAAAAATCAAAAGTATTGGCTTAGAATAGCATGAACAAAAGGGGGATGAATTTTTGGCCTGTTGGGCCAAAAATGGTCAACAAATTGGTGACTCCTAGAGGAAGCATGCCTGCTATGCTTAGAAACTAGTTGCCTTAAAGTCCATTGGGCATGAAGTCAAAAAGTAGCTTAAAATAAAGGTTAGAAATAGCCCCAAAATATCCAAGAATCAATCATGAGCCTTTTACCCCACATACAAAGGAAAACACACACAAGGCTAAAAACACTACTTGTGTAAACTAGACTTAGGGAAAGTAGGAAAAGAAACTAAAAGAAAACTAATATATATAGCTAACTAGGTATATTTGCTTCCCTCCTGGATCAAAGGGAAAACTTCTTAAGTCCCCTTCTTGGCAAGAAAACTTATGGTGCCAGACAAGTGGTTGAATGAAAAGGAGATTTGGTGACGTGCTCCTCTTGCCTGTCACCTTGATTGGCTTGCATTCGAGTGGATCAAATTCAAACATGATTCCAACATACATGTATTCCTTTTGTTCTTAGAATCTTTTTGAATGCTATTCCTTCATGCTAGTGTGTTTCACCAAGAAATCTAAGGTTGTTGGGTCATCACCATAAGCCTCTTATTCTACACAGTCCCTATATAATGCATCATGGTTTGACTCATTTCCTTTTGCCTCATTAAAAACCCTATCAAAATCATCCTCTACTTCTTCTTCACCTTCTTAAAGAAGGGTGACTATTGTGATGTCTAAAATGGAATCACAAACTAATTGCTCATCCCACATAACACCACTGTTTTGTTCAAAGCTTTCTTCTTCAAGGCTTTCCTCAAGGTAGACAGACCTCTCCTTTTCCTTCTCAAGAATTAGAGTCTCTAGTTGTTCAAAGAAATCCATCTGATCCTCCTCCAATTTAGGCTCTTTGGCATAGTTTTCCTCCTCATCGACGCAACAAGGAAGTTCATCAAACAAAGGAGGAGAGAGCTCACCATTCTTAAGTTCCTCCTCGTATTGCTAGAACATCCGCATGTATGTGTGACTTGATTCTTATCCATTATTGATGATGTCTTCACAAGGAGCATCGATGATGATTTCTTATTCATTATTGCTCATGATAGCCTCCTGAGAAATTGTAGATTAGATCTTCTACTCCTCACTCACCTCTTGCAGAATAGGTTCCTCCCTGAGAAGGGGTGAAGTGAAAAAACTATGTGGAAGAGGAGGTAGTCCTTAAGATATAATTGAATGATTCTCCTCCTTCCATTTGGTTAGCACTTAATCTATATTAGTTGTGGCTTGATAGCTCTCTTGGGGTTGGGTAGATGGGGTGTGTTCAGACATGGAATGTGCCATTGGGTCTAGACTGTCCATCACACATTGGATGAGGAATCTCTCTCTAGATTCCAAATCTACAATTCTCCTAGCTATATCTTCCTAGAAGAACCTTTCTTGGAGGTCATAGGAATCATCATCAAGAGTAGCCTCATATTCTTCAAGGTTTTGAGCAAAACATTTCTCCTCCTCTTCCTTTTTGCCCCATAATTCTACTATTTTCTTCTAGCTCGTGATCTTGGGATTGGAATCTTGCTCCTGTGAATAGGTATCAACTTTATCCTCTTCAAGGTCCTAAGCTAGTTCATGATGTTCCATCTTCCAACGTGGAATTTGGAGATCATGTTGAAAGACTTGAGGAGGTTGGGGAAGATTTGGTAGGGTTTGCTCATGTACAAGAAGAATGGTCTAAAGAGAGGTGTGCTAGAAAGCTAGGTACATGGGATTAAGGGCAATATCTATTGATGCATTGGATGAGCCAGAATGAGCAATTGTCATCTGATAGAAAGTATTTGGTACACAAGAGGGGGATTTCTTTATAATAGGAGGGGCAGACCTTGGGCCAAAATTGCTTAATTTTCATCTCTCCACTTTACCAACACTTTGTCAATATTGAAATTAGTTTGAGGATTAGTAGGAGTATCTTTTGGCGTAGGCTCCTCTACAAGGTCTAAAAGTTCCTTTTCTCTTTCACTAAGTAGTTTCACCTTAGCCTCTACTTTCTCAATTTACTTAGCTAGATTATCCTGAAAGAGTCTTTCTTGAAGCTCATAAGAATCATCATAGAGATGGGGAGTGCATGAAGGTTACCATGAAATACGAGAAGCTTCCTAAGGAAGGGTGGGAGGGATTTGAAAAAGACTAACCTCATTTTGTACATCACACTATTGTATAATGTCTTTCTCCTCCTTGTTGTTCCATGACTCAATCACTTTATTCTAGCTCAAGATATTAGGACTGGGCATCTCCTTTTGGGTGATGGGGCCATAATGTGAGAGGGTAGTGAGGGTTTGGATTCCACTTCCCTTACTACTAAAATAGACTGATACATTTGAAGATTTTCCAATTCAATTTGTTTATCAAGATTAGCCTTAAACACAAGATTTACTATTTCAAAACTCTCCTCAACATGATTGGGGAAAGGACTTTGACAGGCTTGACTTGGCTCATAAAGAGGGTTTATGTATGACTGATATGATACTTGGGTCAATGGGTATGTAGGTTGATAGACTTTGTAAGGCTACCTCTCATGAATACTTAGCTTCTATTCCAAAGATGCAATCAAACCACTCACATCTAGCATCTCACCTATAAGCCTTTGCCAATTGGCTCTTTTAATGGGAGTCCATTCACTCTTAACTAGATCCAATGCATTTCTCACTTGATGGATGACATGATCAAGGATTTCTTGGCTACATCCCCTTCTAGTTTCAAGCTCTATTACATACTTTTTGTATCCCAACAGTGCTCATTTGAAGGTAGAAACTAGTTGATTGGAAAAGAGACTAGGTTGAGCAGGAGAAGTGACACATTGAATGGATTAGGCATAAGGTTGATATAGCTCATGACAAGGCTAAGATTGGTCATATTAGACCTAATAAGGTTCAACACAAGGATGGTAAGGATCATAGCCAAGCTAGCCAAGGAAAATAGGGTTCATGGTTATGAATGATGGAATTATACATACCAAAATACTATTTCTTAATGGCACCAAAACTGCTTAACCATTTGATTCAAATCAGAGTCACCATTGGTGTTGATGAAGAATCCTCCAAAGGTTGGTTGGTTAAAGAACACACCAAAAATTCATCAACTCTTTGGATAAAACATGTCCTAGTTGGTCCCACTGAGCATGCCAAAAACTATTGACACAGTGGATTGCACCCTGGGCAGGACATCTAGCTCTTGCCCTTCCACACATCAAAATAAAAACTCCCCTGTAGATTTGTATCTAGATAAGGGCTAGCTCCCTTTGATGTATCTTTTAGGCCCTAGATTCCTACTACTAAAAAATAAATGGAAAAAGGGGGGATGAAAAGGGAGAAAGATGCTGAAAATAGAACCTAAACCTAAAAATAAAAAGGTGATACACTAAAATGATGACCCACTCAGCTTGAATATACACTTTTCACCAAGAATAAGTGCCCATACACTTCATTTTATATGAGAAATCCTTTTTCATTAGTGACCTAGGGATCCATGGAAATAGAGGGAGGAAGAAACTACTAGAGGCATCCTCAAACACACTTATGGCGGCCTATTCACAGGCACCTACACTCCTCTAGGGACACTTCTGGAAAACCTGCAAAAGTCAAAATCACAATTCATGAGACATGCTAAAATCACCCTATGAAATCATAAGGGAAATGACTTAACATAGAACAAATTCATAGACACATCCAAAAATGCAAGCTCAAATAGAGGTAAAATTGCTATGTCCTGATTCAAGGTAAAATCTGGTAGAGTTCTGCCTTACAAGCTCAAGAGATTTTTTGGCAAAGCTTCACCTTAAGGCTGAGAGATTATTTTTTTATCTCAAATGAGAAATTTTACAATATATAGAAAATAGAAAGGAACTTGGTGTTTTTTGGGAAAAACTTTTGGTGCTCTTTTTACAAGCTAGCCCATGTGTGCTCTGAGCCTTAGGAAGAGGAAGCCATTTGATTGTTGACTCCTTCTTTGACTCTGGCATTCCACATTAATGTGAAAACATGGATTCACCTTTTTTTCTAAAAATAGACTACTCTTTCAATATATTCATATGGTTTGTGCCCTTATAAATGCAAAATGGAGAAGACAGGCCATGCCATTTACTATTTGTGCCATTTGGTGACCATCTAGCAATAACTCACCTCCCCTTTGCCACTTGGACTAACTTTTTCCTACACTTTGTCTTCTTCCTTGATTTGTCTCTTTATAGCTCCTTCATCCCTTAGGACTATCTTTTGGTGGGTCACTACATTCCTTGGGCTCTTCCTGCTTGCTTTGGCCACTTTCTGTCAATTTCAAATAAGTGACACATGGCACATTCTACTATGAAATGGGTAGGACATATGGCAACACCCACTTCTTTAGAGAAAACATGTCAAAACCTTCCATGGTTTCCACTTGGCACCTTCTGTACCATTGCTTTCCCTGGTGTAAAATTGAGGTTAGTGGGCCCATCACTATGTTTGAATACCTAATGGCTAGTTTTCCATGTTTGATTTTGACGTCCCTAGGGCCATCACCCCTTGGACTTTCCTTTAGCTTCCTACTTTGATTCGACCTTTTCTATCACTCCCTTTTTCTTGGAAAGAGCCCCCCATAAGGGCACATACCCTTTAGGCAATCTTCTTTCTCCTCGGTGGGTTTCTTGCTTCGGGCTTTTCCTATAGGCTTTTTTCATGTAGACTTTTTCCCTGCGGACAATTTTCCAGCAAACAAAAAGTCTACAAGAATTGTTTAACCACTTTGCCTTCAAAAATTTTGTCAACTTTTCCTTCCATAACATTCCTTCAAATTTCTTCAAAAATTTTGTCTAAAGGAATTCCTTTGGATAAAAGTCTAAAAAAATTTGTTTCTTGCCTTAGTCCTTTTTTGTGGGATTTTTTGCTTACAGCCCTTTTGAATTCCTTCAAAAAATTTGTCTAAAGGAATTCCTTCAAACAAAAAGTTTGAAGGAAGTATGCCTTTGCCTTTCAACTGCCTTAAACAAAATTTTGAAAGAACTTACCTTTGTGGCTTTCTTTGTGGCCTCTTTGAAGTGCTCTCTACCCTCCGCAAGGGCTCTTAAACCTAGAACTACCCTTCGTAAGGGCACTTTTCATTCAGGAGACTTTAACTTTTAATTGAATCACTCCTTTAAACTAGGATAATGAACCAAGATTTAAACCAAATGTTGAACTAAGCTTTGAACCAAGCATTGAACGAAGCTTTGAACCAATCCGGCTGAACCAAGTCATTGAACCAATAGACTGAACTAAGTGATTGAACCATCTAATTGTACCAAAGAATTGAACCAATAAATTGAACCAAAGAATTGAACTAAGCTGACAAACCATTTGATTGAACCAAAGTGATGAACTTCACCGATTGAACTAAAGCATTGAACCGAAGCATTGAACCAACTAATTGAACCAAAGCATTGAACTAGTTCAATGGTTTAATGGTTCAAAGATTCTAACTCATGGAAAGATCATGTCATTGAACCACTTTCCCAACCTTAAGAAAAAGTGTCCTTGAACCATTTTATCTCTCTTTCCTTATGAATTTCTTTAGACAAGAGTCTAAAGAAGCTTTGTAAAACCTTGTACTCTTTAAACTGGTTCTTCATCTACCAAAAGACTACACCTGTAGAGTCTATAGAAATGGACCTATAGAGTCTGTAGAAAAATTTCACTACTAAATCCATAGAAATCCAAGCTCTATAGAGTCCATAGAAATCCAAGCTCTACATAGCCCATAGAAATGGACTTGTAGAGTCCATAGAAAACCTGCAGAGTCCATAGAAATTTTCAAGACTCATGTAAAATCAAAAGTACTGGCTCAGAATAGCATGAAAAAAGGGGGGACTGATTTTTCACTTTTTGGGCCTAAAATGGTCAACAATTAGGTCAATCAACCATGAAGTCAAGACCTTCTTTAAGGAGTGCACTTCATAGCAATTATTGAGGATTACCTGGTTTTACACTATCTATAGGGAAGGAAGGTTATAATAATTCAAAAATATCAAACCAACTATGAAATTTATTGAGAACGCTTGTGACTTTGATTTGAGTAGATTTTCCTCATATCTTGACCTCCTAAAGATACTATAAAATAGGTCAGTGCATGTTATGACCTCGGGCATGGTTATGGCCTTGTGAAGACTGATTATATTGATTTCAAGGATGTCTAAAGCCAATTGGATTATATGAGGAATGGTATGATCCTCATTAGTAGACCTAGCTACTTATACATTGAAGTATATACTATTTTAGTGTATGCCCCCATATTTAATGGCCTCAAGGATGAATTTTGTGTCTTCAAAAATGATAGAAGTATCATGATAGAATAAGAAGTCATCATTCTCAAAGTAAATAATCTTACCTAGAGAGGAGGGACCTTATTATTCCATTTATTTTAATACTTTAGGTAACAATCAACATCTTTTTGGTATCCTTCTATAACTTTCAAGCTCTAATAATGGTGGCTAGGGTGAAATTTGCAAATAGCCTGGGCTTTATCGAACTAGGAAAGTGTAGACAATAGAGAGAGAAAATGCATTTATATTCAACATGTAAATGGAAATATCCTTAGATGTATATCCTTTTTAAAGATCACCTTGATTAATGTAATGGTGATGGTGATTCTAGTTCATGTCATATTAATGGAAATCTTGTCAATTATGCATATATTCAAAAAAACTTTAAATTAATGATTTTGGAAATTAATTTTACTAAAATTCAAATTTAGCTTTAATCTATAGTCAAATTTATATTTAAATCTAAATATTACCACCTTTTCACATGTGGCTACCACTTCATATCTAGGTAGGTACTCATGGTGCTTGAATATGACTAAACTTCTTAGTCAGCTCAAAGTCTAGACATGTGGCATCTTTTAATTTCCTTATAGAATCTCAAAAAGTAGCTTTGAGTGATGAACTATCTACATCTTGCCATATGGCATATTTCAAATTTTATCAAGATTTTATGTGGTGGCTTTTAGTTGTAATTAGTTATGGGAGTGCCATGCATCACACTCATGGGAAATTGGATCTTTTCTTCCATGCATCACTCTTATAGGTAATCACAACTTTACTTTTCCAAGTGTCTCTCTTAGAGGGATTTTGAAAAACTATCAGTAACTTGGTGCTAATCTCATGGCTCAGGTGAAGACATGCATCCCTTTCAAAGGTGATCTTGTGCATCTCAAATTGGAACAAAATGGGAATGGCATGAAACATCATTTCTTGGGCCCAAAGGGGACACACATCACTTTAGTGGGCTATTATTTATTCTTATACCAATTTTCATCTTCAAAATGAGCCTTAAATAGTTTTATGTCATTATTCCTTTATTGGATGGCTTGGGTTAACCCAGATGTTTGCCTTGAAATCTATCATGAGCTTAAGATACACGAAATGTAGCACAAACACATGGTGACCTTAGATGAATCCAAAGGGAACACACATCACTTCAGAAGGTTCTTTGGGTCTAGTTAGTTGTGATTGATACATTTAGTGACATTTCATAGGCTTCAAATTTATGGTAGGATGCATGGAGGCTTGTATTGAATGGGTTTACTTATGGGTGCTAATATTATGACACATCGATCTAATATTTGAATTATAATATCTACCTTCTTCATGATCTCTCTAGATGGTTCCATGTAACTTGTGGTCTTGGTAAATTAGCTAAATGTGTGTTAGGTGGGATGCAATGATTGTTAAGTAGTTAAGAGGCCCAATGCAGTATACACCTATGTTTTATGCCATGGTCTGAATTTTTATATTCTATAAGGCATCATAAATTGTAACTTGAATTTGACATCTTCCAAAGTCAAGAAAGAAATTGAGTTAGCTTATTTAATATGTCATTGCCTATCTTAGGCAATTTAAAAAAATTTAAAGGAAACTTTACAAGTAAAGATGCTTTAAACATGAAATAATGTTAGTTCAATAAAATATAATAAAGCTTGTTGCATTAATGTATATTAGAGATCCATTTTACACTTCCTTAGCTAGATCTTGTCTACACATTTTTGAATCTTTCATTGTCAATAATTCATTATCAAATAGATCTTGAATAATATTTTCAATAATTTAAATATTTTTAAGTACTAATCCTTATTAAAAAATGAATAATTAACTAGAAACTATACAACCAAAAGCATTGGTAAATTAAAATGAGTCCATATGTAGTCAAATGATTTACTATGCTAGGAATCTTGGGCACTTTTATAATTATAGAAAGGAGGGTCCTCATTATGAGAATAGGGGGATGTTGATCATCAACACTCATCCTTCAAGCAAAGTCTAAAGTTACATTTTTAAAAATAAGATCATGCCAAAAATTCATGCATCTCATGAATATTTAAAATATATAATATGAATGATATTAATTCATCCAAAAGAACTCTCAAATACAAAATAGCCAAAAATACTTTAATTATAACATAGATATGCAATGATGCATAAAGACTAATGATGGTGTTGATTTGACACCATTCTAAGATGAAACCTATAAGTTCAAGTAGAAAATAAAGTGTTATAATGTATTTCATGAGTTGATGTGGAAAAATAACCAACCAAAGTAAATGGTAATGTCATTTTGGTGGTAAAAAAATGAAGTGGGACATAGGTGGGAGTTGTGGGAGTTTGTACCAATTTACAATTTGGAACATGATGATGACTAGTAGTTAGTTAGGAAGGAATAAATGGTATGGTTTTTTTAATATTCACCTCTTTTGGTGTTTTTAATGTATTACATAAAGTATGAATAACCTTAAAATTAATATTGATTACTTCATAATCAAGTATAGAAGTTTTTAACAATTGTGGTAGCTTACACATCATCTTTTTATGTATAACCAATGAGTATCAAATGGAGTTTTTCTATCTTTGATACCTTGTTCATATAAAAGTTTATCATTTATACAATTTCGTCATTAGTTATATATATTGTCCTTTCAATTTCTACCTAAAATTTATTATCTTTCACTTGGAGGATTTCAAAAATGGTCTTAACAACTAACTTCCTGAAAGGAATACACATAAATATAAATCTCATATCTTTAAAAATAGGTAATTCTATCTCATGATTTAGGAACTATTTTACAAGAAAACACTTATCCTAGTGCTAGTCAAACAATTTATCTCTATTAGTAGCTACATAATTCTAAGCCTATGCATCTTCTGGCTACATTATGAAATTCAAATGAGCATAAGCTCTATATATTTTAGCTTGGCCAAGGAAGTTAATTTTACTCTCCATATATTTTTTTTGTAAAATTTGGAAACATCCCCCCGCTTAGGTTGGTATTCAACCTTCATATATCTTATTGAGATAATAAGTCATACAATTTTTTTACCTCACCTTGTACATTATCATTAATTTCTTTATGGGCCTAAATAATATTTTTTTCTTGTAACCTTTGTTTTGATTGGTCATAGCTTCTAAACATCTACTTGAGGACTCTACCAATTTCATCCACAAAACTATAGGATCTTCTCTATACTCATTTGTGTCCCTTAGGTAAAAATTATTTTTCTTTGTTAAGGATAAAATATCCTCCATTTTGTCTAATTCCATTACTTCTCCTTTAGCCATCACAAATTTCTTCTTGACCTTACTTATTGTATTCATATGTTTATTAAATGGAAGGTCACCTTAGGTATCCTAGTAATAATCAAATTATACCTTCCCATTTACTCCTCTTGAAATTTTTTAATCTAGGTAGGCACATGGACTATAACTTGTTCTTTGCCCTGGATAGTTAGTGCAAAAGTAGACTGGATGATTTATCGGTGGATGAATTTGTAATGAAATAAATATAATTTAAGGAGAAGATATTGACATCTCTTGAAATTAAGGAGTAGACTTACTCCACCCTATGATGTTTCCCTATGAGGGTGTTGTAATGATGTACTTGGTCTTGTCTAGAGTCTTATATATAGAGATTACATAATAATCTATGAAAGTGACCTAGGAAATTGGCATACTTAATTAGGTATATGGACTTAATGACAAATAATGTATGTCAAAATTGGAGGAAATTAATTATTCAAAATGTGGCTTTATTTTAGTAGGTTGTGGATAAGAGGTACTAAGGAATTAATTTACTATTTGGGTTAAAGGAAATTTTGATATATATTTGTGATGAAGAATAAGAAACCTCAATAACCATAGTGGGTAATGAAAATGTAGGAATAATTTAAAATTTCAAAAAATAATAAGAAATAATTACTTTATGCATTATTTTCAATGGAGGCAAGGGTGAAAAAAAGAGTGATCTCATTAGACTACAATGAATTGTTAGTACTCCCATGTTTGAAGTGAGTTGATGAACTATACTACTTGGACATTTGGTAGACCCCTAAAGATATTAGACCTAAATTTTGACCAGTCTTTATACATGTACTCATTTCATTTTGAAGAGGTGGAGTGTAGAACTACAGGGGTTGTATATCCTAATTGTCTATCCTCTAGACATATTTTTATATAATAATAGGATCATATTGGTGTTGATTCCTAAATGTGTACCATAGGTTCCCAGAGTTTTTAATAAAAAATTCTTATTTTATAGTTCCTAAGAACTTAATGCATGAGTTATAGGTTATGATAATCATGTTTCTTGTTGGTGGAATAGAGGTAGAACAAGTGACTATTTCACAATATTTATATCAGTTGGTGGTTGGGAGCCACCATGGTGGAATAGTAGATATATGTAAAATATGTAGTATACTATGATAAAAAAATAATAATAATGATCAATAACTAATCAAAGGACTAATATAAGATGGATATTTACAATGACAAGCTGAACTAAAGTGATCTAGTTAGAAAAGAAGCAAAAGGAATGATAGGGAAAAAAGAAATGTTTTTGATGTTCATTCCAAACATCATGACAAAGTTTAGATTTCATCTAGGCATGTACTTAACGAATGTGTAACATGAAATAAATTAAGCCCAAAACCTATCACACATCAGGCAAACTCCCAAGGAAGGTGGATACTAAGGAATGCAAACAAAACCTGGTTCATTTTAAAGATTTACCCCTACAAGAAAATAACATTAGCCCTAATGCAAAAAAGAATAAGAAAAAAAAAACCTAAAGACTTTCATTCAACCTAGCATTGGCACAAGTTAACAACTCTAAAAATAAATGTACACACCAATAATTCATAACAACCATTCAAATCTAGAAATTAGAACAAATAATTGAGAGAGAAATCAGTATAATAATGAACATAAACAAATACTGGACAATCTTTGTAGATTTACTTGCTTGTATTAATTTTTCCTAGTTTACAAAGTAATTTGAATCTTAACACTCTCTTTTTGACAATTAACAATGCTCCTTTTATAAAAGACAAGGTAGCATGTCGATCAGTCTCATCCAATTACATTTATACAAGTGTATAGGATAGGTGTCCTTATTGTTGCATTCTAGAAAAAATGACCTTTTCTTATTATTCTAATGGTCTATAGACAACCTACTTCCCAAGTTAAACATGACCATGAACTTATATTAGATTTCTCACTAGAGGTCAATTCGATCTCTATTTCTTATTGCTTTTTTACTTATGTGGCATCTTTCTGGCACTTGTGTGGCATCCCTATGACACTTTTACAACAAAACTAATTGCTAATGTTCAAATAATTACTATTGGCTTTTAAAATACTCCCTTCATCTTGTACCATTATATTATCCTTGCACAAACTAACACATACCACTGATCATGATAGCTATGTTTCCCATGGTTATGACATGCGTCATTACTACATTTGCTCTAAGCTAAGTTGAAAATTACAAATCAATCATGTTCTATCAGATCATCTCTACTATCTTAAATTTGACATCAACATGATCATCATTTGACATCCATGGGAATGTTATTAATGAGCATGTGACCATCAAATTTAATCTCATCCTTGAGATTGTTTATCATCTTAAATCTAATATTCACATGACCATAATTTAAATTCCACATGAACATATTTGATACATATAGGATCATGAATTTTAAGCACATTACTGGGACTATTTTCTAGGTCTACCACTTTTCATTTTTGGTTTCATTCTTCATCATGCATATTTCACTTGGCAATATCACATCATTTAATCAATTCTATCTAGGTAAACATGGATTATAGATCCTATAAATATGCATAATGTTTAAGTAAATTCTATAAGTAATATAAACATAAAATAAATTCTCAAGCTAAGGTTCAAGACATATTAAAGTGACCTCATGAATTCAAAAGGGACTTGGCAATGGGGAATTATTTCAAGCCTTTTGTATGAGACAAAATGTCCGATGACAAAATTTTGAAGGGTTCTTTTAGAAAAGCTCAAAGGTTATGCCTAGAGATAAAGTGCCTTTTACAAAAATCCCAAATGGTATATCTAAAGATAGGGTACACCTTACAAAAATCTTGAAGGGCATATTCAAAAATTTGAAGGATCATTTTGAAGAAACTGAAGGGCATTCCTTTTGAGGAACTTAGTGAAGGTAATTTTTTTGGGTAAATTGGCTTGGAAAAAATTTCTAACCCATTTCCATTAAAGACTAAATTTTGTTAGATAAAATGTTTGAAGGAAATGGAGCATTGAAAACAAAAGTCTCAAAATCTAGATCTATTGGAAAAAATGTCCAAAAGAAATCTTGGACCAAAAAGCCTGAAGAATAATTATCCTAAAAAAATTGTACAAAGGATAATTATATTAAAGAAAAGGGAAATTTGAAAAAGGATGAAGGGTAATTCGACTGAGAAAGAAACCTTGATAAAAAGATTTAAAGATAGGTTTTTAGGGAAAAAGTTTTTGACAAAAATTTTGAAGAGCACTTTCAAAAATATTAGAAACTAGGTTTCAAAAATCCAAAAGGTATGTTCAAAAGAGCTGAAGGATAATTAGCCTTTCATAAAAATCTTGAAATGTATGTTTTGAGGGCTTAAAGGATCATTTTAGAAAACTCAAAGTGTATGTGACTTTCCCAAAAAATTTGAAGGATAAGTTTCAAAAAAAATTCTTGAGATAAGAGTTTTAAATCACTTAGACAAAGTATCTAAAGAATAAACCCTAAAGGGTAATTCACTAAGGATAAAGTTCTGAAAGAAAGCCCAAAAAGACATGCTCGAAAGGTAGGTTTCAAGAAAATTGTTGTGGGAAAGATGTTTTAGGATTTTTACATCTAACAAAGTGTCCAAAATGAGAATCCTGAAGGGTCACTTCAAAAAACAATAAGTCTAAAACAAATATGTTGAAGGGTTAGTGCAAAGAGGCTAAAGGGCAATTTTATTAGACAAAATGCCTGATAGAATAAGTTCATATGGAAATTGTTTTAGACAAAATGTCATAAATAATTGTCTTGATATAAATAAATCTAAGGGAATACTTTCAATATACACCAATTTCATAATTCATAAAATAATTCCTAAACAAAACCCTCAAAAGACATGTCTAAAATACAAAACCTAATAGTTAGAAACATAATATAAGATACTTTGTATTTAGATTAGACCACATGAATAATAGAAAGGTCGAAAAGGGGTCCTCAGGACATAAAAGAGACTAAGCATGGATGTTATACTAAGGTTTGTTCATGTTGAAAAACACAAATAAAACTTGGGAAATAAAAATAAACTAAGCCCATAGCATTATTTAAGAGGTTCCCATGTAAAAAGCTCTCTCCAAATTCCAATTTGAATTTAAAGGTCTAGGTAAAACATTATAGTAGGGTTTTAAAATATTAATCAATTATAAACCAAGGCTAGTAAATTATCAATTAAAATTTTAAGTACAAAAACCCTTAGCATGTTAATTCTTAGATGGGATCCATTTTACCTCTATCTTGAACACAAATATCCAATTTAAGTACTTTAGATAAGGGCAAACTAGAGCTATGACAAATATGCTAGCCAAACTAAGTGTGGATGATATTGAACTAAAAAAAATGTGTAATCATGCTAATGACACTCTTATTAAGTTAATATTCAATTTCAAGGTAAAAATTTACATAATTTGACACATGGGTTCCCATTTTTTAGAAATGGGGGTATGTTGAACCCAACAAATGACAACTTTTGGTGGAAACATATCAATATGTAAAAATTCAGAGACTCTGGTTTAGAGTAATAATTAAGCTATTTATTACATTTGATTAGGAACCATTATTAAGATTAGTTCATGGTTGAAACAAGCCTTGCATATGCAGAATTAAGATCAAACATCAAGATCTAGTCATGTTGTGTGTGTGCTTTGATTTTACTTACTAATTGCCACAAGATTTAGAAAACAACTTCCAAGTTCAAGGATTTGATCATTAACACTAGCTTTTATCATGTTAGGATATTCATTAAAGATCATGCTTTAGCTCAATGAAGGCTTGGGAATTGATATGATACCAACCAAGAATCCATATCCCCAATAAAGATGCCTTTGAATCCACTCAAGATCGTGCTCCACTACTAGCCAAGCATCCATAGCCCTAGTGGAGATTGCCTAAATCACCTCTGCTTAGAAAAATCTTTGAATTTTACAATAAGGTTCTTATTTTTTTATTTTTAAAGTCATTTTGGATTTTTTGAAAATATTATGAACTAGGTTAGCTAGGTTTAAGGATTTGCTCAAGTGTTTTATTTTCAGACAATCATCCTTGATTGTAAACTTTTTTCCTAGGCAATTAATGTTTTTTAAGTGCAAGCATGATTGTGTCCTAATAGTTTAATATTTCATCCTACATGTGAAATTATTATTAAAACCAATCTTATATCAAAATAATGTTTAGAATCTTAAGTAATAATTAACTCATCCATTAGTCTTTGCTAGTTTTTCTAAACTATAACATTAAGCTCCCATTTCAACAATCTATGATCAACCAAAGTTAAGATGTTATACCTGTAATTTTGAACTATGAATTTTCTTGAGAAAATAAATAAATTTTGATAAAAGGGTTGTCCAAAAAGACTTATTTAAAAGTCATGAATGAATCAGGAGAAAACAAACAAATATGAATAGGAACTATATACAAATAAGGGGCATGAAAGAAAAAGAGCAAGAAACAAAGAACAAGAAAGAAGCTAAACTAATCCCTATACTAACCCCATAAACTACTTACCTATAGGATAAAATGGAAAATTATATAGTCTACTATAGAACCTTGAAACATGATTACTTCCATTTAATAGACTCTTCATGTGGATAGGAGCACTTGTATGCTTATGTCTTATAGGTGTTATAGCTTGGTCTCCTATAAAAATTATCAAATACATGGATCATATATTTGAATATAAAACCCAATAATATTCTTCCCAAATTATTGTACATTGCATTAGGAGTGATAATTCTACTTCATCCATAGATAAATAGTGGATTATATCATACTCACTCAATAATGATATCTCAACTAGTATCCTTAGATTGATGTCTTCATTTGGTTTTTTTAAGGTGGACATGGACCCCCAATATTTTCAAAAAAATATTATAATCCATCCCAAAAGGCTTCTTCATATTGATCAGATGGATGATGTTCATATGGAATCCCATCAGAAACATGTTGGTCCCATACTCTTAACCTCTTGATGAAGTCATATGATAATTCCTAATCTATTTCACCTACTTCATCTTCATCATCAATGGATAAAGGTATCTCTTATATCAAATCAATTTATTTATTATCTTAGTTTAGGGCCTCAAAAATAATATCATCTAGGAACTCTAGATCATTGGTGAAATCCTCAGATGAAGCATCCATGTGTTATTTTATCCCATCATCTACCATCTCTAGATCTTTAATTCCATTTAAAAAATCATGGTGTGACTTTTTCCAGTGATCATCTTCTTCAGAAGCATTCTCCATTTCAAAAATAAATCTATGTGGGTTGTCTTTCTAGCTACCTTTTAAAGAAATATCATCTTGTACTTGATCCATATCCATTTCTAGTAACTCTTTTTCTTCATCTATATATGTTATAATGATTATATATTGTTAATTTTTAATTTAAATTTACTATACATATTCAAGAATACAAGTCCTCTCACATGAAACTTCTTAAATTAGCTCGTATTCATCTTCATATTCAAATGGAAAATCAAAAGCTTGAATGAAGGATTTAGAAGTTCTTGTAAAGCCAGGTATCCCTAAAATATTCTCTTGGTTAGGCACAATTTTAGTTATTGAAAAAATATTTTAATGATCAACCACATCTATATTATATAAACTCATTTGTATTCTTTTAGATGATCTATTATTACTATTGTCATAAAAACTCTTTAGAGGCCTTTTCAACCTTTGATAAGCATAGTTTTTGTTAGAGATTTCCCTTATATTTACTATTAATTTTTGCAACTAAAGAAAGTTAGCGCTCAATTTTTGGACCATTTCCAATATCAAGTCATTTGAATTTTTTGGTGTCTTAGGGTCATGAATTATAGTATTATTACTAGTTGTGGGCACTACAATTCTATGATTTTGTGGATGGGATCTACTTGTAGTGACATTTAGGAACACTAGGTTTTGGCTATGATATGTATGAATCAAGATAAATTTGTTATGAACTAGTGTTAAAGTAGGTATAATAGGAATGACATTCATGATACGCCAATTTGAATTAACATTAGGAATGCAATACATCATTTGGCCTTAGGGTTACATTTAATCATTAATGATCATGGCTTTAGATTAGGCTTGGGTCAATGTGTTTATGAATGGAAGAGACCTTTTTAGGAACATGGAGGTTATGGGATCTATAACATCCTTATAAATTTCTAAGGCTAAAGTCTCATTGGGTCTATAAGGGGCTATGGTCCTACTATTTTTTTTTTAAAACCAAGCATTAAAGGCTTTGATGGCTTCATTAACATCCATTTTAATTATGGAAAAATAATGATACAAGACATAGGGACTAACAATTTTGCCAAATTGATCAATGAAGACATGGTTAAAGTCATCCTAATTGGTAATGTAGTTTTTTGAAAGGTTAAGGAACCATTCATATGCAACATCATTGAAAGTAAATGGTAATAATTTACATGCTACATCTTCATGAAATATATTTAAAAACCTCAAAGCAACCTTGAATGACTATATATGTTATTCAGTAGTGATAACAATATTAGGACTAAAATAAGGTAAATATCTTTCATTATTTTTAGGAAGATTACATATTATACCTGGTACATTGATTGAAGAACCAAATAACTAAGCCATACCTTGAGCACATGAGTATCTTGAATTGGTGAAGTGTTTGAGAATTTGGGAATTTTGCTTGCCTAAACCTTACCTTGGGCAATTCCATATTGTCACCTTGAAACCTATTTAAAAAAAGATGCATCAAATTGATCTTTGCAAAGTAAAATGATGAAGTTTGCACATTAAGCCAATTTTACACAAATATATGTAAAACATGACTATATTTAACGTAGTTATCTCAAAGATACATATATAATAATGAATTAAAGGTATATTTAAAAAATTAAGCTCAAATAAACTCAAATTTCCAAAGAACTAGTCAATCTTTATAATAAATTACTATTACTGACCTTAAACATGGGGAATACATAAAACATGAATATCTATGGATTTCTCAATAATATTGATCATTATTTAAAATAAGTAAAAAGATTGGTATAATAACATCAAGATCAATGATATTTATAAAAATATGCTAAAATAAGCATAAATATGCAAAGAATATATCAATCTTTGATCAAAACAGACCACAAATAGCAAAGATTCTACAAATTCACAAAGGTCTAACTAAAGGCCCTCCTTCTAGTGCAATCAAATATCCTCATATTGATGCATATATGTGTACCATAGGTGCCTAGATTTTTTAAGAAACACTTCTCATTTTAGAGTTCATAAGAACATAATTCATGAGTTATAGGTTACCATAATCTTATTATCTATTGGTGAAATAGAGGTAGAAGAAGTGACTGTTTCACAATATTTATACTAGTTTGTGGTCGAGAGCCACCCTAGCCAAATAGTATATTTATATAAAATATTTAGTATAATAAAATAATAAAAATGAATAATTATCAAAAACTAATATAATAACTAATCTAAAAGGGATTTTTATAATGAGAAGCTGAACTATAGTGATCTAGTTAAAAATGAAGCAAAAAGAAAAGTAGGGTATAAAGAAAGATTGTTTATATTCATTCCAAACATCATGACAAATTTAAAATTTCATTTAGGTATGTACTTAACCAATGTGTAACGTGAAACAACTTAAGACCAAATCCTATCACATATCAGGAAAACTCCAAAGAAGGTAGAAATAATGCAAATAATAACTTAGTTCACTTTAAAGATTTACCCCTAAAAACAAACAACATTAACCCAAATGCAAGAAGAGTAATAAAATGAAAATAACCTAAGGACTTTCAATCAACATAGAATTGGAAAAAGTTAACAACTCTACAATTAAATGTACACACTAAGAATTCATAAGAACCATTCAAATATGGAAATCAGAACAAACAAGTGAGAGAGAATCCATGATAATAATGAACACAAACAAATACTAGACAATCCTTGTAGAATTACTTTCTTGTATTAATTTCTCCTAGTTTACAAAGTAATTTATCTCTATGAACTCCTCTCTTTTTGACAATTGACAATGATCCTTTTATAAGAGACAAGGTATCATGTGGCTTAGTCTCATTTAATTACATTTGTACAAGTGTATAAGATAGGTGTCCTTTCTATTGAATTCTAGAATAAATGACCTTTTCCTATTAGTATACTGGTCTATAAAAAAAATTCTTCACAAATTGCATGTGACATTGAAGTTTTATTAAATCTCTTACTAGCAGTTCACTAGATATCTACTTCATGTTGCTTTTCTCCTTATGTGGTATCATCTTGGCACCTGTATGGCATCCCTATGTAACTTTTGCATAAAAAATACTCATCAATGTTCACATAATGATGATTGCCTTTTAAAATACTCCCTTCATCTTGTACCATTAGATTAGCCTTTAATGGACTAGCATAAGCCATTGATCTCAATCTTAAGATTTGAATGCCATTGGATATCTCAACTATGTTTCCTATGATTATGACACATGTCATTATAACATTTGTTCTGAGTTATGTTGAGAAGTAAAAATATATCATGCTCCATTAGATCATATCTACTACCTTAAATTTGACATTTTCATGACCATCATTTGAAATTTGTGAGAATGTTAGTGAAGTGCATGGGACCATCAAATTTAAGCTCATCTTTGGGATTATTTATCTTATTAAATTTGGCACTTGTGCGACCCTCATTTGATGTATATTGAACATCTTTTATGGGTAAAGGACCATTAATTTTAAGCACATTCATATGACTATTTGTTGGGTCTACCACTTATCATTTCTAGGTTCATTCTTTATGATGCGTATGGCACTTAGAGGTCTTACATTATTTGATCAATTTTATTTGGGCAAACATGGATTGTAGATCTTGTAGAGATGCATAATGTTTAAGTCAGGTCTAGAAGCAATATAAACTTAAGTTAAATTATTAATCTAAGATTTAAGACATATTAAAGTGACCTCATGAATTCAAAAGAGATTTAACAGTGGTGAATTATTTTGGGCCTTTTGAATCAGATAATATGTTTGATGATAAAATTATGAAGGGTCCTTTTAGAAAATCCCAAAGGGTATGTCTAGTGACAAAGTTCCTTTTAAAAAAATCCTGAAGGTTATGTCTAAAGATAAGGTACCCTTGACCAAAATCCCAAAGGGCATATTCAAAAAGTTGAAGTATCATTTCAAAGAAGCTGAAGGGAATTCCTTTCAAAGAAATTGGTGAAGGGTTTTTTTTCAAGGAAATTGGCCTAGATAAAATGTCTAACCCATTTCCCCCACATATCCATTTTTTTTAGAAAAATGTATGAAGGAAATGGAACATTGAAAACAAAATTCCTAAAAGCTAGATCTATTAGAAAAAATGTTTGAAGGAAATCGTGGACCAAAAACTCCCAAAGAGTAATTGGCCCAAATAAAAGGGTAATTCGATATGCAAGAAGCCTTGAAAAAACACTCAAAAGATAGGTCTTTAGGGAAAATGTCTTTGATAAATTTTTTGAAGGGTACCTTAAAAAATCCCCAAAGATAGGTTTTAGAAATCCAAAATGTATGTTCAAAAAAGTTGAATGATAATTAGACTTTCACAAAAAGATCGAAGGCTATGTTTTGAAAGCTCAAAGGATAATTTTAGAAAACTTGAAGTGTATGTGTATGCAATCAAAAATGCATCATGCCTATAAATTAATCCTAACTTAGAGAAGATATAACATACCTACAGTTTTGATTGAGAATACATTTGTTAAGCAGGGTCATGACCAATATGGGAATCCACTAGACCTGATTACTGGATCACTTGTCACAATACACCATGTGAGGTAGGGTTACAAAGCTTATGGTCTAAAAAAATCATGTAATAACCCTAAAATATTCCTAAGGTTTCATATTTCACTGACGAAAATAAATAAGAAAGTAAATATAATCTAGTGCACACCAAAGCTTGTGGCATAAAGTCAGGGTTGGAAATAAAACAACTAAATTAAACATGCATAGAATACATATACCCACATCAATGTATATGAAATATTGATTCATGGGAGATAAGCACAACTACATTATATATCTACTTTTACAAACGAGAATTAAAGTTAAGAATACTTACCTTGAAGATGAACCTGTTGAGCCTCAATCTCTCCCTTGGTGAAGGTGCTTTATAAGAGATTATTATGGTATGTAAAGATAACAAAGACAAATCAGATCTAGGATACACAACCTAAATATGCATCCAAAATAATTCTCGATAAGACAATATATGTATCTCCAAATAAACTATAATACCTTAAGATTTATTTCTCAAGTACAATGGTTAATAAGCAAATGTTTGTTCACACTTATTCTTCTTCACTTATTTTCTCTTCGAATGGTTGGAAATTAAAGTGTAAGTGTGTGTGTGTGTGTGTGTGTGTGTGTGTGTGTGTATTACCCTAAATCCTCCAAAAAATGTAAATTAAATAGGGTTTTCCATGGTCAACACTATATGTATTTTAGGATAATTCACTAGGTCTGATCTAGGTTGGCCAAAAGGCTAACAAACCCAAAAAGTCAAAATTACCCTAAATTGTATAGGGTTGGCCATGGTTGACCTAGTACAATAGACAATCCAAAAGTGAATTAAGGAAAGAAAATGAGGATGGAAAGAGGTAAATGAATGGAATGGTAGGACTGAGAATAATAAGCTTAGGGTTAATGGTTTTAGGAGATGAGTGTGTAGATGGAAAGTGGCAAAAGGGACAATAATCTTATGAAGCACCAATGGTCTACCCACCCGTTTCTCAATGCACCTCCTAAGGCATGTACTAAGAGATATTGAGACTCTATAGGTTATAATAAGATACAAAGTGTCAGTAATCAATAATAATTTAAAAAAATTATATATATATATATATATATATATATATATATATATATATGCCCCACTCGAAGCTCATCACATGTCACGTGAGTGCAACAGGAGATGGCACTTCAGGAAATAAAACATGATAACAAACAATGTTGATTCTAAGTAAAGTGTAGTAATAAAAAAATAAGATAAAAGAAAGGACAAAATTAAAAAATGCATACCTTAACTTACCTTAGTATTGTAGATAAATTAGTAGACTACAAGAGAAAGTGAAGGTGTTTAATGTGAAGAACATTAGGTGAACTTGTAGAAGTTAGTTTAAAAAATTAATAATCAATATTTTTTCAAAAATATGCATATGATAGTGAAAATGAATCTCTACGTCATCATGAATCCAATGCATTTTATGATTTTTGAAATGGATGAGTAAAAACAAAGATATAGATAAATGAAGGAATCTATAGGACAATAATTAAAGAATTTGAATTTTGAAAAAGTATTTTTGAATAGGGGAAAAGATAAGTCATTTGTTGCTTTGACTTGTGAAAGAGAAAAAAAAGCTCTAGATATCAAATGAGCCAGGATGGTGAGGAGATGACAGGCTAGACAAGGAGAGGCTCCAGAGGTAGTAGTGGGTACACTATAGGTATGTAGCTATGAATCTCAAACTAGTTTTTGAAATTTGTATGAAATTAAGTGTATTTTGAGTAATCTTGAATTTTAATCATTTATAGGTATTATAATGAAACAAATTTGGATTATAGGGGTAGAAAATAGTAGGACAGGAAATGATTTTAGAGGAATTAGGAAGAAAGTATAAAAATTCATTTTTTAAGGAAAATGCAAGGGGTCAGTAGGCAAAAATAAA
>JARHVA010009087.1:40000-85000 GCA_037957365.1 Torreya grandis | reverse complement strand
CTTGGGTGAGAAAGTAGGTAACACTAAAAAACTTTTATTCTCCTCTTGTAATTTATTAGCCTACCATAGCCCAAAGGACATTGAATCTACTTTGAGGTCAACTATGGATTTTGAGCTTTGACTCAAAGGAGATGTGCTTAAAATAATGTCTTTTAGTGTGATTTGACTTTTAAGAATAATTTTTCCTTTTAATTCATTTTATTTTATTTAAATGACTTGAAATTTACCTTTTTATTGCTTTTCAAGATTCCTCCTCCATACAAAATTGGAATGACCAATCATGAGAGATGTAGTGATATACACAAATGAGATACAAGATAAGGCTAAACTAAGATAGGTAACCAAAGACAAAGACTAACTAGGACACTTAGGATCAACAATGAACCAACATGTGATCTCAAGTCTCAATCATGTATATGCTTAGTTTGCAAAAAAAGAATGAAAGAGGAGATCTAAAAGGTGGACCAGTGTAAGGAGATAGTAATGAGTAGGATTATTTGCTAACTGATCACATGGTAAAAGGAGACAAGAACCAAATGGAACAAGGTTTAGATAACCAAGTCATTATGATAATTATCTATTAAACATAGAGATAAGAAAGTAAACAATAATGAAGAGACAAGAAGAGAGTTTTGAGGAAAATTCAAGTAAGAGAGAGAAAACAATGATAAAAAAGACAACCATATGAGAGAAATAAATGATAAAAGAAGAAAGATGTAGTATAAAAAGTAAAAAACCACCATACATGATAAGGAAAAATTTGACACATTGTCAAATTATATAATAGATAGATAAAGATAAAATTTGAGCTCACTTGAAAATGTGAAATCACCATGCATGTGTTCATAAATACCGATAAGTTAATACACACACATTATCTCAGATGTCAGATAAATCTCTATGAATCTACAGATGAACTTTTACTAATGTCTCATCAATCTTTAATGAATATTGGGCAAACAATTCTCTTATAATCTCCTCCATAGAAAAATTTGGAATGTTAAATGGATCATGATGAGGAGGAAAATTAGACAAGGGATGGTTAAGAGAATGCATGAGAGTAGGCTCTATAGGAGATGTGGGAATCACTAGTGGAGAAGGATCCATGGGTAAGGTAACGCCCATAGCTGAAAGAATCATGGATGAATGCACAAAAGGTGGAAAAGAGACCATAAGGTGATGGAACCATAGGAGGTGGAGCCATGGGAGAATAAGGAGGATCCTTTTTATAGTAATGACTTTATGGGAAGAATGGTAGAAGTTTTGGAAATGGATATACGGTAATCCTTAAGACATTATTGAAGGATGTGGTAATGATTGGTATGATGGGTGCTGTATAGATGCCATACATAATATACCTCACCATACTTGGGTAGATATTAAGGAAGTACCATTAGTGGAGGTATGTATTTTTCTAATGATGGGTAAGAAGGATGAAAGGTATAAATATATTAGTGAAACTTGCCACAATGGGTAGAAGAATTATTATCTATCCCATGGAAGCAACATATACACTTATAAAACCTAGGTAGTTTTATTGTTTTATTTTGGTGGTTTCAAATCCCTATAAAACCTATTTTAGATACTGTTCTTCACTATGTTTTAGGAATGCCTTTATTGGGGGATGTTGAGGTTTTATCTTTATTGAATTTGTTAAAGGGTTTTGGGGCCCCTTCAAAACCTGCTTTTACCTTAATCTAAAACATATACACTTGTGAGTGGTTTTAGTATAGGCACTCATGGAATGAGGTAAAATAGGAGTAGAAGAAGCTAAAGAACACTCATCAGTAAATTTGGTGGTTAGAGGAGACATCTTAGGCAATGAAAGAAAACCATCACCAAGGGAGGGTGATGATGAGGAAGGAATAGAACTAAGATCAATAAAAGGAGTAATGGAATTGAAAATAAGGGTATGCTCAATAACAAAAGGAGCTGAAATAGGCTCAACTATAGAAGTAATGAGAATAAGCTTAACTATAGTTGGCTCTATTGAGGGAGGAGTGGGATCCACAAGAAGTCTAAGGTGAGTTTCATTAACTTTAGGGGTAAACTAGCTATGAGTATTAGTGTACCTAAAAATGTGGGAAGGCTCGATCATAGCATGATCCATGAGCATAGTCCTATGTGGATCCTTAAAAACTATAGGTGTTAGCACCATTTATACCATACAATAAAGGGCAAAAATAGAAAAATATATAACTATAAGTGAATAAAAATTAAGAAATACACAAAAATATTCAAGTAAATAAGAATGATAATGGACAATCTCAGTATCATGATCTTATATAAGACCACCTAATAGTGGATCATCTAAGGAATAACCATCATCAAAATCTAGGGTGTGAATATCAATGACACAAGTATAGGAATAACCTTGTCATCTGATGAATTATGGTGAATAAAATGCCTATTCTTGGTTAACTCTACAAGAATGTCATTGTAAGGAGGCTTCTAAGAGTGAGGTTACAGGGTATCAAGAAGCTATAAGATGAGATGAGGTGAGAGATAAATTTTTTTGATCTTTAAGTTAATCTCTGTAGGTTCATAATCATCAAAATTTAAGAGGTTTGGAGGAATATTAACAATGAGCTCAGGATTCCCACTGTAACCTTGGGCTGAATAAATGGGATAGTTGAGAAATTAAGACTCATGGAATAAAATGCTTGGCAAAGGCTCAAGATTAGGAATATTGATGATACCATGATATTTAAATTATTTTAAATTCCAAGGGTTAATATCACCTTGAATCCTCTAAATGGATTCATTATGAGGGAATTAAATTCATTGGTAGGTAGAAGGAACAACATCTCTCATGTTGTGAGTCCACATACTACCAAGAAAGATGTTATAAGAACTGGGGAAGCTAAAGATCATCAACTTCATGTGAATGATGATAGGTGGGATAGTAATGAGAAGCCACATATAACCTATACGAGGCATTTGCCTTCTATCATATCCTTTGCATGTGATGCATGTATTATTGAGATTTAATTTGGAATATACAAGAGTGTTAATAAAATTCAAAGAAGAAACACATGTGCTAAAACCCTCATCAATCAAAGCATGCTTAACTTGGATATTTCCTATTTGTATGCTAATAAATAATGGAGGATCAAACACATGAAGAATAATCTCATCGAGAATCATAAGAGATATGGGAAATTTTAAGGAAAGAGAAGTGTTTATAGTTTTGTCAACATTGATAGACATCTCTTCACATTGTTGTAATATAATATCTTTAAAACTAGAAAAAGTTGCCTCCCATCCTACTAAAGGAGGATGAGGGACATTCATCTCAAATAGTAGTTACATAAGATGGTTTATATGAGGGGGAGAAGTCCTCATAAACTCAAGGAATGGAATTTGATATGTGAGATTAGTGAGCTACATTATGGGATCCCACTATTCATAACCCATAAGAAGGTTTTTAGATATAGGTATGTAATGATTAATAAGATCCTTGGAAGGAGGAGTTAAATTACATTGGAATTTTTGTTGATAAGTATGAGAATAAGATTTGGAATAAGGTTTTGAATCATGTTGTGATGATGAAGTAGTTAGTTCAAGCTGATTCTGAGAAATGGAAGATTAAGTGTTCTTGATTATCAGTAGCACTAGAAGATGATGGAAGAATAATATAAATAGAATGGGATGTTTTATCTAAGGAAGAATCATAATTTAGATCATCAATATTAATATAGTCATCTTTCCCCAACTCATTTAAATTAGTTGGAGAAGAATCTCAAATAACATGATATGTTCTAGATGGACTGTAGATAGGTTAGGAATCAATTAAATCCACCATCCTTCACATATTAGTCATGTTAGCCACATTATCCTTAGAATTGGGTTGAACAAGACATTCTACATTATTGGTTTAAGGGGTGGATTTGTCTTGAGTGTCATGAATCGGTTGGAGATTAGGAAGAGGGTCTTTTTAAATAGCTAAATAAGTGTTTTCTTGATTCAATGCTTGAGTTTGGTCATTTGATTTGTAATCCTTGAATGTAATTTCATAATCTTTTTAAGATTGTATAGAACCTAAATAGGTCAAATAAACACACATATTATGTCTTTTCATAGTCCTTTTATAGGAGACTCTAATTAGAGAATATGAGATTTTATTCACATTTAGCCATATCCTTTTATTTGACTTGCTTTGGTCTTACTACATTCCCTAGACATAATTTTTCTTATCCTTAGTCATCTATAGCTTTCCAAACTTAACCCTTTCAGACCCAAGTATATATTTTAGGTCTAGACCCATCTCCCTAAGTCCCATACCCTTGGACAATAGTGCCCAAATAGGACTATGATGTTGAAGCCCAGGGTGTCCAATTTTTGATGTTATTCTCTAAGATTAATTTGGTCCCAACAGTCATTTTCTTCTATAGGATGAGTCTTACCCCCTTTATTTGAATTATTCCTAGGTTTCCCAATGTAAACCAAATACAAATAAATCTCCCAAATTTGAGATGATGAGTTTCCTATATAAAGGACTACACAAGACATTTTATATCTAGCACTTGCTATTTTGGCACATTAGACATAATAAAATCAATCAATAGTATAGCTCAACTTCTCTACTTCACACATAGATTTGCATGCTTGATCAAGGAAGGGCCTAAGAAAATTTAATTCTTGTATCAATCATGTGCATTGATTATGCACATTCCCTAAGGAAGAACTACATCAGATCTAAGACCCTATGCTTGAGGGTTAATGTAGGCAATAATCAAAATATCACAGGTTCTCGATTGTATGATGATTCTTCCCACAACCCAAATTTTCCCCCTTCTACTTTTATTTCCTTTATTTTTTCAATTTATATAGGCTAATATCGATACTAAAGATATAAGCTAACACATAGTGAGCTCTACACAGTCTCAAGCTTTAATATTTCACTAATAGGGTGTCAGAGGGCTACCAAGCAAAACCTAAAAAATTCAAAGCCTCAAGACAAAAATGTTAGGAAAGGAATATAGCACCAAACACCAAGGTGTCCTATTTCAAAAAATCCTATCCAATCAATAAATAGATAATAGATCCAAAATTTACACACTATCCCAGTCCTGCTCTTCAAATTCTAGACTAGAATCTTTTGTTTTAGGACAAATCTAACTAAGTTAATTCTTCTTTATCTTGTATAATTATCAGATAAAATATATAATTTTATATGTTAGAATATATTTTCCATATCATTCCAAACCTTTATTACTTATGAGTTAAACATATAATCTACTAAAATAATAAAAGATTTGGTGAACCTGACTTACTTTGGAAAAACATAAAACCCTAGATACACTTAGGGTTTTTCCTTCTTATCTTTTGAAAAAATTTAATTGTCAAAATTCCGATTTTTATATTAATTTTTGTACATTTATCATATTCAAAACTATTTTTAGAATTTAAAATTATTTCATGATTTTCAAAAATTCTTAAACCATAGTTCAAAATCCTAGATTTCAAAACTAGGTCATCAAAAAACAAGCCTTGCCTCCTTTCCAATTTTAAAAAAATATTTTAGAATTTTTACAAATCAATTACCTTGTCAAATTTGTTTTCAAAATTTCAATATTAGTAGTTTCTTTTTCAAACATTTAATTTCTAAAATTCTAATTTTTTTTTTTTAACTTTTGTGCATTTATCTAATTTCAAACTATTTTTAGAATATAAAATTATTTCATAAATTGCAAAAATTATTAAATGCTAGTTGAAAACCCTAGATTTCCAAACTAGGTAATCAAACCTCAAATTTCCATTCCTTACAATTTTTAGAAAAAAATAATTTGAATTTATTGTAAATTGTTTGGGTTATCAAAAGTAATTTTCAAAATTTAATATTAGTAGTTCTTTATGCATTTATTTGCTTCATAGTAATTTTAAAAATTCTCTTTAGTGATAAAATGGCCACAAAGGCAATTCTTCCTTCTCATCCCATAGATTAATTTCTAAAATTTTATTACAATTATGACAATGATTGGACAAAATTTTAGAATTGTACATTATCTAAAACTATAGAAAATGATTTCATTTATAGTGAAGATAATGACTATTGTTTTAATGAAAGATATGATAATATATGAAATGATGAGAATGAATCAAATATAGATGAATCTTCTTCTCTTAAACCCATCTCTTTTATTCCTTATTATAATGAAAATAATTTTGATAAATGGGAAAGATACTTCTCACCTCATTCTCCTAGACACAATGCACAAATTAATCATGCACTTCCAAGTGAAGCTCTTATTGGTGATGATTTACTTCCCTATGAGCCTAATATCTCTCTACCTTTCACTACTGCTATGTTCAAAATACAACAATATAAATATAATAGAATCAAATTACCAAAGCATAGTTCTAAAGATGCATTATGTGTTCCTAACTCTACTCTCTCAAAATAATGTTCAAATGATAAATCTTCTACTCTTCCTTCTCATGTTAAAAATGAATAAAATGCATATACTCCATCTATAGATATCATAGATACACATGATATTCCAAATTCTAATAATAACTTATTGCATATTATAAATAAATTAACTCTTTCTCTTACACCTCTCCCTATAAATTATGGAAGTGATGATAGAAATGATAGTGAACATGCAAATGAATATGAGAATGAAAGTGAATATGATAATAATACTTAAAATTCTACTATTTCAAATGAATATAATTTTGAATGTAAAAATTAATGAAATAATGATGACTACTATGAATATAGTGAAGAAGAAAATGTATCTCATGCTTCTAATCCTTCTCTCACTCCTCTCAACTCTCATGGATGTTAAAATGTTTCTTTACTTCTATGAATGATTTTATCTTTGATAATGCACATGTTAATGTTAATATCACATCTTCTACTAAATTAAAATGTGATTCACTAAAACATTAAGATTAAAATGAATCTTCCAAACCACCCCTCACTATAGTAGAACCCAAATATCACTCCTCACCTAAAGAGAATGTTATCCCACATCCCTCTAGTAAGGTCCAAACTACCATTACTCATATGGTTTAAGTGAGCATACTCCCTCTTTATGATCCACTTTCTACATGTAGCATTCCCATGGTTAAATTTAATAATCAAATTAAATGATTAAATGAACCACTTTAAGATACTAATGTATCATCCCAAGAAATCATCTCTTTGATGCATGTAGTATGTGAACTACAACACCAAGTACATCTCCTTACCTTGGAAAACAAATCTTATAAATATTGGATGGATGCAATGATCTACATGGTAACCCTATTCCAAAGACATTCATAAAAGTCATATTGCCTAAGCATTTCTAAACACCATCATTACCTCACTTTGATGTAATTGGAGATCCGTTCACACATCTTCAAGCCTTTCAAGAGGCTTTATCACCTCATGCAATTCCTTTGATTCTACTCTGGTTATTTAATTAGACATTAGTGGGGGAAGAAAATAATTAGCTCTTTCATCTACTCCCTATCATTTCATTGCACACATATCATGACTTAGAGGAGGCATTTTTCAAAAACTACATTATAAACATGGGCCCTCGTGTAACATATGAGAAACTTGCCACACTACTTTAGAATTATTCAGAGCCAGTTAGTGAATATATATAAAGATTCAAGGCTTATTTGTTAATATTGATGTACAAAATAGTAGATATAGAGATTTAACATATCTTTATAAAGTGCCTTTGCCAAATTCTCCTTCATCATCTATTATATTAGACAGAGCCTTATTCTAAAAATTTATGTTACTCAATTATAGCTTTGGAAAAAAATTGGATTAATTGAGCAAGATTCAATTGATCAGATCACTCTAAAATTCACAATAGCATCTTTAGATATAAATCCTACCACTTAGCATCCACCATGTCTTACACAGGATAGGAGACCACAACTAGAAAATCAACCAATCAAGATCAAATAACAAGTTTTCAGAACACAACCTACAATATGCACTATATAGAACAATAATAAAACACCACTATAGTTTGATTTAGAGTGGGATAGCCCATATATCATAGTATCAATACTACTAGACATTAGATTAATCACATACCTTCTATTCACTGATGAGATTCACATCTCTTACATAAATAGCCACTTTGGTCCTTTTGTAATTATCATCACATCCATAAACATAGATATAAGGAATATTTTGGAATCAAAGATTGCATTACTAGATGTGTTGATAATGGTATTATAACATTCACATAGGGGGCACAAATATCTCCTCCATTATGGAACCCTAGACCATATTCCTTCATGATTAAGTCATCCTAAGACATTGCTTTATAGGAATCAATAGTCACTCATCATAAGTACAATGCTAGTTTTAGGATAGAATCTCATAAGTGATCTCCTATTCCAACTATTTAGAAATTTTTGAAACTAGTACAACATAAAAAAACCCACATATAGCAATATGTCTATAGAATACATAGTCCAGTTCCATATACATATCCAATAGAGTCATAGGCACTATAATAGAGTATTGTTCTAGAGAGATATTCATTACAACCAAGTTAGGATCCTATCTCACATATTAATCCACTACAATTAAGACTAGTTGAACCCACATTATAGAGTACTATTCTAGAGAAATACTCATTATAACTAAGGTTTTAGGGTCCTATCTCATGTAACAACCCATTATGATTAAGATCAAATGAGCCCTTAGCACAAGTTTCAACTCCATCTTAACATATTATGCATGAATATACATCACAATAAAGGTCATAGGGTATTTGGTTACAAATATATGAACCTTCTTCACAATAGAAAGTAGCAACTATAGAGCACATTCCTACATAGCATGAGTAGTATGGGCACTTGTTTATGACAAGGTTCAGATAGTGATATAACACAGTGTGATATGTCATACATTAATTTTAGCATTAGTTCATATCTTTTTATAGTAAGGCAATGATGGAGCCAAAGGTCTATCTAACCTTTTCATTCTTGAGCCACTCTTGAGGAAATAATATTCACATATTATTATCTTACTTTTCCCCCTGCTAACAACTAACATTCTTGATTCCAAATAACCATCCCTAACTATAACTAGACTATCAATATCTAGATATTACTAAATCAAACATATCCAAATCCTACTCAAATTCATTTAAATAGATTACCAATTACCACAACAAATAAATTTTTGCTCACATACGATCAAAATTCAAAATGAATAAACCTAGCATCATAATTATAAAAACCTAAATGACACCTCTAAACATATCTAAACAATTAAACCCCATATCCCAAGTACCATTTACCAAGCACATGCAAATTCAAAATCACTGTTAGATTAACCATTTCTAAAATCAACTATTTACAATCAATATACCAACATATTCTAGAATCCATAACACAAATACACATGAGTTCAAAATTAAACTAGCATATATATATATATATATATATATATATCTGTGTGTTTGTGTGTGTTTATATATATATATATATATATATAAATATATATGTATATATATAAATACATATATATATATATATATATATACATACATATATATAATATACATACATATATATATATATAGATATATATATATATATATATATATACATATATCATAAAGTTTTCAAAACATATACATCATGTCAAGCTATAATCAATCATAAATGGGCATCATAGCCTCACTCTCAATCTCACTCTCTCCTATTGTGCTAGTCCCATAATCCTATCTAAAACTCGATTACCTTTCACCTTGTTAAGCTCTCGAATGCCTCTTGCATCAACTATCTCACTCCAACAACCAACCATTCTCCTCGTGCAAGTTTGCATATCATCATTGAAGATCCATATAATCATCTATAATCTTCATGCTCACCATGTCACAATCAAGTGGAGAAATCATATGCCTATCTAACTTATCTCTAAGCTCATCCTCTCTCCTACTACCCTAATATATGTAGCTATAGCTATATTATCCCTATTAAAAAGATGATCATACACACCATTTTTAACTATCGCTCTCTCTATCAAACAGTCCTCCACAACATCATAATTTACATGTCATGTAAGCCCAGACAGTGTAAACTCAATAATAGTCTCCCAAGAAACACATCATCTCCACCACCTACCTCAATAGGTGCCTCATCCTAAACACTTCTAAATCTATCTACATGTAAAGATACAAATACTATGTTACCCATACATTTTAAAAAAAAAACTAAACAAAATAAGATAAAATCAAATTTGTACACAACTCAAGCATAATAAAAAATTAACTCATATCATGTGAATTAGATTAGGATCCTCATACTCAAGGGAATCCCCTCCATCAAAAGGATATAATAGAGCCCATAAATACCCCAACCACCATGTGTTATATGCCTCAGTGAAACCAACATCATCTACATCAAGTATATCTATAATTGCATCCTATGCATCCAAAGGTTATGGTACCAACTCAAGCTTAGTAAGTCTTTCTTGAGTCATTACTCTCATTAGTTCTCCTGCACTCCTCAATCATACCCATCTAAGGTGGTAATGAAATGCCTATCCCGTTCCATAGTACTTAGATCACACATGTGACCCAACCCAACTCTATCCATCACAACCCTTTCATCAGTTGATAAAGGCAACAATCTTAGAGTCTCCATTAATTGGCCTTTATGAAACTCTCTCATCTATACCTCACCCTAAAAAATACTAGAAATCAACACATATATTAGTCAACCATGTCCAACTAAATAGCCAAGTTAAACAATAATATATCACAAGTAAAAAATCATATAAAATAATAAATACATCAATTCACCATGGCAAATCAATTTCCAAAAAAAAATATGACTAAATTAAGTATTATCCTAGAAAATATATCCTCCAAGACAACAACATTGGCTATAGGATAGTAGTGTTGGAAATGAGTGCTATAACCAAGACAATAGTGCTGGAGCTAGTCAAAATTTATTAAAAACACCATTTTGCCCATAACTTGAGCTCCATAGCTCCATTTTACAAACTATTTTATTCCTTAGAATTATGAAAATGATACCTTCAACATAAACTAGGCCTTTCTTTTCTAAAACATCATTTTCATATCATGACACACACATTTATATACATTTTTTATACCATGACATACAAATTGGTCCCTACCAATCCACACTTGTTCAACTTTCATACAAATTGGTCCTCAACAATCAACATTCATTCAAAACATTCAAATAGCCTAGCATATTTAATCAATCAAAATTTCACTCCATTCAATCTTTTACTACCTCATTTTCCTACCATGGTATGAAGGTTTCTTTATCTCTACTATACCTAGATACAAGCTTCGATCCTAATCAATCAAAAATACATTTCACTTTGAGTAATTCAATCTTCCCAATAAATTAAAAGAATTTAAATCTATTTAATACATACCAACCAAGTTCTTATACATTCTGCCACTAGTCATTACTTTTGGCTCAACCTCCTCTATCACAAATTTCATCCCTCTCCCCAAAAATGGGGCATCATTCTTACTATTCCTATTCCTACACTTATCTAACACACTTATCCACTCTCATAGATGGATACACCATGGTTCTTACATCTCTAGAATTTAAATTATTAGATTTAACTCATATTAGTCAAAACATAGAGTGATTAAGACTACATGGGTCACTCAACATGGTTTTTACACCTCTAGTGTTTAGATTATTGTAATGAAATTACATCAATAATTAAGTATAATAGAAAAATTATATCCAAATATGACTGAAATATATCAAAATATATGATAATAGATAAGCCACTTTGAGGGGGAAACCTCCACAAGCTTCAATAAGAGCAGAATTCACAATATGATGATAAATGATTACCCACTACCTCTTATATATAGTCTATCTAGGCCATGGTTACTCCATAGGCCGACCTACTAATCAAAAGAAAGCATCGATAAGTGTAATATAATGTCAAAGAGGGATAAGTAAGCCATAATTTGGCTAATAGTATCCTCATACATGTGATAGGTTAGGGGCATAGCATGCCCTTCCCCTTTAAACCAACGTTGTCCTCAATGTTGAATAACTCTAGATGTTGTTGCAGAAAATATTCACCTTCCCAAGTTGCATATTCGCTACTTTGGTTTTTCCACTTCATCAAATATTCCCTAATCTCTCTGGTTCTCAACCTCTTAGTACGTGTTTAGAGGATCTTCTCTAGTTCCAAAATGACTTGTCCTTCTTCATCTAGTTCTGGAAGCTTTGTCTGGGTGGAAACTTTCTATCTAATGACCTTTTTCAAACAAGAAACATGAAATACTGGGTGTATGTGAGATGAATGACGTAACTCGAGCTTATAAGCCACACTTCCAATTTTTTGTAGAACCTGATAAGGGCCATAATACTTAGGAGCAAGTTTGTTGTTCTTTTTTTGTTATTTCAAGGACATATGCTTATAAGGCTGCAAATGAACAAATACCTAGTCACCCACCTCAAAATTTTACTCACTATGGTGTTGATCTACTTGTTGCTTCATCCTATTTTGTGCCAAGGCCAAATTCTCTCTCAAACTAGACAAAACATCTTATTGATGTTGAATGTGCTCTTCCACATCATGAACCTTGGTGTGCAACTTTAATGAAGAAGTGATGGAAGGTGGATTGTAACCATATAGTGATAGAAATTGAGATATTTCAAAAGAGGTATGGAAAGATGTGTTAAACCACCATTCTGCAAGTGGTAGCCATTTAACCCAATGTTCTTGTTTATTTGATACAAAATAATGAAGATACCCCTCTCAACATTTGTTAACCACTTTAGTTTGTCCATCAGATTGGGGGTGGTAAGATAAGCTATGAGCTAGTTGAGTACCCAAACAAGAAAATAGTTCAGTCTAGAAATTACTAGTGAAAATAGGATCACGATCACTTACAATTATATTTGGGGTTCCATGTAATTTGAGAACTGCTTCCATAAAAATAGCCACTACTGTACTTGCTAAAAATGGGTGTGAGAGAGCACAAAAATGGGCATATTTTTTAAGCCTATCCACAATGACAAAAATAACATCCTCGCCTTCAGAACAAGGCAACCCAGAGATGAAATCCATGGAAACCTCCTCCCACCTTTGACTATGAATTGCTAACAGTTGTAACAAACCTGGGGTATTAACTATTTCACCTTTATTCTGTTGGCATATCAAGCATTCTTCCACAAACTTTTGTACATCTCCCTTGAGTTCTTCCCAAAATAATTCTTTCTTATTTTCATGATAAGTTTTAAAGAACCCTATGTGTCCCCCGATTGGAGATGCATGCAACTCTGCAAGAATCTCATGCTTAAGCTTCAAATTTTTGTACAAGTATAACCTACCCTTATACCATAGGACATTACTTTTCCATTCAAATTTGTTAGAGGATAAATTACCTTGCTGGAGATTCTAAGTTAGAACTTGTGTATCCTTGTCTATCTCCCATTCTAACCTAGCTTCATCCACCCAATCTACTTGCAATATGGACATTGCACAAAGTAATGCTTCTATGGATGCATCATGTCTGGATAGTTCATCTGCTACTACATTATCTTTACCCTTCTTGTAGATGATTTAAAAATCATAACCCAACATTTTGGTTACCCATTTTTGTTATTCTTCAGATGATAATCTTTGCTCCAAAAAGTATTTGAGACTATCATGATCCGTTTTCACCTTAAAGTGTCTACCCATCAGATAAGGCCTCCATTATTTAACTACATGAAGAATAACCATCATTTCTCTCTCATAGATAGGTTTTTATAGATTCTTACCTTTGAATTGATGACTTTCAAATGCAATGGGTCTTCCTTCCTACATTATTATTGCCCCCAATCTAGACCCAGAAGCATCACATTCAACAGTGAATGTTTTTGAGAAGTCTGGAGTAGCCAAAACTGGAGTGGTGCACATAGTTACTTTTAGTTTCTCAAATGTTTTGGTGGCATCATCATTGCAATGGAAAGCATCCTTCTTTAGCAATTTAGTGAGTGGGGTTGCTATGCTACCATAACCTTCCACAAATCTTCTATAGTAACCTGTTAGTCCAAGGAACCCTCAAAGGTTTTTGAGAGTTTTTGGCATGGGCCATTCCATTATCTCTTTGATCTTTTGGGGATCAACTTTTACCCCTTCATGGGAACCAACGTGATTGAGGTACTCTACCTCCTATACTCCAAAAGCACATTTACATGGCTTTGCATAAAGTTGGTGCTTCTCCAAAACTATCAACACATGTTTCACATGTTGCAGATGTGCTTCCCATGTCTGACTATAAATCAATATGTCATCAAAGAAAACTAGCACAAGCTTCCTTAAAAAAGGCCTAAAAATAGTGTTCATCAAGCTTTAAAAAGTAGATGGTGCATTTTTAAGACCAAAGGGCATTACCAAAAACTCATAATGGCCCTCATGTGTTTTAAAAGCAGTTTTATGAACATCTTCATGCTTGATTCTAATTTGATGGTACCCTGAGCGAAGATCCAATTTTGTGAAATAATTAGCACCATGCAACTCATCAAGTAAATCATCAATTACTGGAATAAGAAACTTATCTTTGATGGTATACTTTGTGAGTTCCTTATAATCTGGGCACATCCTCCATGTGTCATCCTTCTTCCGCACCATGACCACTGGTGATGAATATGCACTTTGGCTATGCTTGATGATCCCTGCCTCCAGCATCTCATGGACCATCTTTCCAATTTCACTCTTTTGTGCATATGGATGTCTATATGGTCTAATATTTTAAGATTGACTACCTAAAATTAGTTGAATGGCATGATCATGTTCTCTTTTTGGTGGTAGTCCTTTTAGCATGGCCCCAAAAATAGATGAGTGGTCTTCAAGAATTATTTATAAATTAGGATGTGTAGATACCATGGGTTAAACTTATATGGAGCATAATCATGCAATAATTCCCTTTGCCCCCTTTTTTAGCATCTTGGTCATCTGATGTGAACTAACCAATTGTGGAGATTTTGCATGTAATCCATGTAGTTTAATTTTCTTACCTTCAAAATGAAAGTGCATGAATAGTTTTTGGAAGTTCATCTCAATGGTACCTAAGGTTGTGAGCCATTGGACTCCCAAAATAATGTCTATGTTACCCATGGGAATAGTAAACATAAGAGATTCAAGATTGTACCCACCGATAGTAAGCTTAATACTATGGCATTTGCTTGAATAATTGATTATGCCACCATCTGCAATCATGACATAAAATTTTGGTGCTGGGTAGATGAAGTAGTTCAATCAAGTGGCCAACTTATGGTTTATAAAGTTATGTGTGCTCCCTGAATCAATCAACACTGTCACCTTCTATTTCTTGAGGAAATCCACCACCTTAAGAGTTTGTGGAGTGCTAATACCTGCATGTGCATGACAAGAGATTGTAGGTTGGAAATCTTTGAGAACCTCCTCTATATCTTCCTCATCACCATTAGAGGCATCATCTGCTTCTTCATCTTCATTTGGTCCCTCAATGTATAATAGCTTTTTCTCAGCACATCTATGTCCTTTACTCCACTTGCTATCACAACCAAAACATAATCATTTTGCACACTTCTTTTCAATTTGCTAAGGGGTCAATCTAGTATGTGGAGGAAATGTTGGTGACGATATTTGAAGTGAGTGAATGACTACTTCTTGTTGCCGATGAATTTTTCATTAGCTTTACGTGTTGGGATAATAGATTCAAAAATATTAAGTGGATTAAACATGTGTACCTCATGTTGAATGTGGTTCTTGAGTCCACCCAAAAATAAGTCATTCAAGTTTACTTCAAAAATTGTCTCTACACATAAGGATAGGTTCTAAAAATGATGAATATAATCCTTGATAGAGCTAGTTTGTCACAATTTTGCCAGTTGGCTAAAGTAATTCTCTGTCACACTATTGCCATAGTGTATTTGTAGCTCCTCTATAAAAATTGACCAGGTGACATTGAGATTCATCTTTTTCTTTTGAGCACACAACCATCGATATTAAATGAATTGATCAGGTTCAAGATTCAAGGATGCCATGGTAACCTTCTATTCACTTGGAATCTGATGTAGGTCAAAAAAACTCTCTATTTGGTTCAGCCAATTGAGTGGATCTTTTTCATAAAATTTGCACATATCCACCTTTGGTAATAGGTTCCTTTGTGGCCATGGAGTTGGATTTTAAGTAGACTGGTTAGGAGAAACACCCTAGTGGGTTTGTGAAATAGAGTTAGATTGATGATTTGATTAATTAATGTTTAAATCCATCATGATATCTCCCAAACTATCTTGTATGGATTACATATTAGATTATATGACTTGCACCTCACTCTGAATGCCTTACACACTATAGTTAAGTTGGCTCACTTTGTGATCTATGTCAAAAAACCCTAGTACAAAGGGTCTATTACATCCCCCTTTTGACTCCATCCCATCCTTGTTAGGAGTTTTGCTTGGAGTTTCAGCACCCTTTCCTTGGCCTCGAGTTTGTGGACCTGCCATAAAAGGGTTTTATGATGTTAACCCTTATTGACACTTTTGACCCAAATTTGACCAAGAAATTTTGGAATTATTTCTTCCTCAAATAAAAATATACAAAGGACAAACCGTATCCAAATTTTTATAATCTTTCCAAAAATGTAAACAACTTAGAAAATTCTTTGAATTGCGCACTATAGAGCAATTTTATGAAAAACCATAAAATAGCGATAAGTTTTGTAAAATACATCCAAATGAGCTGAAATTTTAATGTAATCTTACCTTAATTATTTCTCACCTCCATTAAAAAATTTTCAAATAAATTCACAACCTTTTTTATATATCACAAAATTAAAAATTTAGTGTTTCGCCCACAAGATTGCCCAAATCGTAGCTCTGATACCACTTGTAATGAAATTACATCAAGAATTAAGTATAAGAGCAAAATTATATCCAAATATGACTGAAATATATCCAATATATGATAATAGATAAGCCACTTCGAGGGGGCAAACTCCACAAGCTTCAATAAGAGTAGAATTCACAATATGATAAATGATTACCCACTACCTCCTATATATAGTCTATCTAGGCCATGGTTACTCCATAGGCCAACCTACTAATCAAAATAAAGCATAAATAAATGTAATATAATGTCAAAGAGGAATAAGTAAGCCATAATTTAGCTAATACTATCCTCATACATGTGATAAGTTAGGGGCGTAGTAATTATCAGGATTACTGAAATTAGATTGGTCAAGATTAGATAGTGGTTTAGACTATATAGGTCAATTAGCATCAATTAGTTTAGTTTGCTCAAGATTATATAGTGATTCATACTATATTGGGTTACTCAATGTTACTCAAGACAGTCATAGGGATATACCTTCATTTTAATGATTACAAACTATCTAGATACTAGATTCAAGGGCATGTATATTACTTCGTGTCTCACATATATAGCTTCACATAACATGACATAGTTATAAACTAGATAACAAATTATAGGCATAGTTTAGGGCACATTATTTTGATCTCTAGTTTTGCACATGGGACATGACATGATAGATCATATCACATATGATTATATAGATTTATAGATTATCTAGATGCATCACTCACATACCAAATTTGGGGGCATATCATTAGTATATGTCTCACACGTACAAGTTCATATAGCATGACACAGTTATAAACTAGACAATAGATCATATGCATAGTAAAGAGCACATTATTCTAATCTCCAATTTTACATATGGGACATGACATGATAGATCATATCACATGTGGGTATAGAAATTTCTAAATTATCTAGATACATCAGTCACATAAAAGATTTGGGGGCATAACACAAATGGTCATGTCCTTCATCTTCCAAGATTATATAGATTAAGATGGTAGGACATGTTATTTTATTATTACACATTTACCAATAGTTTTAGTTTACACCGAGGCATTACAAAGGTTTTTAATAGGTTGGATTATATGGTCATCTACAGTGATTGGTCCATAGTATTACTGAGACTTAGACCAAGGATTTTGTGTGAGATAGAGGATAGGCATTAGTTTTGGACCTTCAAACAATTCTCAAATCTAGTTCAAATTATTCAAATTCATTACAAGGGAATCTATTATAAGGCTTCCTTATTTTTCCAAGCACTATTTAGATTTAGTTCATGGGGCATCTATTACAGGGATTCCTTCTTTTTCTAGGAACTATTCAAATTTAGTATATGGGGCATCTATTATAGGGATTCCTTCTTTTTCCAAGCACTATTTAGATTTAGTACATGGGGCATCTATTATAGGGGTTCCTTATTTCTATAACAAATATTTCATTTCTTCATGCACTTCTTTGGATAGGAAGTTGGACCATTTTTATCACACTTATCTTCACATAGTTAAGTTTAGGTAAGTATCTTCTTTCTTTCTTTTACTCTAGTACTTCATTTCATTTCATCACTAGATTAAAAGGGTGGAAATTTATACACCATAAATTGTTTAAGGAAACACACATTATGTATTTTCATAGTCCTTTTACAAGAGACTCTAACTAGAGTATATGAGCTTTGATTCACATATAGCCATTTCCTTTTATTTGACTTATCTTGACCTTACTACATTCCCCAAACATCATTTTACTTATCCTTGGTCATCTGTATCTTTTTAGACTTAACCCTTTGAGACCCATGTACATATTTTAGGTCTAGAACCATCCCCCTAAATCCCATACCCCCTAGATAATAGTCCCCAAATAGGACTATAGATCTAAAACCCAAGGTGTCTAATTTTTAATGTTGTTATTCAAGAGTAATTTGGTCCCGATGGTCATTATCTTCCATAGGACGAGTTTTACCCCTTTTCTTTGTTTCATTCATAAGTTTCCTAGTGTTAGCAAAATGCAAATAAATCTCCTAAATTTGAAATGATGAGTCTCCTATAAAATACTACACAAGGCATTTTATTACTAGCACTTACTATTTTGGCAGATTAGACATAATAAAGTCAATCAATAGTATATCTCAACTTCTCTGCATCACACGTAGATTTGCATGTTTGATCAAGGAAGGGCTTAAGTAAAATTCATTCTTACATCAATCATGAATGTTGATTATTCATAGTCCCTTATGGATAACTACATTAGATCTGAGACCCTATGCTTAAGGGTTAATGTAGGCAATAATCAGAACAATAGAGGTTCTTGATTGTGCAATCATTATTCCCACAAGATAATTTTCCCCCTTATGCTTTGATTTCCTTTTTTTTTATGTATGTAGGCTAATATAATTACTAAATATAGAAGTGAACACATAGTGATATTTTCATAGTCTCAAGCTTCAATATTTCACTAACAAGGTGTCATAAGGTTGTCAAGCATAACCCAAAAAAACTAGAGCCTTAGGACAGTAGTGCTAGGAAAAGACTATAACATCAGACATCAGGGTCTCATGTTTCTAGCACTCTTGTCTAATTAGGAAATAGAGAATAAATCTTATATTTAGACACTATCCTAGTCCTACTCTTATAATTCTATACTTAAAATCTTTTATTTTAGAACAAATCAAACTAGGTTAATTCTTATTTGTCTTGTATAATGATTAGATAAAATATATAGTTTTCTATGTTAGAGTAGATTTTCCTTGTCATTCTAAACTTTTATTACCTAGAAATTAAACATATAATATCTTAAAATAGTAAAATAATGATTTTTAATGATGGAATCATGATAACAATTAGGTCCAAGAAGAATGTCTATAGATAAATTATGAATTTGTCTATAGGTCTCATGAGAATGACCCCAACTAGAGTGAAACCAATAAAACATGTTAGGATCATAACAAGATTTAATAGAAAGAGTAGGGTCAAGTTCATGTGGAAGAGGCCTTGGTATATGCTTAAGTAATTCATTTGAGGATAGAGGTTTTTGAACATTGATGTTTTTTGGTGAAGAGAAATTAGGATTAGTATATTTTTAAGAAGAGGGAAATGGTTTTGATGAAGGGGTAGGAATGACTAATTGAACATTCTGAATGGTGTCATAAGAATCCATAACACCATCATTGGTAATATTATATTTTTTGTTCTTTTGTAAGAGATGAGGACTTGCAGAAGGTTGGGGTGGGTCTAATTGATGCATAAGGAAATCTGGTCATTTATCTTGGTCAATAGCCTCCTTTAATGTACATGGAAAGAGAGTGAAAACTTGATATTTTAATTTAGGAAAGATGGAATTGGTAAAGAGATGGAAAACATTATCATCAACCATGTTGTGTTCACATTTATTTGACAAAGTCTTCCATATTTTAACAAAGGCTTGAGCAGTTCATTTTGTTTGAAATTTATGAAAGGGGCCAAAGTGTTTTCAGAAATATCATTATTTTGGAATGCTTAAACTAAAGCATTCACTAAATCCTCCAAAATAGTAATTAAATGTGGTTTAAGTTTATTTTACCAATCTAAGGCATCACCTATAAGGTTTTAAGAAAGGAGCTTAGTTGCAGTAAAGGGTTTTTAATTTGACCCAATCCTTATAAATATTTACCAATGTTTTAAGATAAAGGGTGGGATTGGTTGATCCATTATAGGAAATTTTAGGTGTTATACATCCTATGTCAATTTTAGAAATTTGAGTGGTGGGAGGTTCATTTTGAATATGCTTGATGATTTTATTAACCAAAGGAGATTTAGGAATGAAATTTACTTGAGAATCTCAAAGATGAGGAGGGGGAACATTTTGGTTATGTGTACCCCAAGCCATTGGTCGAGGATGAAATTGAAGATGAAGAAGGTGGTTTTCCATTCTCATCATTTGATTTATGTTATGAACGTCAAATATATTCATTTGATTGAGATTTTACAAAAAAAATTGATGTGTTTGATTAGCATCAGTACAAGCATTGAGCTTGGCATTAGTGTCTTAAGTACCACTATTAGACTTTATAGGATCTTGAGAGGAATTAAGAGAGTGAGATGAACTAGTAGAAAAATTTGTTTGTGTAGCAAAATATAGACTAGTGAATGGTTAAGAGGAAGAATCACTATAAGCATGATTACCTTAGGTATAAAATAAATAACTAGTAGATGGATTAAGGATAGTGAATCTCAAGAGAGGCCTACTAGATGTAGAACCTACCATGTTAATGGATATACTAGGCATGGAGGTGGAAGAAGTTAGAGAAGAAGTCATGGTATGAGAAGGGGTAAAAATTAAAGGAAGAGGCTGAGAATCAAAGAAAGTGGTAACCCCAAATCTAGTTGAGAATGTAGGAGTAGGTGATTGAGGATTTTCCACTTGACCACTAATCATGATATTGTAAATGATAGAAGGATCCTTTCATCAATGTTGAGGAAATTTAGATATAAAGAAAATCATTTTTGGAGTATAATCTAACTCAAGTTGATTTTCCAATGAGAAAGAGGGTTATGTTGTGAAGATGTATTTGAAGGGGTCCCATAGTTCATTATATGAGTGGAAATATGAACATTACAACATATAACAGAGGATCCCTACTCTGTCTATGGGATACCATATAAGGATTGGTAAGTTTCATCATGTTTATTGACTGTAACTTAGTGTCATTATCAAGAAAAAAGTTTATGATCAAGGGAAAAGAAGAGACATGAGAAAACAAAGAACTAAGAAGTGACTAAAATAGTATAGGGTCAAGTAAGTTGACCTAGCACAAAAATAGGGACTAAAAAACAATACAGGGTTGATTGGGTCAATCTAGTATAGTGCACAAAGACTATTAAAAGAGGTAAAAGGGGATACAGATAGCATAGGGTCAATTAAGTTGATGTTGTATAGTACACAGAGATTAGAAAAAGGTATAGGGTGAACTAGGTTGACCTAGTACAATAAGAAAGAAAACAAATGTTGATAACAAGTTGTGAACTAAAATAAGATAATTTTTGTGCTTAATCTAGGAAATTAAGAACTAAAGGGAAAAAATAGTCAATTGGATCAATTTTGGCCAATCCAATTGAATCGCATAACACAAAACCTTTCACTAATGATGGATAATGCAAGTTTTTACACATAAAATTAAGCAAAGAGAAAACACTGAATATGGAAACTAAAGAGATAACTAACTGGTGAACCTGAATGTTTTATTAGATTATTAAGAAATGATCTTAAATGTGATTATAAGTTGGTTGTAAGGAACTAGATAACAATATAAAGATGGTTTTTGGTAGTTTGGGTTGAAAAGGATTGTAGTGGTAATGATAAAGGCTGAGTATTGGGGTGTACCCCCTCACTTCACACACTAAAATGATAAGGGTATCAAGTTCTTAGCTAGAATATACCATTAAATATGCTTTATACTTGACTAGAGTATCAAGTTGGAATCCCCCTTAGTGATGAAATCTAAGTAGGTTGGCCTTGGGTAAACAAATCTTAAAGTGCTTGTTTAGATTATGTGATTTGGTCATGTGTGCATAAAATAGAAATTATGAAACTAAATGGATAATTAAAAACCCCTTAATTAGACTATGTGAACTATTCTAAGCATGTAAGAAATAAGAAAAGAAAATGTGAACTAATTACTAGTGTAGAGAGATTAATTCCAACTGAAAACAAGGTATAGTGATGATACTATATGCACAAAATATAGAATAGAGTCTATAAGGTCAAACCTCTACTATGAAATCAAGGTCTAAAAATGAATAGGATCAGCTAAGGTCTAGTTAGTTAATTGAACAACACACAAAACATAGAATTGGGTTGATAGGGTTGATTTAGTTGACTATGTAGGGGTAGTTTTGAAGACTACAAACTGTGAAAGGAAAGATAGAAAAGAAAGAAATAGATAGATAAAAAGGAACCTTGATGGATCAAATATGCTAAAAATGAATATTGTTAATAAAGAATATTGGAATATGCTTGAAAACATTGTTAATTGGGTTGACTGGGTCGATCAAGCTTTAAAAAATCTTGTTACTAAGTGCCTAAAATGTATAGGGTTGACCTAGTATGCTAAACTAGATGCATAAAAATATACAAGGTTGACTGGTTTGACCTACTAGTTTGTAATGGAAGTCTAGAAGTATAGAAACCTATACTAGGATGTTTCAGTCAATTTAATTGCCTATTCCTAAATTCCTACACACAAATACTAGAACTAGGTTGATAGAGTCAATCCACTATGATAGATATATGATAAAAATAATGCTCAAAAAATGAAAGAAATTGAAATAAACCCTGCAAGGGCTAGTTTCATGTTAGGTTCACTAGAATATATGTAATTATAAATTCATCATGTCTATAAAGCAATCCTAGGTTAGAGAAGCTAAAACATACCTACACTTCTGATTGGGAATACATTTGTTAAGCAAGAACATGACCAAAATAGGGATATAGTAGACTTAATTAAGGGATCACTTGTCACAATACACCATGTGAAGTAGGATTCTAAAGCCTATAGTCTAACACAATCATGCAACAACTTGAAAAGATTCCTAAGGATTGATATTTCACCTATGCAAATAAATAAGAAAGTAAATCTAATCTAGTGCACACTAAAGCTTATAACAGAAAGTGTGGGTTAGAAATAAAACAAATAAATAAACTAAATATGCATAAAATCCATATACTCATGTCAATGTATATGGAATATCAATACATCAGAGAGAAGCACAACTACATTATCTATCTACTCTTACAAAGGAGAAATAAAGTTAGGAATACTTACGTTAAAGATGAACCCACCAAGCCTTAATCTCTCCCTTGGCCAATGTGATTCACAAGAGATTGATGTGGTATGTAAGGATAACAAAGACAAATCAGATGTAGTCAACACAACCTATCTATGCATCTAAAATACTTCTCCATAAGAAAAGATATATATCTCCAAAGAAAGTATATAACCCTAAGCTTTATTCCTCAATTAGAATGGTCAATAAGCACATCTTTATTCTCACTTATTATTATTCCTTTATCTTATATTAAAATATTTGGAATGAACTTGTATATATAGGTGTATCTTTTCCTACATACTCATGGAAACATTGGCTTTAAAGGGTCAGTCATGGTTGACCCTCTATCTTTTTAGTGATAATTCACTAGGTCTAAGCTAGGTTGGTTGAAAGGCTAAAAAACCTAAAAAGAGAGAAATATCCTAAATTATATAGGGTTGGTCATGGTTGAACAAGTAAAATCGATAGTCCAAAAGGGTATTAAGGTAAGAAAAGAAATATGGAAAGAGGAAAATGGCTAAAATGGGTATGACTAAGAAGAATAAGCTTAGGGTTAATGGTTTTAGGAGATGAGTGTGTAGATGACAAGTGGAAAAATGGAAAATAATCTTATGAATCATTGATTTTATACCCACCCATTTCTAAGTGCACACTTTAAGGCCTTCACTCAGAGATATTGAGACTCAATGGGTTCCTACAAGACACAAAGTGTTAGTAATGAATAAAAGTTTGAAAATATTATGTGTATATAATATGTGCCTTTAAAAAAAATTCTAAAGGATAAGTTTTAAAAAAAATCCTCAAGACAAAATTCCAAGAGGAATTTGAAAAATTATTCATAACATAAACCCTAAAGGGTAAATTTCTCGAGAAAAAATTTAGAAGGAAAATCTCGAAAAAACATCCTCAAAAGGTAGGTTTTAGCAAAATTATTGGAGGAAAAATATCTTAGGCTTTTTGCATTGGTAAAAATGTCTAAAATAAAAATCCCAAAGGTTCAGGTCAAAAAGAAATAAGTCTAAAACAAATATGCTGAAGGGGTTGTGCAAAGAGGTTAAAGGGAAATTCTATTGGGCAAAATGTCTGATAGAATAAGTCTACAGGGAAATTGTTTAGAATAATTTTTTTGAAAGAATTGTCCCAACATATATAATTTTGAAATAATACTTTTGACATAGTCCAATTACATAATTCCTAAAATAATTATTGAATATAATCTTGAAAAGACATGTCTGAAATAAAAAACATGACAATTAGAAACATAACAAAAGGAAATTTGTATCTAGATTAGACCACATGAATAATAGAAAGTTTGGAAAGGGGGGATCAAGACATAAAATAGACTAATAATGAATGTTATACTAAGGTTTGATCATGTTTAAAAACACATCTATGCCTTAGGAAATAAAAATAAACTAAGATCATAGCATTATTTAAAAGGTTCCCACATAAAAAGCTCATGTTAGATTCAAATTTGAATTTAAAAGGTCTAGGTAAAACATTAGGATATGGTTTCAAAATATTAATAAATTATAAACCAAGGATAGTAAAATATCAATTAATCATTTAAGCAAAAAAATAACCCTAAACATGTTCATTCCTAGATGGGCTCCATTAAACCTGTAGCATGAAACATAGGTATTGAATGTTAGCACTTTAGATAAGGGCAAACTAGAACCAAGAAAAAATATGCTAACCAAACTAGGTGTGGATGATATTCAAACAAAAATAATGTGTAATCATACTAATGACACTCTAATCAAGTGAATCTTCAATTTCAAGGTATAAGTTTGCATAATTTGACACATGAATCCCCATTTTTTATAAATGGGGGTATGTTGACCTCACTAATTGGATCCTTTGTGCCAGTATCATTAACAACCTGCCTTTCTCATATTTACTATGAATATGTATCATATCAAGTATTAAAAAATATTGGGTCATTTTTAAACCATTGATGTCCATATGTAACATGAAGTGTGCTCCTACTCCTCTCAAGAGTACACCTAATATTCATTCTTGGGTCCTAGTACCCAAATTAATCTTTTCCTAGGCCATAATGATTTTTTATCTTGCCCATCATATAGAAATACACCCATATTGTATATTATATACACCCAATACTTAGAGGGACCTTGTGAATAACTCCCTATCTAGCTTTCTTCAAATTGATGTTTACAATATATGATAATTATAAAGTAATTTCTTGCTCAAACAACTTATCTAGGACTTGCCCTAGTAGATATAATGGGACTGCACATGTCCCTTTTATTCTTATCACTATATGGTCAAGGTATAACTAGTAGTTCCCCATATTTATAATGGTTTTCTTAGTTAGTTTTGATAACCTAGACATATCCTATCTATAAATGCAACCATACACAATTACATAAAACTCCATCCATAATTATCGAGATTTACTTATATATATATATATATATATATATATATATATAACTAAATCTCGATAATTATGGATGGAGTTTTATGTAATGGTGTATGGTTGCATTTATAGATAGGATATGTCTAGGTTATCAAAACTAACTAGGAAAACCATTATAAATATGGGGAACTACTAGTTATACCTTGACCATATCACTATATGTATAACTAAATCTCGATAATTATGGATGGAATTTTATGTAATGGTGTATGGTTGCATTTATAGATAGGATATGTCTAGGTTATCAAAACTAACTAAGAAAACCATTATAAACATGGGGAACTACTTGTTATACCTTGACCATATAGTGATAAGAATAGAAGGGAAATGTGTAGTCCCATTATATATATGAGTTTTAAATAATCATAAATCCTATTTTTGGTTATTCTTATGATGGATCCCAAGACTTACTTTGTGACATATCCATTACGACACTCATGACATCCACCAGATATGACATCATATATAAATTTCCATCTTGTAAATTTTATAGCTTGGTCATTATAAACATCAAATTGGCACTAATAAATTCTCCAAGGATAACAATTTTATCAGAACTTAGGATAATATCTAAGAAGGAAACCCATATTTCATGGATGCCAAAATTTTTAGGAAATCTATATAAACTATTTAGTATCACCATTGTTATTTTTATCCTTGTTCTAAAATTCATTATGGGAATAGATGAAATAGATCACTTGATCGCAAAACCATATGAGTTTACAACCCATTATCTCAATTTATCCTAAACCGTATTTGTTGAGAAACATGCATCTGCAAGATACTAGTTATAGGTCATTTTAGGGATGGGGAGTATATAATATTTATCAAAATAATTCCCAATGATATATGCCATAAAGGTCATGCTCAATATATTATGAATAATATTAAATAAATTATATAGTAGGTCTATGTAAGGAATTACCTCTCATTTTGTTATGATGTTATGTAAGCATATTATTTTTCTCACCTAAATGTTGTCAATGTATCTCTTTATGAATTTTCATATATGGTATTTTCCCATTTATTGATTGAAAACATCAAGGTTGTCCCAAAAATATTTATAATTTTGTAATTGATGTTCTAATGTAGTTGGATTGAACACCATGTCCATGAACTTTATTATTATAGAAATGGAATATGTAGATGGAGGAGTAGCATGGGATTAGTGTGCCATTATAACTTTGTGAAATGTCTTTGAATATGTAATGATATTTTTGGAAAACTAGGGGATTGAGTCACTTGGGAGTTCAAATTTTCAATATGCAGAAGATAATTTGATAACAACGTTATAAAATTTTGGATTAAGATCTAGATATACTAAAAAACCATTCAAATGGAAATTGAATTCATTGAATCACCAATTCATGCCAATTGATTAAAAATAATTTCTTTTTGTTTATTTTATTTTCATTTATCTCTTATATTAATTATAATTTCACAACATTAGTTATGTTGAGTATGAGTTTTACTTGGAATTTTTACTCTAATTTTAGATGTTGAGTCATATTATTATTAAAAGTGTCCCTTTTCTAAGTTTTAGGGCTTGATTTCATGTCTTTAAAATTGATTTATTCAAAAAGGGACATGTCACATTATTTCACTTACTTGGTGTGAGGCTCTAATGTCTATAATTTAGAATTTAAATAGTGTATTGTTAATATTATGACACCTATAAAGATCTCACATTTTTAGAATTATTATTTTTGACTATATACCATTATATTATAGGTCACAATTATCTGAGATTGTGTCACATGGATGGTTGTCATTTTCCAAGGTTATGACCTTTGTAATTTGATTCAACATGTCATATGTCATCAATCTTGTGACATGTGGATTATCCATGCTACTTTGGATGCTCTTTGTGTTTTGAATATGTACTTTGGTTGCATTGTCTTGGTATCATTGAGATATTTACACGTGGTTGAGTATTAATCATTAAGATATTAGTGAAGCTTTGAAAAATATATAAGGACATATCAATTATGGATAAGAAGGATTTTTCCAAGTGGAAAAATATTTCTTACAAGGGCTTTGACCTTTATACTTTAGTTTCATATGTCATATATTTCTATGATTGTGATAGTGGATCACCCACGTTACTCTAAATGGTCTACCAAGACTTATAAAATGTATTGTTTCTTAAGGATCTGTTGGTGAGCAACATGAAGACAGATTTTTTAAAATCACTTGTGCAAGTGTATAAATGACTTCATAGACTTTCCTAGACATATAAGTCACATTTAAGAAGGATTAATACACATGGAGTAATATCATTTACTTAGGTGAATATTAGGCTTAAAACTTTTAAAATTGTGGACAAATAAGTTGGATGAAGACACATGTCAAAATATCATGATGTTGAGCTATCATACACCATTATAATTGAAAAATAAAACCTTAGAAAATACATTGGATTCATCAATTAGTGAAATAGATCATAACTATAGCCCATTTCCCCAACTATTGACATTAAAAGGCATTAGATATTTATTAAATATTTTGATTAAAAAATGTTTAAACGTTTCAATGGTCACATTTTTAAATTTTAAAAAATCCAGGGTCAAAGATATCAATATAAAGTGCCCTCTAACCTAAAGTCAACATGATGTAAAATACATAAATATACCTAAAAACCTTAACATTGAATAATAGAGTTTTGCTCATGAAAATTTCAAAATACTAAAAATAATTTGGGAAAAAAAATCCATTTCCATATAAGCTAGACCTCAACATGTAATAAATAACATATGATCAAGAAAATTTAAATCAATATGGGTCCCCATCTAAAGATATGAATGTTGGGGAGGTGTTAGTTACAAAAAAGTGAGTTGGTTGTAAAATACTATAGAGTATTTAAGAATAAATAATCTTGTTTTGTTCATAAATAAATTTAAAGTTTACCATAAATAAATAAATAAACTACAAAATTTAAAGAGACATTAAAAATAATCATGAAACGTAAAAACCCTTCTCAATATTTAGATTGTATGTGATATTGTGAAAATTCATCCCCCTTGCTATGAAGTTTTAGATAAGAGTTAGGAAAATATGGATATTTTATTGATATTATTCTAATAAAAATATTTATCCTTTAAGTACTAAATTATGGGGCGTTATGCATTACTCTTTTATAAGTTAGGTGTTTATAGCCCCAACATATATAATTCTAATTCCAATCTAATAATTTCTCTAATACTATCCTAATATCAAAAGCCATGATATATATTACTTGAATCACCCCTCTACCATGATTTTTATTTTTGATTTGATTTTGATGCTTCTTTGATGAAGGGTTGGAAACCTCTTACATCTATTTTTTTTCATATGGATTTTTCAAGCATTTATCATAAGATTGTGTAAACACCTTAATTTGGTCAAGCAACCATAAGTAATATGTATTTTGTTTTTCTTTCACATGAAAGCCTTAGTGATGAATAAAATCATTTTTTTCATGATCATTTTGAGTTCTTTGATTTTCTTGTGTTCTCTTTTGCTTATTTATATCAACCCCAATGGTCTTCTATCACCTTCTCCTAATCATAGGGTCCCCTAACCTATCTTTCTTGGTTTTAGATCTCCTTAAATCCTTAGGACACTAGCACCATTTTTAGGATGTTTGTAACATGTGTTGTTAGTGTCCAATTATATCTCTAGTGTTCAATGAGAATTTTCTCTCATGATTGAGTCGTAACCCTTTCTTGAGCCTTCTCTTATTAATTTCATCCCTCTTTTATAACTTGTCAACTAGTGAACAAGGTTGTATTCAAATTAAAGTTATTTATATATAAATAGACTCATAATGCATTTTAAATATATTACTTACTATTTTGGAACATAATTACATAAAATTAATTAATATTACAACTCAATACTATGCATACTACTCAGTCATCACATCTAGACATTGCATACTACTCAATACTTGAGCCTTCTCTTATTAATTTCATCCCTCTTTTATAACTTGTCAACTAGTGAATAAGGTTATATTCAAATTAAAGTTATTTATACATAAATAGACTCACAATGAATTTTAAATCTATCACTTACTATTTTGGAACATAATTACATAAAATGAATTAATATTACAACTCAGTATTATGCATACTACTCAGTCATCACATCTAGACATTGCATGCTTGATCAAAGAAGGACATAAGTGAAAGTTATTATATCATACTATGAAAGTTGATTATGAACATTACCCAAAGTATAACTACATGCAATATAAAACCCTTAACATTGTGGTTAATGTATGTAGTGGCTAGGATAACAGGGGTTTTTCTTTACATGATCGTGACATCCCACAACCTAGTTTTTCCAATCCAAATTTCCTTTTATCCAGTTATTGTTTCATGTTTAAAGATAATCATTAAGTTTTTGAAAGAGATTCAACTAAATAAATGACACATACAAGCCCCCAATTGACATAAAACCACCTATAACACCTCTATAACCTCATGTGGCTTCCCTAAAAGTTTTAGACATTTCCTACATGAGGGACACTAGTTTTGTAATTAGACACTAGCACCACATGACACTAATATCCTGATATTGTTGTTACTATCCAAGACTATATTGAAATAATAGTAAAAAAAATCAAGGTGTCTACTTTCTATTCTAGCCTATTTTAGTTTCTTGTGATTTATATAAAATCTTGTTTACTTCTAGATAAGTACTCTTTCTCTTCTCACTTGTCATTTGGGGAAAGGTTTGTTAAATCAATCATTTCTATTTTTAATTCTAGATTAACATCATACTCAGCCCTTTAATAACATAATATTGACACAAGTTAAGTTTTAAAATGCTAAAACATTTGGTGAACCTGACTTACTTTGAATATTACTTAAAACCCTAATTTTGCCTAGGGTTTACCTTCTCCCATTTTTTTCCCACTAAATTACGGTTAAAAACTTATCTTTTATAATTTTTAGGCATAACCTATCTAATTCAATAAATCCTATATTAGGTTTTAATTTATTTGATGTGATCTAGTTTTTTTCAAAATAACACTCATTTAATACCCTAGATCCACATACTAGGTCCCTATACATCCAAACACTAGTATTTAGGGTTTCACTTAAAATCCTAGTTTATATTACACACTTGGTTCAATATTTATTAATTACACATAATTATTTTAGATTACTATTAACAAACCTACCATAAGTCAAATTTTCTCTTGATACTTGGAAAGTTCTCATCTCTAGCCAAGGAAAGAAGAATGCATTATTTTCCTTCATTGTTTCTATGGACTCTGCAGAATTTATATAGACTCAAGCAAGAAATTTCTACAGACTCAAGTAGGGTGATTCTATGGACTCTAGAGGATATAAAAAATCACTTAAAGGGAATAAAGACAAAGGCAAAGTATCCCTTTGGACTTTCTATCTAGAGGAAATTTTTGCAAGACAAGTATAAAAGACCAAGAAGTAGACCCCTACAAAAAGTCTAAAGAATAGGTAACCTTTAGAAAGATCATTTTCAATATTCCTAAAGGGAACCTACCCTTTGAGAAATCACAAGACCAAAAAGAACTTTGCAAAAAGCCCAGGTGTGCTCCAATTTTTTTGAAGGGCATGGGCAGAAGCTAAATACCCCTTACAGAGGTCAATTGGTCGGTGGAAGGGACCATGGAAAATTTCTTGAGGGACACATTTCAAAAACTGAAGGGTACTTTTTGTTGGCTAATGGGAGAAGTGAAGGAAGATATCCTTCAGACTTTTTGTTTGAAGGAATTCAGAGAGAGTATAAAGCCAAAAGAAAGAATGCCAATGGTAAAAATCCAAGGAGCTTCGGAGAAGTTTGTTCGGCAAATAGCAAAGAACAACCTTCAAATTTTTTTTGAAGGAATTCCTTTGGATAAAAAGTCTGAAGAAATTCAGAAAGGCTTGCATAAGACATAAGTCTAAAGAAATTCAGAACAAGACAGAGACAAAAAGACTACAAGAAAAAACCTAAAGAAATATAGCTGAAGGAAGTACAACTTCTGGTGACATCCCACAAGCCATCAATTTTTGACTGTGGGAAGTAACCGTTGAGATCAAAGAGACAAGAAATCCAAGATAAATGGAGGCCGATTGTGCAAAAGAGAATAAAAATAGATAGTTTGATGAAGGAGTTGAATACATAATCTTACCAAAAATAGACACAATCAGAATTAGAATAGAATACATGCAAGCAAGAGCTATTTTCAAACATAAGATCTATTTTTGAATAAATAGTCAAAGCTTTAGTTGAGTTATTATTAAAGTCCTATTCATCTCCATTCAGCCCATGCATCTGAAGGTCTAATCTAGGTTCATCAGGACTTCTGAATTCAAATGATGAGTTGACTATTTGATTTAGAGTTGACTAATTGATTAAAATGCCACTTCACTAGAAGGTTTCCATGTGAAGGAGAATGATCTCTTCATCAAACTCAACTTACATAATTATTAACTCAGTTTTCAAATGCTACAACTTGGCAATCAAGCAACTCACATGGAAATCTAAATTGACATATGCATGGATCGTCATACAAAAAGGAGGTGGGAGGATTATGACAAAGATAACTTCAGTTCATCAAATGAAGAAGCTTCATGAAATGATAAAAAGGAAAATATATTTTATTGAAAGTCCAAGTAAAGCTTGGAGTTAACAAAAGTGAATCTTTATCTTCATGTTCCTCGCCAATCTTTGGCTTTTTGTAATTCTCTCTATATAATGGCTTTCAGCCTTGATTGAAATTATCCAATCTCTCTTGGTTAGACCACACTCTACCATTGGTGATTTTTGTAACCTCTTTGATCAATAAGAAGTATTATACTTTCAAATTTCAAGCATGGCATAGTGTATATTTATTCAGCAATTTGCATAAGTGGCAGAGTTCTCTCCCTTATCAAATTCTATTTTGTACCTAGTTACTATATTATCCTTGTGCAGGTCATGTTAAAGTGTTCATTATTGTCTTTTTCTAAGACTTTAAGTGGATGTTAGGTGGCTACAATGTGTGTTTTATCATACCTCTCTCCATCATTTTCCCTTAAGTTTTAGTTATTAGATTGAACCTCTACATGAAATACTTATGCATAAGTGATTAATTGAAGTCTAAGGTCTTCCTTCTTCCTTTTTCATTCAGTGTTTAAGGTTCCAAATTGAGTGGATCAAAATCTTTGTGTATCACCCCCTTTAGGTAGGATTTCCCCTCTATGTTTTTTCTTTCTCCCTTTACCATGGTAGTCAGCAGCACAGACTAGGAATCTTCATTGATACATCATTCAAGAACCAACCTTCTCTAGAGGTTCTTCTCATTATTGAGGCACCCAACCTCATGAGAAGATCCCATTGTTATAACTGGATAGAAGACTAGTCATTTCATGCATGTCTTTGAATCAGGGCATAGCTCCAAGTTGATAACAAATTTTGGCATGCCCAGTGGGACCACAAAAAGAGTTCTTTGTAAAAAATCTTCACAACAAAGGAAGATATTCATTTACAGCCAGTGGAGGAGTTCATAGCATCATTGAAAAAATCAATTCAAGCCAAAAGTTATCACAAGATTAGTGAGCAAAGGTATTCCTTTTGAATTTTTGACTTATAAAAGAGCAAGATCTAGGAGAGCAAGTCCATATCCTCAAAGGGAGTATTTAACCCCCTCATCTTATTTTCCTGACACTAAAATTCCCATCATGTAAATGGCTAATAGAAATCAAGTATTTGATCCATTTAATGGAGGGAGCCCACTAAATCTAGCACAGTTAAATGATATACCTATATCTGCCCTCAAAATTATTCCATTCTTCTCAGGGGAAAATCAAATGACCCCTATTGAGCATATACAAGATGCCACCAATCTTTGTTCAGTTCACAACGTAACTGAAGATAATGTCACTATTAGATTATTAGCTACTTCTTTTAAATGAAAAGCATTAAAATGGTATAGAACCCTCCCACTTAGATTTATCTCTACTTGAGATGAATTAGGTGTTGCTTTGGTTAAATAATTTGAGGACAAGTCTGACCACTTATCTTTGGTTAACCAATTAACTACCATACAAAGAGCTCCTCATGAATTCATGTCCAATTTTAATCTCAAATTTTAAAATACATGGCATAGGATATTGGTTCTAATTAGGCCATCACTATAATATGCATTTTTATATTTTTTGAAAGCTCTAAATTCTGATATCAGTGTGATGATACAGTCAATGGGTGGCACTACATTACCAGATGCCTATAAAGTTGCAATAAGGGTGGAAAATAGTCTGGTTCAGGTAGGAAAGCTCACTCTAAGGCCCTTAATGCCCATATTTCCAAAGATAAGTTCAGCACCAACCCTTCAAATTCATTAAGTTCCATCCCCAGCTCCAATTCTAGCATCTCAATGTCCAATTACAGCCCCTACTACTCAATCCAGTGAGATAAGAGAGTTGAAAAGTCTGCTACAGTCCTTTCGAAATGAAATAGTATAGCTTAAAAGGTAGCAATTCTAGTCAAATAGGCCTTATCAACAACAAAATCAGAATAACTATTAGCCCTTCAAAGACCAAAGATCTCCTTATTAGGGTTTCAGAGGAAATAGACCACCCTATCAAGCACAAGGGGTTATAACTCTAGCTAAGCCATATGCTACTCTCAATCCAAGTGCTCCTTCTAATTCAAAAGCCATAATTCCAACTCCACCTCAGAACAATTTAGCGTAGGATTCAGGTTGGCAGCCTTTCAATCTCAATGATTTTCAAAATCAAAATTTGATATCATCAAATAGCACCATGCCCCAGATGACACAAGAGGAGTTCTCTTTTCAAGAGAACCAATATCAAGATATAGGATTGACACCACAAGGAGAAACCCAAGGGAAGCTTGATGCTGTTAATGTAAATTGGCATGTAGATGATCATATTGCTTTTATTCAAGATGTCAAAACTAACACTTCAAGTGATCAAGTTACAACTCTAACCTATCAGAGAAATAAAATAAGAGCTGTTGGAAAAGCTCAAATAGTGGAAAATACATCCAACACTCCTAGTACTATTGCTCAAGGTACAAAAGAATAGCTTGCTACCCCTACGGTCGCAAAAAATTAGAATGTAGAGGTCAGCAGAGTGCATCAAATACCTCTGATTCATGAGTATCAAGTAACACAAAATATTCAATCAGCGGTTAGTACATCCTAGTTCAACATTTTAGATTAGATGAAAAGGTCTAACATTAATATTAGCATGTGGGATACTTTATCAATTTCAGGCCAAAAGGACAAACTCATTCAAGAACTTTTAACTCTTGAATTATCCCCAAAATTGGTAGATAAAGAAGGTGTTGTTTTGACAAACTCAGATCTACAAAATAAGTAGCAAATACATCAAGGAGATAAGATATAAAAGGTGGAAAAAACTGAGGTAAAAGTAAAAAAGACTCCCCCTTTTTATCTATCTTTGATAGTAGGAGACACCTTAGTTCATAATTGTATGTTGGATAGTGGAGCCAACAGTATAGTCATGCCTAAACAAATTGTAGATAAGATCGGCCTGGTTTATGAGCCAAATACTAAAGGGGTACTACAGTTGGATGGTTCACCCACAAAGATAGTATGAATTAACAATGATTTTAAATAAACATTACATGCATGTCCCAATGTAACTATTTAGCAGGACGTTGTAGTAGTGGATCTGCCTCCTTATTTTGCCATGTGCCTTTCAAGAGATTTGACCTCAAAGATCATGGGATTTCTATTAGCTGATTAGACTTATTTGCTATTCAATACTAGATATGGCACAATGGTAACCATTCATTCAAAACCTATTGCACATTTTTACATGGAACCTTATACGCCAAGTGTGGTCAATGCCAATTGTATCATTTCAGATGAAGTAGTACAAACTAGTGATGTAGAAAAGGACTCACCTTTGGATGGAGTTATAGATTTATTTCTTGATGAGTGGGCCTCTACTTTTCATGATTATGATTCCTAAAAGTTGATTGAAGAAGAAGGCCTTGGGGTGTATTGTCTTGATGAGAACGATGTGCAAATCCTAGCCATGGTAAAGAGGATGAATCTAGTGAAGGCTTGTGGCAACTATACTTTGATGGATCAAGAAATAAACATGGGATAGGAGCTATAATGATGATATTTTATCCTATGAAACAAAGGTATTTCTCATCTATTAAATTTTAGTTTAGTTGTTCAAATAACATTACTGAATATGAAGCACTAGTCCACGGTTTGCAATGGGCTAGGAAGATGAAAGCAAGTTGTTTACAAGTATTTAGAGATAGTGAACTAGTAGTTCACCAAGTAAGAGGCTTAAACATATGCAAGAATATGTTACTTAAATCTTACAAACATAGGGTATGGGATTTACTTGAAGATTTCTAAGCTTTTAATATTTAGGTGATACCAAGAGAAAGAAATAAACATGCTAATAGGTTGGCTGCTGTTGGGGCACAATTTGATATCCCAACTAACATTAAAAGTGACATTTCTTAGTCACATATTAAGATATTCATAAGGCCTTCTATCCCAGATAAGTAGGAAAATTGGTAGGTATTTGAAATCGATAATCAAATTGTGAGATTTTTATAGGAAGAAGCTATGTTTTCTCTAAAAAATTAGGCAAAATGCTTACTATAGTATGGTGATCAGATTGTGCAGCTAAAACCCAATAAACTACCCAAGGGATTGGTTACCCTTGAAAATATTTTTAGTGAAGATGATAAGCTAAGGAAAGAAAAACTAGCCTTGACGACAAGAGAAGAGCACTATTCCAATGTAGAGATTGCAGCTGGTAAGATTTTGAAATTGGGCAAGGTATGCACTCCATCACAAAAGAAAGCTTTCATTAAATTATGCCAATTTTTTTTTGGATATATTTGCATGGTAGTATAGCAATCTCAAAGGGTTTGATCCAAGCTTGGCTCAACACACTATTGAGCTAGAAGATGAAACTAAACCAATATGACAAATAAAAATGCCAATCAATCCAAAACTTGAGCCTTTAATGAAAGCTGAGCTTCACAAGCTTATAGAGTCTGCTATTATATTTCTAATCAAGCACTCAACTTGGGTGGTGAACCTTGTTATAGTATAGAAAAAGAATGGTGAGATTCATTTATGTGTTGATTTTTGTGACTTAAATAGGGCCTCACTTAAGGACCACTATCCATTGCCATCAATGGAACAAATCTTATAGCTTGTTTCAGGTTTAGAGAGGTTTTCTTTATTATATAGGTACAATATAATTAAATTTTGGTCAAAAGAAAACCAATTCAAGATGGCTTTCACAACCAAGTGGGGGGAATGTTCGCATACAGAAAGATACCATTCAGTTTGTCCAATGCTGGAGTAACCTTTCAGAGAGCCATGGATATGGCCTTCCAAGGCATTCGTAACAAATTCATGCTTGTCTATTTAGATGATATAGCAGTATTCTCAAAGGACATAGAAGATCACATGGTGCACCTCAACCATGTTTTTGAATGGTGTAGATAGTTTGGGATACCTCTAAATCCCAAAAAGTGTGTATTTTCAATTCATGAAGGTAAGCTTCTTAGACATGTAGTTTCAAAGCATGGTTTAAACATAGATTCTAAAAGGATTCAATCTATTCTTTCACTTTCCTTGCCTAAGAGCAAAAAGGCTTTGTAAAGTTTCTTTGGAAAGATCAATTTTATAAGGAGATATATTTCAGATTTTACTACTGTGGCTAAACCACTTATAACCATGTTAAAGAAAAATTAGGACTTCAGCTAGTCTAAGGAGGGAATAATAGGGTTTGAAGATGTTAATAAAGCCATAGCAAGTTCCCCTACACTCTTGAATCTAGATTTCAATAAAGATTTCATTCTGTATACATATGCTAATGTGGACACCATTTTAGGCATTATTATGCAGTATAACCATGAAGACTTGGAACAACCAATATCCTTCTACAACCAAGGCCTACAAGAGTATGAGACAAGGTACTCTTTTGTTAAAAACCATGTCCTTCCAATTATAATATCTCTAAAGAAATTTAGGCAATTATTGTTTAATAATAAAATACTTCTAATGGTTGCTCATCCAAGCATCAAAAAATTTCTTCTAAACAAGGACATAAATGAGAAAAGGGCTGGTTGGATAACCAAAGTGATGGAATATGATATATAAATTAAGATCATGAAACTAGTTAGAGGCAAAGGACTTTGTGAGCATCTAGCTCAAGACTTACAAGAAACCAATGATGTTATTCTAGTATCAAATGATATAGAAATTGTTACTGTATAGACCTCACCTTCCAACTGGTATCATGATCTGGTAAACTATCTTTAGGAAGGTCATTACCCTTCGCACCTAAGTGCTTCGAGAAGAAGGTATTTTAGAATTCAATCAATTCCATTTTTTCTTGTTGATGGTGTCTTGGTCAAGAAGGATATCAATGGAATGTTACTAAGGTGTGTGGAGCCAAGCCATACTCAAAGATTACTTAAAGAATTCCATGATGGACCTAGTGGAGGACACTTTTTGGCTATAACTATAGCACTCAAAATCATGAGAGGTTGGTACTATTGGCCTACTATATTTGGTGACTACCATACATGGGTTAGGAAGTGCAAATAATGTGCTATGTTTGTAGGAAAAATCAAGCTAGCAGCCCTGCCTCTACAACCAATTATAGTGGATCAGCCATTTGTCTAGTGGGGATTAAACTTTATTGGTCTCATTAACCCTCCTTCTAATTCAAGGCACAAGTGGATTCTAATAACTATGGACTACTTCACACGTTGGACAAAAGTAGTTGCATTGAAGGAGGCAAATGAAACTAGCATCCTTGATTTCTATGAAGGTTTGGTCACTAGGTTTACAGTCCCTTCAACCATTATTTCTAAATATGCAATAGCTTTTATGGGATCTAGGATCAGCCAATGGGTATTCCAACATGGAATCTATCTCATTACTTCATCAAATTATTATCCACAAGGAAATGGCCTTGTTGAGTCTATAAATAAGAACCTCTTGAGGATCATATGAAGGACCATTGAAGACAATAAAAGATCATGGTACCTCAAGTTGAAGTTAGCACTATGGGCTGATAGGATCACCTTCAAGAGGTCAATAGCTAACACTCCCTACAATCTCATCTATGGTAGGGAGGCAAGGTTACCTATCTCGCTCAAGTTTCCAGCTTTAGAATTAATGCATCAACTTGAATTATTAAAAGATGAGCCTATGGAGATCAGGTATGTAGAACTTATGGAGTTGGAAGAGACAACAAATAAAGCCATGTTAGTCATGGAAAGTCATTAGGCACAGGTGAAAAGGACATTCAACAAAGGAGCTTCCTCACAGAGCTTCAATGAAGGAGATTTGGTCCTTAAGTGGGATGAGGATCGGGCCAAACCAGGAAGGTAGACAAAGTTTGATTCACTTTCGAGTGGCCCATATATGATCTCTAACTACAAATCCCATAGTACCTTCCAACTTGCTAAGATGGATGGCCAAAAGCTTCCAATCCTAGTGAATGGGATACATCTAAAACATTACTATTAAAGAGCAAAATTCTATGTACATATTTAGTTATTTTCTTGCTTTCCTCCAAGTGTTGTTCAAGAACAGTAGTTTGCTTTAGTTTTGTTCAATAAGTGTTGGTTACACATTTGATTTTAGTTAGTTTTTCGCTTTCATGTGTTCCCTTCTTATTTTGAAGGAGCTTACTATAGCCATGATCAGAGTAGATTTTCAATTAGAAATCAAGTTCACCATTTGGGAATTTGGATAATGTCTATACATGGCCTGAGTCCTCAAGCATAGTGGGTATGTTTCCCAATTGAGTCGTCAGAATGTCAACAAACCTTCCACAAGTTAGATTTTCTCTTGCTACTTGGAAAGTTCTCATCTCTAGCCAAGGAAGGAAAAATACACTATTTTCCTTTGTTATTTCTATGGACTCTGTAGAATTTCTATGGACTCTACAGAATTTCTATAGACTCAAGCAAGAAATTTCTATGGACTCAAGCAGGGTGATTCTATGGACTCTAGAGGATAGAAAAAAACACTTAAAGGGAATAAAGACAAAGGCAAAGAATCCCTTCAGACTTTTTGTCTAGAGGAATTTCCATAAGACAAGGATAAAAGACCAAGAAGTAGACCCCTACAAAAAGTTTGAAGGGTAGGTACCCTTCAGAAAGATCATTTTCAATATTCTTGAAGGGCACCTACCCTTTGGGAAAGTACAAGACCAAATAGAAGAACCTTTTTAAAAAGATCAGGTGCCCTCCAATGTTTTTGAAGGGCATGGGTGGAAGTTAAATAGCCCTTGCAGAGGGAAATTGGTCGATGGAAGGGACCATGGTGAATTTCTTAAGGGACACATTTCAAAAACCAAAGGGCACTTTTCATTCACTAAAGGGAGAAGCAAAGGAAGATATCCTTCAGACTTTTATCTAAAGGAATTGCTTTGGCCAAAAAGTCTGAAGGAATTTAGAGAGAGTACAAAGCTAAAAGAAAGAACACCAATGATAAAAATCCAAGGAGCTTTGGAGAAGTTAATTTGACAAACATCAAAGAACAACCTTCAAAAATTTTATCTAAAGGAATTCCTTCAGACAAATTTTTTGAAGAAATTCAGAAAGGCTTGCACAAGACATAAGTCTAAAGAAATTTGGAATGAGACAAAGACAAAAAGACCATGAGAAACAACCTAAATAAATATAGCCGAAGGAAATACAACTTCTGGTGACGTCCCACAAGCCATCCATTTTTGACAATGAGAAGTAACCATTGAGACCAAAGAGACATGAAATCTGAGATAAATGGAGGCTGATTATGCAAAAGAGAATATAAAATAGATAATCCAATGGAGGAGTTGAATATGAAATCCTCCCAAAAATAGACACAAACAAAATTAGAATAGAATACATGCAAGCAAGAGCTATTTTTGAACATAAGAGCTATTTTTTAATAAATGATCAAAGTTTTAGTTAACTAATTATTAAAGTCCTATTCATCTCCATTCAGCCCATGCATCCAAAGGTCTAATCCAACTTTAGCAAGAGTTTTGAATTCGAATGATGAGTTCACTATTCAATTTAGAGTTAACTAATTGATAAAATGCTACTTCACTAGAAGCTTTCCATATGAAGGAGAATGATCTCTTCATCCAACTCAGCTTAGATAACTATTAACTTAGTTTTCAAATGCTACAACTTGGCAATCAAGCAACTCACATGGAGTTCCAAATTGACATCTTCGTGTCATACAAAAAGGAGGTGGGAGGTTTATGACAAAGATAACTTCACTTCATCAATTGAAGAAGCTTCATGCAAGGACAAAAAGGAAAATATATTTTATCAAAAGGCCAAGTAAAGCTTAGAGTTAACAAAAGTGAATCTTTCTCTTCAAGTTCTACGCCAATCTTTGGCTTTTTGTAATTCTCTCTATATAATGGCTTTCAGCCTTGATTAAAATTATCCAATCTCTCTTAGTTATACCACACTCTACCATTGGTGATTTGTGTAACCTCTTTGATTAATAAGAAGGACTGTACTTTCAAATTTCAAGCATGGCATAGTGTATATTTATTTAGCAATTTGCATAAGTAGTAGAGTTCTCTCCCTTCCCAAATTCTATTTCGTACCTAGTTACTATATTGCCCTTGTGTAAGTCAGGTTATAGTTTTCTTTATTATTTTTTTTGAGACTATAAGTGGATGTTAGGTGGCTACAAAGTGTCTTTTATCAGACCTCTCTCCATCATTTTCCCTTAGGTTTTAGTTATTAAATCAAACCTCCGCATGAAATACTTATGCATAAGTAATTAATTGAAGTCTAAGGTCTTCCTTCTCCCTTGTTCATTCAGTGTTCAAGGTTCCAAATTGAGTGGATCAAAATCTTGGTGTATCACCCCATTTAGGTAGTATTTCTCCTTTAAGTTTTTTCTTTCTCCCTTTTCCATGGTAGTCAACATCGTAGAGTAGGAACCTTCATTGATACATCATTTAGAAACCATCTTTCTCTAGAGGTTCTTCTCAATATTGAGGCACCCACCCTCATGAGAAGATCACATTGTTTTAGCCAGATAGAGGATTGGTTGTTTCACACATGTCTTCGAATCAGGGCATAACTCCAGGTTGATAACAATTATATTCTACCTCTTGTGTGTTTTCTATTCATTTTTTAAATTATCTTCTTTGGAAAGTTTAAAATGGCATCTAGGAAGTCTTTTTCCCCCTAATAAATTTTTGAATTTATCTCATAATTATAACAATGAATGTATAAAGTTTCAAGATTATTCATTAGAGCATAGTATTGACTTCATTTATACTTATGATGATGATGACTATTGTTATAAGAATGGATATGAGGATTATTATGATCATGAGAATGAAAATTTATATGAGGATATATTAGATACATCATCTTGTCTTTCCTCACACTCTTCTCATACACCTCAAAATCAAACCAAAAATATATTGCAAAAAGAGCATCTTGTTGTTAGATATTTTCTCCAATGTGATTCTAGCTCTTCAAAAAAATTTGATACCTCATTATTAAAATTAAATAAATATAATTTCAATACATGAAACCCACTTTTTTTTGAATCAAGTAAAGTTCATAATATAAATGTATCTTCTTTACCATTCTTAGCTAAATTCAAGAAAAATGTACCAATGATATTAATATATTTATCAATGGAAAAACTAAGGTGGATTAAATTATTTTATCACCTAATTTTACATTCTAAACTCCATGCAATGATTTTTTTTATATAAAATTGATAATGCAAATGTATCTAGCTCTTCTCTTACATGTCATAATATACAAAAAAGAAAACATGATTTCTAGTTCTTCTACCCTTGAATCCAAAAAAGAAAGTGATAATTATTATTGCATTCCACACATAGATAGTGAAAAAATGAATTGCATTACACCTACACATGATGACACATTAAATATTAGTAAGACATTAAACTATTTTCCTAAACTCTCTTAATGAACACGTGGATAATACTACTTCTACTCTTACTTCTATAATTGAATTAAAATCTGATTTGATGAACATTGGGATAATGATTATTGTGGTGATTATGATTAAGAGGATATATAATCTACACCTATTTTTACTCCTACCTCACCTATTTCTCTTGTTCAAACAAATACTAGGTCACATGTAAAAAAAACACACACTAATTTTTATTTTCATAATTTACATTTACTTGAGAATAAAGTATATTATATTCAATTAGCATGTGATAATTATTTATAGCTTAAAAATATAATAGATACCAATGAATCTCCCTTAATCCCCTTACTACAATAGAACTTGTTTCTCAAACTAGCCTAAATGAGGGTGATAGCTCATTTCCTTCTAACTAGGTCCCAATTATCAAACCTCTAATGGTTATAGAACACAAACCTACCCTCCCTAAAAATATCCCCATTGAAATTTACAATTAGATAAGATAAATAACAAAATTTAAGAGATAAAATAACCCCTTGATAATGATAATATACTTCCAAAAGAGGTAATATCCTTGATGCATGTTTTGGGTGATTTACAATAATAAATACATCATCTCACATTGGGAAGTAAAACATACCATTCATGGGTAGATTCTAATGCTATACATAATAATCCCATTCCACATTGCATTTTCACTAAAACAATACCATCAAATCTACATATACTAGACTTACCAAAGTTTTATGGACATGGATATCCATACTTGTATCTTGTAGCTAACAAAAAATCTATGAAACATGTTACAAGTAGTTTGAGTCTTTTACAACTATTTCATAAGACTCTAGAAAATTGGTAAATAGAGTGGTTTAATAATTCAATCCATAGTGGTTCACTACACACATAAAATGACTTAGAAGATGCATTTCTCATATGTTAAATTCGTAAAAAGTGAACTTGTGCTACATATGAAATGTTTCTTTCATTACACTAGGGCCATACAAAAATGTTTAATGAATATATTCTAAGATTCAAAATATGTATGCATTAGTTGATCTACCAACCAATAGCTTTAGAAGTATAATTATTTTTTTCTAGAGGTCTCATTCTCTCTATTCAAATTAAATTTCTATATGAGACAAAATAGTCACATAAACATATATGTTACATAGTTTTGGGATTAGAGAAAAATTTGGGACTAGTGGTTACACATTTAGAGATAGACTTGGATGTAGGTTTATCATAGCCCTAGTCATCAAACATGGTACATGAACCTAATCACTTTATATTAATAAACCAATGGAAGATAAATAATTGATATAGATACTCAAGAAGGGAAAATATCCACTTCATATAACACCTCTTATAGTGAGTAGAACATAGTATATACATAGAGGGGTTATACAGTTTCTAGATAGGGAAAGGCCTCATGACATTTTGATTACATTATTAATAGGGAGATGATCACACTTCCTCATACTAATCATCATCTAGCAAACTATTTTCATAGCATACCAAAAAATCCATATTGCAATTTTCACAAGATATATGGACATTTAGATGATCATTGTTATGCACTTCAAACTTACATTGACTAGTATGTCAATCAAGGAATTATAGAATTTACATAGGGGGCACAAATATCTCATTATCGACACTCTCCTAGATCACACTTCTCTATAATAGTGTCATCCTAGGATGTTCTTTTTGATGAGTCATTAGTTAATCATCGTATGATCCATGTGGTTTCTAAGACACCTATTTATGAGCAATCTCATGCACCACAACTTCAACAAATATGGTAACTAGTTTATAGATATTAGATAAAAACATTATTTTGGACACCAATAAACATGTATGGAAGAAACTATAGAGATTATATCATACTATCATTTTAAACACATATCAATATATATGGAAACAACTATAAAAATTAGAACACAACATTGATTTGAACATTAATAAAGATATATGGAGCCAAATAAATAGCTCATAACAC
>JARHVA010009087.1:0-32500 GCA_037957365.1 Torreya grandis | reverse complement strand
TAGGTAGACCATAATTAGGATGTTGGAGGTGGGGCCCTTTACTACTGAAGGATACTCATAGGTTGTTGATGTTGTTTATTTACTAAGCCAAGTCTATGACAAGACGTGTGATAAGTTCCTCTTTTTGATAAGCCAACTCATCAAAATCATTGTCATTCATAGATAAAGCTTCATTAATGATTTTTTGTTCATTTATCCTCTCCCTTGCATTAAATATCATGTCTAATATTTTACTATTATCTTGCCCTAATTTTCCATGAATTTTATCCTTGATTTCTTGAGTCACCAAAGTGGCTTTGTGCTAGACTTCCTCATCACTAATAATCCCCATCGTAGTGGGTTGTGTCAGATCCTCAAGCATAGTTCCTAAGAGCTTCTCAATTATATCTAGGATTTATTTATCCTCATTAATAATTTCTTCCATTTTAGTACACCAAGCACTTAAGGATTGGACCTTGTCTACAACAATTCCTAAAATGGCACTTAGGTGCGCCATGCTAAGGGATTTAAAATTTGGTATTTCATTCTTAACTTAGATATAAATAAGTTGTTAAAAATTATGTTTAAAATTTTTCCATTGAGTAGTTAGATCCTTAGCTAAGGTGGCCTAGTTTTCCAATGTATCCTACCTCAAGTTCATATACTTTATTGCTTTGAACATGTCATCGAATGACTCCTCAAACATTTTAATCATTGAATCTAGCACTGAGAGAATTGCTTAAGTTTGTAAATTCTCTTTTTCCTTATTTAGGTAATTAATTATTTATACTAATCCCTAGACACTAGCCCTAGCCTATTGATATTGATCCTCAATTAAGATTTCCACATTATCCTCGTGGATGGGATCCTCTCCAAGCTATTCTCCTCCAACAGGGGTTAGCCCTATGAATGGGTCCACCTTTTGAAAGTTGAATTCTTATTGAAAAACCATGGCTATCCTTGGGGTGATACTTTCTAATCCTACTATGTTTGGGTTAAATTGGACTTTAGACCCAAGCCTCACAAACTTTTGGGAATCAGGCACAAACATACTTGCACTACTAGAGGTCCCTGGGGTGTCAATTTTATGTTCCTCTTTAATATGTTGAATCTATATTATTATCTCTTGTTACTTTTACACTATGTCCTTGATCCATGGTTTGATGTTATCATGTATTTTCAATTCAACCTATGTCAAGTTCCATGAAGGAGATAGTAATGGGATCTTCTATAACTTCTCATAGGTAAACTAGTCAAAGATCAGTGGTCTATGGATTGGATTCTCATCAGTAAAGAGGTTGGCTTCACTAGTAGGGTGAGTAAAGGTCAACCTAGGCTTCTTATTTGGAGTTATAGGAACCAAAGATAGCTTTGTTTTCATTTTCTCCTTTTCCAATGGAACTAACTCTTTTCTTATTTCTTCAGATGGATCCCCTTCTCTATCTAAACCATATGCTACTATTATATCAATGATATCATGCTCCAATGTCTCTTCTAGATCAAGAGCTATCATGCCAACAAATTTCATGGGATAAGGTGGCCTTTATAGGAGTTCTATAGGTGAGGGACCTTCCATAGGTCTATGCTCCAATCTAGGAAATATTAAACTTTGTCATTGCCTTTATCCTTTCTATCTTGAGGTTATTCACCTTAAGGCTCTAGCTAGTAGGGTTGAGGTTTAGAAGGCTGCCCTTGATCAAATGGCTCATCATTAGTGGTCCTATATGGTCTTAGAAACAAATGATATTGTAAGGGATGAAACTACTATATCTCCCTTGTAGGTTTGTTGTCCTTGAACAATTTGTGTTCACACTTGATATTGTAGCTTTTAGTTTTGGAGAGCACTTATTTAAAAAAATTGTTCTAATATAGATGTCATCACTGACAACCAAATTATGTTCATATTAAATCTTAGGGACCTTTCTCTCCTTAATGTGGTTAACCATCTTGCCCATAGGTTACCACATGTTAAGGTCATCTAGTTGGAAATCAAAATAAATCATGTATTACCATGATTTCCAACTACTTATGATCTTTGATTATAATCTTCCTAATAAACAATGGGAGGGGGTGGATTTGGAATTCCATCTTCTCTTTGCACACCTTGTACACACCCTAGGTGATTTGGGAGGCATGTTCTTTCTTGAAAAGCTTGTTAGGGACATGGACTAGTAACCTGTAAGATTGGGTTAGGATCCCCTCTTTCCTAATGACATTATAGTTTGGATAATACCATACATCCCCCATGGTTTCTATCTATCTCTTAATAATGGAATGCACTCTTGGCCCAAGAATTCCTATTATGGCTTAATATATGGTTGGGAAAACATAATCATAGATGAATTACATATGGTTCATGTACTTGAATTTGTACAATTTGGAATAATGGTTAAAAATTATGGTTGTACCATCAGGGGACCAATTTTGAACACTAGGGAAGGATATAAAGGCTATAAGGGAATCCAATAGATAGGAAATCATATATAATTTATTATAGGTCCATATTTTAATATCTATGAAGTGCTTAGCCAAGAAGAAGCTAATTAGGTCTCCTACTGGAGGGGTCAATTTCTCTTCTATCATGAAGTGGACATAGGACACCTAGAATTTTTTTACATATGTGGTGGAAGGGGTACCAATAGACCAATTCAATAGGATCATGGATATTCTAATGTCTTCCTTAAATTGGATAATGGGAATCATGACATCTAGGGTTTTGAAGACATGGGGTCCTTAGATTAACTAGGGTATGAGAACTGAATCAAGGTCTTACGTGTTAGCCCAATTTCTCATGTTAGGGAGGTTAAGATGGGCTAAAGAGAGTTTGTAATAGGTTTTAAAGTCCATATGAGAGATTTATGCCACCTTCTTAGAACTACCCTCCTTAATTATCCATTCCCATTCTATCTTATAATCAATAGAGATGGGTTTAAGGATGTCAATATAGTACATTACCTCTGCTTTCATTGTGACATGGTAGATATCAACCATTTGAATTACAACTAGGTCATTGTACCTTCAATTCATTATGTTTTTCATATTTTCCTCTTAAGAGATAAGCTATAACTCATCTATTAGGAAGAAAAATATGAACCAATTCCTCACTCCATGGATATTTAGGGCCACCACGTCTAGATCTATATTCTTAAAAATCCTTCATTGTTAAAGGATAGATAAAGCTTAGCCTCCATCTTTAATTACTACTTTTTAGTACCCATTTTTGATGTTATTAAATTGCCTACACTGAATTGTAAAGGGTTATTGTTATAACACTCATTCTTGGGAGCATAATTATGCTAGCTTTATTAAACTATAACCAATTGAACCAATTTAGGTCTTTTTTATAGAGGTTTTAGGGTTCAAAGCTTTAATGGTAGGAGATATTTAGAACTTAAATTCATACATGTTTTGGATTTTATGTAGACCCTTTTTCTTTATACCCTTGAATTTTTGAGTTTATAAGATCTTTGATTTTGACTTTTTATGCTTATTTGGAGTCCACATGGCATTAGTCTAGGCTTTTCTCAAAAAAATTCATAAGTGTCATTCATAAACCAGTCATTAGATTTTAAAAGCTTCTTTTTATTTCATGTCATTGGATCAAATCTAGTGAGTAAGTGTCATCCATCAATGTAAATCCAAGTCCTCAACTTTTATTGTTCAAGTGATCTCTAGGCTTGTAGTTGTGACACTTGACATCCTCATAGATTTTTCCCATGCTATGTATCTCTTATAAATTATCACCTTGGTCAAGCACTAGCCATGTGTTGAGCTCATAGAGATTTGAAAAGTCACTAGGCCTTTTGTACCATTGGATCAAATCCTTCAAGTAATCAATTGCCATCAATTTCCTAGTTAGTCATGGCTCAAATGAAAATGTGACATGCATCATTCTTGAGAGCTTAGGATACCATTGAAAAGTCTACCTGGGACTCATGTTCATGGATCAAATCAAATGAGTGAGTGATAGCCATCAATATATATGGGTGGGTCTAGTCATTAATTTGATGCATTTATTAGGCGGGTAACTTTATTTATTGCTTTCAATCATTAAGTCACCATGCATCTGGTGCTATGGACCTTATGATCCTTTTAACTTTTCCTCCTATGCCTCATGTCATTAGATCAAATAAAAAAAGTGAGTGAACTCAATTGATCTATCATGGTGCATGTTACTTAATCCAAAGATTTCTAGTTAGGATGCTCCATCTGATCAAATCCAGTGAGCAAGTGTCGATCGTAAGATCTTACAAAGAGCAATGGAGATAACTATTAGACTCAAAGACATAAATAAAGGCACTTATCACAAGGAATTAATTTTAAGGTCAAGATAGTTATCAAAGCCTTAGTATTAATGACCTAGGCTAAGTTAGGTAATGTAAAAAGGGACATCATTAAATCATGTTAAATTATACCCAAAGAAATTAGGAAAATAAAGGGGAAAGAAACAAAGAAGAGTTTAAGTTATGTTAATAAAACATGACTTAAACCCATATAAACCCATTGTTTATAGCTTCTTTTAAATTGGCTCTCACCAACTTGGATCCCTCCAATATTTGAATTTAAATCAAGAACCACCCAGGGTTTCTAAACATAGAAGCCTAAATCTTCCATGAAAGCTACAAAATGACTCATGTAACCTCATTAGTATGATTATTCTAAAATAAGAGAATTAAATCACACAATATTGTTCCTTAATAGAGTGGATGATCTTCAAATTCTGTTAAAGACTTCAATATTTAGATGCTTTAAAACTTGGGCACAAAGACTTCTCAAGGGTCCCTAAAATAAAAATGGGGGTATGTTGGTCCCAAAAAATGGTGACTTCTAGTTGAAACAAAGAAATATGTTATACTTTCTAGAATCTAAATTTAGACAAACATTGAGGTCGTCATTTCAATTAAGCAAAGAAATTACCATCTAGATCTAATTAGGGTTGAAACAAACCTTGCATTTGCATGTTTAAGTTCAAGCATCAGGACATACCTGAGCTATGTGTGTGATTTGATTCCACTTACTATTTTTCATAGGATTTAAGAAGTAGTCCTCAGATTCCTACCTTGGATCAGTTATCCTAACTTAGGGTACACTTAACATTCATTATGAGTCATAGTTTGGCTTAAAGAGGGCATATGGATTGCTCTACTACTAGCTAGGTGTCTATAGCCCTGATAAAGACACCTTTGGCTTCAATCATGGCCTTGCTCTATTTATAGTCAAGTGTCCATAGCCTTGATGGAGGTTGCCTGAATCACCTTTGTAGGAAAGATTTATTTTTTGGTTTGTATTCTTATTCCTTTTTTTATATTTTTATATCTGTAAGCTACCATTAAGGTTAGGATCCAAAATAGCCAGTTTTAGGGTCTGGTCAAATATTTGATTTTGGAAGGATCACTCAGGGTTACAACTCTTGTCTGAGGTAAGGATATTGATTAAGTGATAGCTAATGGAATATTCCTAATAGTTTAAGTCTCTAATCCTTGAGTGAAAATATTCTTAAAACCAATGTGGATCCAAGGTCATGACTTAGGTCTCATGAAATGATTTTCACTCCACCTATCTATACTTAGTTTCTCTAAGCTATATCATAATGCTAGGTTCTAGGACTATGGTTACATTTGTATGGGGTTCATACCTTCTATTAAAATTGGGGCATATCTTGAGTATGTTTCATAACTTTTAGGCTCAAGGATGTCTCCAAAAATATCTTGAAATCAAGGAAAACCACAAGCAAGCAACACACAATATAAAGAAGAAATCAAAACAAGGAAACCAAACAAATATGAACAAAAATATATACAAACCAGGAACAAGAAAGGAAAGTTGCTCAAAGAAAACTAAGTAACCTAACTACTCTAATCTAAGAACCTTAAACTTACTCCATATAGACCCCAGGAGGGGTGGTAGAGAAGTAGTTATTTATGCATTACCCATTAGTAGGCAATATGAACTCTACCCCTTGTAAATATTTGAGGTTGAAGGTGTTGTTCCCTAGTATATCTATAGTATGGTATGGGCCAATACAAAGGGGTGTGAATTTTCCATGCTTGCCTTTGGGTTCAGATTATTTGTCCCAAAGGAGGAATAAGTCTCCCTACTTAAACACTTTAAATTTAGACCTTTTGTCAAACCATCTTTTCACCATGACCTGGTGTTTACTAAATTCAATAAAAGCCTTTCATCTATCATCATCCATATGAATGATGTCTAACATCCTTAAAGTGGCATGTTCTAAGATTTATTCCATTTATTTTTATATAAGTTTGTATGTAACTTAAGAGTGATGGGAAAAATGGGCTCTACCCATACACCATCAGAAAGGGTGAAGCCTTCAAGGCTTGCTTGATATTTATTCTATCAGTCCAGAGTGATAATTTGAGCAATTTATGCCAAGATCTAGGTTTATCTTTAGTAGACTTCTTGATTCCCTTTATTAGGTGTTTATTTGTAGATTTAAAAACACCATTCCCTTAGGGATATTGATTGGAGGAAAATTTAGTGTAATACCATTTTTATAAGCCCATTCAATCATCTTAATTGAAATTAATGTAGACCCATTATCACATACTAGATAAACTAGTGTCCTAAATCTAGTACATACATTATCCTCTAGGAAATTGATCACTTCTTCCATTCTACATTTCTTGCTAGCCATTTCCTTAGTCCTTCTAGTGTAATAATCTATGGTCGTCAAGATGTATTTGTGACCTTCAAATGAGTTGGGGTTGATCACTCCAACAAAGTCTAGACCCAATTATGCAAATGGTTTGTCATTCATGATTAGTTATAGAGGCATAGCTGCCTTTGGCTCCTTGGTGTTGAATTTTTAACATGAGTGGCATTCTCTCACATTTTTTTGAGCATCCTTGAAGATAGTAGGCCAATAATAACAACCCCTTAGGATTTTGTGAGCTATTATTCTTCTAGAGGGATGTCTACTACCTAGGTTTTCATGAAAGGTGGCCATAATTGGGTGGTTTCTTCTTGTGAAACACATCTCATGTAGATTCCTTCAAAGTTATTTCTATACAAGATTCTATTATTAATCAGGTAGTGGGCTACCTTGAGTCTCAAGTCTCTCTTTCACTTACTGGATAGACCTACAAGACAAGTACCATTTATTAGCAAGTGTATGATTGAATCATACCATTCATTGTTTTGAAAGGTATGCTCACCTACTTACATGATACTTGCCTTAGGGATAGTATTCAAAATCATCTAAATTAAACCTTGACATCTTACCATCTTTTTTACCTTCATTTCCAAGTCATATTCTTGAAAAACTAACTTCCACTTACCCCGACACTCTCCCAACTCATTTTGACTCAACATAAACTTAGTGACATGGTTAAGAAGAATAGCATACACCTTATTTCTGAGGATATAGTGGCTAAAATTCTTTACTACCTTTTTTAGTGAATATTTATGCTTATCAATCATGGAATAGTTTAGTTCAACATTCTTAAATTAGTACTCATGAAGGATATTTGGTCATCACACCCTTCACCTTTCTGAGTCAATACAGTAGCTATATTATGGTCAGATGAAAAAGAGTAAAGGTAAAAATCTTTTGAGAAATTTTGATTTATATACACTAGGGATTGGCCAATGGCCTCTTTGGTGTCACCGAATGTCTTCTTCGATTCTTCATTCTAGATTACCTTGGCACATTTTTTGAGCATGTAATTCAATGGCTTGACAATTTTTGCAAAACCAAAAATGAACTTCCTTACAAAATTTATTTTGCTAAAGAATGACTTTAGTTCATCCCTACTATTTGAGAGCTCAATTCTAGATATGGTCTTCATTCTTTCAAGGTTTATTGAGATGCCATATTTAGTTATAACATCTCCTAAAAAAATTCTTTTAGTTACACAAAAAAAATTCTTCTGAGGGTTCAAGGAAATGTCGTACCTTTTACATCTTTCAAAAACTTATTGAAAGTGCATAAAGTGATCTTCCCTATTTTTAGAGAAAACTGTTAGGTCATCCATATAAACAATGATGCACTTACCAATTAGACTTTAGAAGGTGTGGTCCATGGCTATTTGGAAGGTAGCTCCTATGTTGATCAGTCCACAAGGTATCCTTTTATCAGTAAACGTTCCCCACTTTGTTGTGAAGGATATCTTCATCCTATCTTCTCTGTCAACTAGTACTTGTTTATAGGCTAAAAATCCATCTAATAAGGACATCATGGCTAAACATGAAATAGTTTGAGTTAACTATTCCAAATAAGGGAGAGGATAATTATCCTTTTTTGATGCTATATTTAAATTCCTAAAATCAATACAGAGCCTAATCTTGCCATTCTTCTTCTTGACTAGTACTAAATTGGCCACCACAAGTTGAATGTTTGATAGGAAATATTATCCTAGCATCCAATAATCTTTTGACCTCTTAGAAGATCATGGGTTATAGTATGGGGTTTACTGGTCTTTATTTTTTGTTTGAAAGGTTTAAAACTTTCTTTAAAGGGTATGGTATGGGTAATGACCCTTGTATCAAATATATTTAGGTCATCATAGGGCCACACTATAATATCCTTGTACTTGGTACGGATTTCTTTGGCTTTATCATTTTCAAGAGTTATACAAGCCTTTCCAACATTCACTAGTTGGGGTTGCTATTAGAGGCCAAGATCCATAGTATTGTAATCCTTTCCATTCACCTAGGGGATTTTGGACACCAAAGCTAGTTTGTCTTGATCAAATAGTCTTTCTAGAGCAATAATCCCTTTAGGGATTTTAATTCCATTTAGCTGAATGATCTTGCTATCAAACTTGTTCCATCCAATTGCATTTTCATCAACTTCATCAATGACATGGGTTTCAAATTTCCTAGAATTGGTCAATAAATCTAATATCTGATTCTCATCATTAAAGAGTTGGAACTAATTAACATTATTAGGCACTAATGGATATGGGATCAATTCAATACTAAAATTAGGGGAGTTTGGATTAGGTATGAGATTTGTTATAGTGGATGCTAATCATCCACATCTTGGTTTTATTCCATGGGAAAGGAGGTGATGTTGAAATCATTAAAAGACTCAATTAGGTTCCAAACTCTAAACTTATACTTCTTTAGGTATGCCAATTTACATTGGTACCTACTCATGACTTGGTTGACCACTAGTTCAGAGTCACCAAAAAATAGTAGGTCCTTACCTTTATTTTTGATAGCAAATTACAAACCAAGGATGAGAGATTCATATTCAACATGATATTGGTGCAAGGGAATTAGAGTCTATAAGAGGCATGATATCTTTTTCTGGTGGTGTTGATTAAGACAATGCTAACACCTGATCTAACCTTACATCTAGCACAATCAAAATGCAATTTCCAGAGCCCAAGAGGAGGTTCTCTATCATATAGATCATCTTCCCTACTAGATTATAGGGTGAGAACCCCTAAGTTTGAGTCAATTATGTTGACCCTTTCTTTTACAACATTATACTCTATTATCATATGTTTCATTCTTTTTTCCCTCTCAACTCTAATTTGATTTGGGACTCCTTTCTAAGATAGCCATAAACATGAGCAGTCAGTAGACATATACCCATTTAAGGCCTTGGTACATTCCCTAATCAACAAGATCCCATAGGCATCTAGATTATCAACCACCTCAATGTCAATGAATTATTTAATTCTAGGTTCAAAAGCTATCTATATGTGAACATTTATAAGCTATCCAATTACATTTACCCTTGACTTATCTAATTGGGTGACAATCCTATCAATATTGACAAGGTTTAAGATAAGTTATTTACATATACCATAAGGCATAATATTTGTAGAGGTACCTAAGTCTAACAAGCAATTATGCAAGTTCTTACTAAACATCCTAACTATGAGCAAGAAAGAGGGGGTTAAGTTTTGGCCTTATGTACTGCTACATTAGCATGATTAGTCTTAGGAGTTTTGTTGAATTTTAACAACTCCAATAGTAAATATATTTGATCTTTGATCTATGTTAACTCATGCAAGGTGATGTTGGCCTTTTTTTCATGTTTTTAATAATATTATAGATAGCCTTGCTCAGTGAATCAACACTAGGCTTGGAGGAACTTCCTTTAGGTAGCTCAGGGTCATTCCTTGAAGTAGTGTCAGGAGGGGTCCCACAGTTATTAAGAGGAGTTAAAGTGGTCAAACATTGTTTTTACTCTTTGTTCCTTAATAGGTAGGTATTTTTCAAGAACTATTGATATACATGTATTTCCTCAGGGATCTCATCTAGTTTATTTTTCTCTATAAAGGGGAAATCAAAGGTTTCCACTATATGGATCTGGTTAGAAGGCTTAGGGATAGATGTATTTTAATTTTTTTCCTTATTAGGGACTACTTCAAATGTGTCTATTTTTTCTTTAAAATATTTAAAGGCTTCACATAACTCAATGTAATTAATCTCACCATGTTTAACAATATCATGTAATCTAAAATAGTCAGGCAAAGAAATGTCTATGAGATTAATGTCCATGGTTTTGTTACTAGTAGAGGGTTCATTAGTCTTATTTCTATTGCAGAAACTATCATTTTGAAACATATTTATTAGTATGTTGAAGTTTTGGAAAGTAAAGTTCTTTCTAAAAATTTCACCAGTGTTACCACCTTATTTTTGTAATTGGAGAAAATTGGTGCTAGGTTTTTGAACCATAGTTAATATAGACTCATTCTCACTTTTAGGGGTCTTAAAATTTTGGACCTAATTATTATTTAAACCAAGATAAGGTATTAATACCTTTTGATTATTAGTATAAGATCCATTAGTAGATTGGTGACTCGAAAATCCCATACTTTGATTATGAGCAACATAACTAGTAGGCAGAATGTTCAGGTTTGGGATTTGACTAAGAGATAGGATATTATAGTTATTATTTGGAAAAAGGTTCAAATAAATCATTTATGGGTTAACATTGAGGATGGAGTACACCATGTGGTTTCATTTGATCACAAATAACTAGTGCCTTAGAATAGGCTTTGGGCTAATGAAGCTATAACTTGGATATATCTCTTTATAAATATATATGTCATTAGATATACTACATATTTTTATATAGCAAGAACATCATTAAGTTTGTAAGGTTATATAGTCTTGCTATACTTTTTTTGGAATCTAGTATTGAAAGACCTTATAGGTTCACTAACATCTCTTTTGATGGTTGTAAATTGATGATAAATGACACAAGGACTGATAATCTTCTGAAATTGATAAATGAAAATGGTGTTTAAATCATTCCAGGTGGTAGTTTAGTCATTAGGAAAATTGAGGAACCATTCATACATTGCATCTTTGAAAGTAAAAAGAAATAGGATACATGCTACATCCTCATGTATCACATTTAAAAACCTTAAATTAGATTTAAAATACTAAATATCTTCCTCCATAGTTATAACACTAGTGGGACTAAATATATGCAAATATTTCTTAGGATTGTGTGGTAAATCATGGACTAGCCCTTGTACATTACTGGGGGAACTTCCTAGCCAAGCCATACCTAGATGTGGTTTGAATGTAAATGTTCCTTGAATAGGATAAATGCATAAAGGCTTGGAAAGTCTTCATCTACCTATGTCACACCTAGTTTTTTGATGACTTTCTAGCTCTAGTAAAGGCTCTCTCATTTTTAAGCATGATCTAGTATGAATGCTAGGCAATTCCAACTTGAAAATGTGAAATCCTATTTAAAACCTGATACATCAAGTAAATTCATTACAAGAAGCAAGGATCAAACATACATCTTAAGTTAATATTGTATTAATTTATGCAAGAATTGACAAAGGACATCAAATTACCATAAAGGTAGCTTGAGGATGTATCCTATTATGCAAAGATAATTGATCTTTGATCATAATAATCCATTCCAATTTCAAATTCTATAGATCCATAAATCCAAATCTATATTTACCAAAACTAGCAATAATTTATCAAATAACCATGAATATTTCCTTAATAAAGCATAAAGATATGTCAAACACCTCCAAGACCACCAATATGTACACTTGGGATCAAAAATATACCCAAAGGTGTAAAGACATCACCAATCCTAAGCTAATTAGCATCATTGGCCCTCCTTCTAACACTAGTGGAACTTCTCCTATTGATGTTTCTATATGTAGCACATGTGATCTTAGAGTTTAAATAATAGTTCTCATTTTATGATCCAAATTATTTAGGGCATGAGTTATATGTATTTGGTAATTAGGATGCCTATGGTGAAATATCAACAAAGCAATGTAGACTGTTCCATAATATTTATAAAGTTTGATGGTTGGGAACTATTTTGGTGGCTTATTTTATGAATCTTGATGATAATTTTGACAAATTGGTCCAGATCTTAACTATGACTAAACTAAATGGTTCTAAACAATGTTTTAAACTAAAGTGTGTTGTTTGAAGAAAGAGTAGAAGGAAAGGGTAGAATAAGAAAGAAATGATGATTTTTGATCCTTGATTGTGAACATATTAACAAAGTTTCAAAAATTACCAAGTATGATCCTAACCAGTATAAATGTTAAAGTAGCCTAAGCTCACATTTCACTATAAAATAGGCTTAAATCTAAAGATAGGATGGAAATATAAGAATTGGATTTACTTTTCAAGTTTTACACCACATCTAGATAACTAATGTGCATCTTTGTTGTAGAGAAAATAAAATGAAGTAAACTCAATTTCATTCAAGTAACATAACATTGCATAAGTTAGCAACCCTATAATTAATTATCTAACTTAGTATTTCTAGAAATGATTCATATTCAAACTTGGACAAGAATTTGAGAAACTTAGCAATTCAAACACATCAACTCAAATAATTCTTATAGAATTCCTTAATCTTTTATATTATCGCTTAAAAGTGGTACAAAAATAGCTCAATTTTTTTTCCTCTTTACAAATGGTAATCCATGCATTTATAGAAATGCCAAGTAGTGTACCGATCAGTCTAAAATACAAATGTATAAATATAAAGATAGTTTTCTTTGTAATAAACTATGATACACGTGTCTTTTACAATCATGTTGACCTAGAAGCAATCACACTAACAAACTAGCATATGCATTTACAAAAGAATATGCTACCTATCAAGTAAACCATAATTAGGACATTAGAGGTGGGGCCATTTGATACTAAATAATAATCATAGATCACTCATGTTTTTCATCCACTAAACCCAAGTCTATGGTAGGCCTTGTGATACGCTCCTCTTCTTGATCAACCATCTCATCAAAATCTTTCTTATTCCTAGACAAATCTTCCTTAATGATTTTGGCTTCATTGATCCTCTCCTCTACATTAAATATAATTTCTAATATTCTATTATTATCTTTCCATAATTTTCCATGAATTTTTCCCTTGGTTTCTTGAGTCACCAAAGTGGCTCTATGTTGGAATTCCTCATCACTAATAATCCCTAGTGTAGTGGGTTGTGCAGGATCCTCGAGCATAGTTCCTAGGACCTTCTCAATTCTACCCATGATATCTTTCTCCTCCTAGATAATTTATTCCAATTTAGTATGGAAAGCACTCAAGGCTTGACCTTGTCTACAACAATTCCTAAAATGGCACTTCGGTGCCCCATATTGATGGCTTTAAAATTTGGTATTTGGTTCTTAACTTGGATATTAAGAAGTTGGGAAATCTTATCTTTAGAAGTTTTCCATTGAGTAACCATCTCATTGGCTAAGGTGGACTCAATTTCATAGACTTTAATGCTTTGAACATGTCATGGAATGACTCCTCAACCATTTTAATAATTCAATCTAGCATTGAGAGAATTACTTGAGTTTTAAAGTTCTCTTTTCCTTCTTTAGGTTCTTAATTTTTTGTACTAATCCATGGAAACCATCCATAGCCTATTGAGATTGAGCCAAAATTAAAAATTTTACATCCTCTTTATAGATGGGAGCCTCTCCAGGCTATTGTCTTCTAATAGGAGTTAACCCTATGAATGGTTCCACCTTTTGAAAAGTGAATTCTTCTTGACCAACCATGGCTATCCTTGTGGTGATCCTTTCCAATACTATCATGTCTAGGTTGAAATGGAGTTTAATATTTGGCCTATTAAACTTTGGGGGCTTAGGCACCTCCATAATTTTACTACCATAGGCTCTTAGGGTGCCAATTCTCTATTCCTCCTAAATACATTGAATCTATATTCTTATCTCTTCTTACATTTCCACTATGTCTTTGATCCATGGTTTTATGTTATCATGTATTTTTGAGCCAACTTATGACAAGGACCATAAAGGAGAGAGGGATGGGATCTTTTTTGACTTCCCATAGATGAACCAATCAGGGATGAGTGGTCCATGGATTAGATTCTCATCACTGAAGAGGTTAAATTCACTGGTAGGGTGACTAAAGGTCAACCTATGATTCTTCCTTGGAGTCATACGAACTAACAACACCTCTACTTTGCTTTTCTCTTTTTCCAAGTGAACCATCTCCTTTACATTTTATTCATAGGGAATCTCTTCTTTATCTGAGCCATATGTTTTTCATATATCAATGAGAGTACCCTCTAGTGTTTCTTCTAATTCAAAAGCTATCACGTCAAAAAATTCCATGGGAGAAGGTGGCTTTTGTGTGAGTTATATAGGTGACGGAGCTTCCTTGGGTCTATGCTCCAATATAAGTTCTTCAACTTTCTCCTTGCTTTTATCCTTTCCATCTTGAGGTTGTTCAACTTAAGGCTCTTACTAGTGGGGTTGAGGTTTAGATGGTTTCCCTTTATTATATGGTTCCTCATGAGTGGTTGAAACAAATGATATTTCAAGGGATGTAACTACCATATCTCCCCTATAGGCTTGTTGTCCTTGATAAGCTTGTGCTCCAACTTGATATTGTAGCTTTTGATTCTAGAGAGCACTTATTTAAAATTATTTTCTCTAATATATATTTCATCACTAAAATGAAGATTATGTTCATATTTAATCTGAGGGACCTTTCTCTCCTTAATGTCATTAACCACCCTACCCCTAGGGTCCCACATTTTAAGGTCATCTAGTTGGAAATATAAATAATTCCTATGTGTTAACATGATTTCCAATTGCTTCCAATATTTGATTATAATCTCTCCAATATCTAATGGAAGGGGGTGGATTTACCCTTTCCTCTTCTCTTTGCATAACTTTTCCACACCTTGGGTGATATAGGAGGCAATGTCTTACTTGACAAGCTTGTTGGGGACATGGACTAGTAGCTTGTAAGGTTGGGTTAGGATCCCCTCTATCCTAAAGACAATGTAGTATGGATAATACCATACATCCCCCATGGTTTTTATCTATCTCTTAATAAGGGGATGCACTCTTTTCATAGGAATTCTTATGATGGATTCATATATGGTTGGGAAAACACATTCATAGATGAATTATATGTGGTTCATGTACTTGAATATATATGATTTGGAATAGTGGTGATAAATTTTGGTTCTACCATTAGGGTACCAATTCCTAATGCCAGAGAAGGATATAGAGGCTATAAGGGAATAAAATAGATAAAACATCATATATAGTTTCTTATAGTCCTATCTTTTTATTAATATGAGTTTCTTAGCCAAGAAGAAGCTAGTTAGGTCTCCTAATAGATTGGTCAATTTCACTTATATCATGAAGTAGACATAGGACAACTAGAATTTGTTTACATATGTGGTGTAAGGGGAACAAAAGGATTGATTTAGAATAGTCATGGATATTCTAATACATTCCCTAAATTATAAAATGTGAATCATCCCATCTGGGGTTCTAAAAACATGAGATCCTTAGATTAACTAGGGTGTAAGGAATGAATCAAGGTCTTGGGTGTTAGCACAATTTCTCTTGTTATAGAGGTTGAGATGGGATAAAGTGAGATTGTAATATGTTTTAAATTCTATAAGAGATATGTATGCCACCATTTTATAACTACCCTCCTAAATTATCCATTCCTCATCTATCCTACAATCAATAAATTTGGGTGTAAGCACAACAATGTAGTGCATTACCTCTAGTTTCACACTGGCATGGTGGAGACTAGCCATTTGAATTATAACCAAGTCGTTATACCTTCAATTTATTATGGTATTCCTATTTTCCTCCTAGGATATAGGTTGTAACTCATCTAACAATAAGAAAATTTTAGACTAATTCCTCACTCCATGGATATTTAGGACCACCAGGTCTAGGTCTATATCCTTAAAAATCCTTCCTTCATTGTTAGAGGTCAGATCAAGTTTGGTCTCCATTTTTTTTATTTCTTGGTAATGGCCATTTTTGATGTTATTAAATTTCCTACAATATATTTCCAAGGGTTCTTTTTATATCACTCATTCTCAGGAGCACAAATTCACTATCTTGATTTAACTATAACTGATTGAACTGATCTAGGTCTTTTTTATAGAGGTTTTAGAGTTCAAAGCTTTAGTGGTAGGAGATATTCAAACTTTAAATTTGTACATGTTTTGGATTGATGGAAACCCTTTTAATTTATACCCTTGAATTCTAAATATCTTTTATTTTTACCTTTTATGCTTATATGGAGTCCATGTGGAATCATTTTGGGATTTTCTCAACAATTTTCATAAGTGTCATTCAAATACTAGCCGTTGGATTTTAAAACATTCCTTTTATTTCATGCTATTAGATCAAATCTAAGAGCAAGTGTAATCCATAAATCTAAATCCAAGTCTTTGGCTTTTATTGGTCCAATGATCTCTAGGATTATGATCATGAAACATGGAATTCTGATAGATTTTTCTCATACTATGTATCTCTTGTCAGTTGTCACCTTGATCAAGAACTAGCCACATGTCAAGCTCACAAAGATCTAAAAAATTATTGGGCCTTTCACATAGTTAGATAAAATCTAGTGAGAAATTAATTACCATCAATTTATTGGTTATTCATGACTCAAATGAAAATGTGACACACATCATTTAACTCAGCTTAGGATGCCTTTGAAATATCCACTTGGGCCTCGTGCTATTGGATCAAATCTAGTGAGTGAGTGATATCCATGGATCCATGTGGGGTGGGGGTGGTATATTCATTAAATGGATGCCTTTATTAGGTTTCCCCTTTATTTTTTCCTTTTGATCATTAAGTCACAATGTGTCTGATGCTCAAGGCCTTATGCTCATTTTGACTTTTCCTCCTATGCCTCTTTCTATTGGATAAAATCTAGTTAGTGAGAGATTAACATTTTTATATCATGGTTCACATTGTTTAATACAAATCCTTTCAATTAGGATGCTCCATCCAATCAAATCAAATGAACAAGCATTGATTACAAGATCTTGCAAAGAGTGAGGGAGATAAATGTTAGACTTGAGGACATAAATAAAATCACTTAGCATAAGGAATTAATGTTAAGGTTGATATAATAATCAAGGCCTTAGTATTAATAACCTAGGATAAGTTATGTATTGTAAAAAGGGACGTCATTGAATCATGTTAAATTAGATTTGAGGAACTTAGGAAAAGAAAAGGGAAAGAAACAAAGAAGAGTTTGAGTTATGTTATGAAAACATGACTTAAACCCATGCAAACCCCTTATTTGTAAGTTATTTTAAATTAGTTCCCACCAAATTGGATCCTTTGAATATTTAAATTTTAATCAAGGGCCAGCCATGGTTTCTGAACACATAACCCTAAATCTTCCATATAAGGTATAAAATGACTCACATAACCTCATTAAGAGGATTAGTCTAAAATAAGAGAATTAAATCACACAAGCTTGTTCCTTAATAGAGTGGATGATATTAAAATTATGTTAAAGACTTCAATGTTTAGATGATTCAAAAAATGGGCACAACGACTTCTCAAATGCCCCCAAACTAAAAAGGAGGGTTTGTCCCAACACTAGCCAAGCCTAAACAGAAAATAGAAGTTATATACCTATTTACCTAGCTTATTTTAGTTCCCTAATCTACATAAAAAGATATTTAATTTGAGAAAAGTATTGTTTATATTTTGCCTTGATATTTCGGGAAAGGTTATTTAAATCAATCATTTCCATTTACTCTAGATTAACATCATACACATCCATTTAAAAACATATGATTTACATTAGTAAAGTCTTAAAAGGTTAAAATAGCTAGTAGATTTAATGTTTATTTTGAGATAGATTTGCATATATTATTTGGTTTACAGATGTATTATTTTTGATAGTTTTTGCATTATGATTATGATCATGATTTTTATAGACATTTTACATTCAATACTTTTTGTGTTTATATGTTGGTTTTTATCATGATATAGGTTAAATACGAGCTTGTTTGATGAGTTGGATGAAAGATATTTATACCCTAATTGACAATGACAAGAGAAAGTATCATTGAAAAGGGGTGAAAAGGTACCTACATTGTTGATAGATAGAGATGACTAAAACAACCCCACACACACACCACTATTATCTATTTGAAATAAAGTTTATGATTCTTAAATTTAATGCCTTAAACATTTTCAATTTAATTTCATAACTTGAAAATGCATGGAAAATTATTATTTAAATATGATGCTTTTCACTATGTTATGATTTGTATAAACATATTTGTACCATTCTTGTTTATTACTTGTATATATTGTTGCTTGATCATGACATTGTTATCCATCTAGTTGGTTGTTTGATATAACTAGTAATAGTTGGGGACATCTAGATTTCTCATTCAATTACTTGTGTATACCCTTTTTGAAATTATGACTTACCTATGGATTGAGGTATTACTATATTAATGATTTAGTATATTTTAGTTCTAAATTATAATACTATTTTAAATGACAAGGTGAAACATCCTATATAATCAAATGTTTCTAAGGTGAGACTTCTAAGAATAACTTCATACATAGTAGACTTTATAAACTAGTGATTATATTAAAACTCAAAATTAATTATTAGAAGTTTCATGACATCTTTTAATGATGTATTTTTGGCAAATAGGTTTGAATTAGTTTTTTGGGTTATCATTGTGTTAGGGTTGAATTTGTCTTGATATGGATAATGTGTCAGCCACTGAGGTCACATGTAGGAAATAAAGAAACTATGAGTGGATTATGAGTAATGGAGTGATATAATTATGTAATATTGTTGCATGGGGTTGATGGTATACATTGGAGGTCATTTTGAGCATGAAAAGTTTGGGAATAAAAATAATTAAGATGGGAAAGATTCTAGGAGGGTGTTATCAAATGATGAAAGGAGAATAAGTGAAAAAGAGAATTGGATATTACAAAGATATAATACTACTTTATAACTTATTAAAATACTAGATCAGTCATATTTTTTTAGTTTAAAATTAATTTTTGGGGTTTTGAAAAAATAAAGCTTTTTTGTATATATGAATAATTATTTGATGATTCTTCCATAAAAAACCATAACCTTTCATGCTTATAGACCCATTGATGAGGTTTTAAAATCCCATTCTCAAGCCTATAAGGATGAGGGAATCAAGCTAAGTATTATGAGACCAAAATTATGTTGGTATATAGATGTTGATTGTTTGATTTAGTTATAAAAGCTAGTATAGTTATGAGCCCTAGTTAAGAACCCTTGAGTTAGTTTGGGGATAAAATGAATTTGTATTTTCAAAATATGAATATAGGTATATATATTTATATAAATATCTATACAAACATATTTTTATGTATAAAAAAAGGCATGTATTCTTTTGCATTTATTTTATCTTAGGGTTAATAAATGATTTGAATATATTATAGATTTATGAGTGTTTTTGTGAATGAAATCCAACCCTTAGTTGGTTATAAGTTTTATCTTGTGAACATGGAAATATATTAGTTGATAAGGAAATGACATCAATTTATCTTTATATTCTTGAGTGCTCAATAATTTATATATTTCCTAAAAGTGTATATATGTGTTGTATAGATACGGGTATTTTGGAATAATAAAGAATATAAAAGATAACCTAAAATGTATTTATAATGACTGGTGATGACTTAATTTCATATATAAAGAACTATAACTAAGTATTAGAAGGTTTATTATAAATCTATGCATTTCCATATACAAGAAAAATTATAGTTGATAGGGTTTTGCATGACATGCATAGTTGAGTATCTATTTATATCATTTATAGTTTTGGTATAATGGATTAAAATATGTAATGAATGAGGTTAGACAAAAGTATTGTATGAAAAATTTAACTTACATAGGTTATATAAATATATATATTTATGCATGCACGTAAAATGCACTACATGTATGTAAAGAACAAGCTTAAAATATATCTAGATGCTATAAATTTTGTGTAAGCTATAGATTTTAGATGTTATTAATTACTATAATTAAAACTATAGATTTTATTACTCATAATATAATTTTATATAGATATATGACTTGTACTATGTGCATTTATTATATTGAAATGAATGGTCATAATTTTTTGAAGAGAATGTGTGTGTGTGTGTGTGTGTGTGTGTGTGTGTGTGTGTGTGTGTGTGTGTGTGTGTGTGTGTGTGTGTGTGTGTGTGTGTTGAGAGAGAGAGAGAGAGAGAGAGAGAGAGAGAGAGAGAGAGAGAGAGAGAGAGAGAGAGAGAGAGAGAGAGAGAGAGAGAGAGAGAGTGTGTGTGTGTGTGTGTGTGTGAGAGAGAGAGAGAGAGAGAGAGAGAGAGAGAGAGAGAGAGAGAGAGAGAGAGAGAGAGAGAGAGAGAGAGAGAGAGAGAGAGAGAGAGAGAGAGAGAGAGAGAGAGGTCATGTTTATAAATGGAATCGTAATGTGGGTAAAAAAATATATTTAAGTTAAATGATATTTTTAAAGTGAATACATCTTAGATATAGGTTTTTATTCAAACCAAATTACATGGATAGAGTACATCTATATCAAACTAATTAGGATTATTTAACATTACAATTCTATGAATATTTTTATGAGACATAGAATATGTTGATTCCTATATGTTCTTTCCTTGATAATAATTTTATAATCAATGAAAAATTGTATGTTAAGAATATTTATAGACATTCACTTATGTAAAGTTAATATTGGTTAAAGATTTAGATTACTCTTGACTAAATATAATAATGCTAACTAGGTAACAATAGGATTTGAAGATTTCAAAGTTAACTAAAAGATTATTGGTTCATTATGTTTAGGTTGTGTGAAAAAACATGACAATAGTGAAAATTTCTAATTTTATTGTGTTGAAAGACATGGAAATTAAATAATCGAGTGAACATATAACATGAGGATTAGTGCATAGATGTTTGTAAATTATGAACAAGTGTGAAATTTTGATGTTGGATAGAGATTATAAATATATGTTTTTATGAATACATAAAATTAATTGATTATTTATATAGATTAATAAACATATTTTTATGGAGTTAAATTAAATTCTTAGTTGTGATTGTTTATATATTCATTATGCATAGTATTTCCTTACTCTACTTTTAAATCTATATTTATAGACTGCTTTTGATAATAGGAGGTACATATATGAGTATGGAAGTGGGTAACTCTTATGCATACCCCCTAATGTCATTATTGGTATGATTTAGTAGCAAATATTATTATCTGAGTGAAAATGATTTATATTATTAAATATAAATTCTATAATGAAATATTTTACCAAAGTAATGTTATATGTGAGACGTTGTCATTTTACTATACTTCTAGTTTGCATGTATTGTTGATATCATTTAGATAGAAAAATGGATTGCATGTTCTATTTTATTAATGCATGTAATATTTATAATACACATAGGTTATAATTTTTATTGTCTTCATTATTATTATCTACCCCTCTAGGAAAGGTAGGGTCACTCCCAGATGGTATGTGTGCATGAGACTGTAGGTTTGTGGTTGGGGTAAAGCACTTTTAGGATGCTCTTCCTCTATCAATTGATTTGATTAGATGAAATTACACTTAGTATATGTGATAGACCATGGATCTACTTTATGTATCCCATTATATATTTGTGTACTTATTGATATGTATAATGGACATCATACATTATTATACATAATTTTATATGTATATTCAACACAACAGTGGATGTATATTTATACAATATTATAAAAATGAAAAAAATAGTGTATATATATTAATTTATGACTAAATTATGTATTTTATTTTTATTTTTAGTATTAAATGTGTCATTAGATTGATTATTAGTTCTTCAGCTTATTGATGTGTTTTATTCTTGAGTAATAAATGAGTTTTAAATAGCCAATGGGCAGATGTGGTTATGCCATATATTTCTTGAGATTCATTTAATTTTATTTTATTTAACTATTAGTTTTAATTAATCTCAATAGTAAATTAAGTAGAAAAAAACTATTTCATTAGTTAGTTATCCCATTGGTTGGGTCTATAAGAATGGATTTGTATTCTTAAATTAGATATTTCCTTCATTATTTATCCTAACCTAGTGTATATTATCTCTCAAACAAGTATTAAATATGAAAATGTGTAGTTAATATTCTATAATATTAAGTCTTTCTAAAATTTTCATGATAATATTAGAGTAACTTCCAATAGCCTGATAAACTTATTCAATTTAGATAAAACTTGATGCTCAAACATTGTACATATCTATATCTAATGACATCAAATGATCTGATAGCACAAATACAATTTGAATGTGATTCCAACCCTTGGGTCCCACCTCCCATGTTAGGATAATTTTTATGGTTTCATAAAAACATCAGATTGTTCTGAATTTAAACAAACTAGTCTACAAAAGTAATATAGTCACTCTAGAAATTAGGAAATGTTAAAAATAGGAATTACATCCTATGAAATCACAAAACGAATCTAAGAAAATTTTAAATATAATATGAGAAAGATGGAAATATAATATACTCATTATCACTATGGTCTAACTCACAATCCTTATAAAATGGCTAAATTTGGAGCAATCATGAAATAATGTTTCAAAATTTTCCCATTGACTGGAAAAGATAAATCATTACATTTGAGATCTTTTAATAGAAAATCATTATTACCCAAAATTTATAAATCTAATATGATCCAATCTGAAAGGGAGTAAATTTATCATTTTGTCTATTATTTTAATTTGATTTATCACATAGGATCACTAGGTTTGATGTTTGGAAAACATTGAGTTGGAATATTTTATCAAAGCATCTCTTAACAATATCCTTTTATTTTTTGAAAATTTGCAAAGATTCATTTTCTGCATATTGCATCTAGATAATGTCTAGTAAATTTGAAAAAAATAGTTCATCCTCTCCCATATACTCTTATATGAATTGATATGTTTGTATCTTAAGAGTAATTGGAAACATAGATTATTGCCTTAAAATAGTAGAAAAAGGGAAGCTTTGATGGCATTTTTATGTTGTGTTTAATCTATCCATAATGCATACTTCTAAAATATATGCCATTATCTTGGTTTATATTATATTGACTTATTTATTCCATCCATAAAGTTATTATTCGTATATTATGTAACTTTATTTCCTTGTGTATATTAATTTGAATAAAACATGATAGTAATGTAATTATTATAATCCCATTAATTGAAATATATAGATTGGAAGGATGGACCATTGTCATATACCCAATAAACTAGGGTTATAAATCTATCAAGATATTATCTTCAACGAATTTTATCACATATTGAGAGAAAAAATTATTTTCTTCTAAAATCTCAATCCATCTGGTATAGTAATGTGTTTTTATCAATACAAATTTATGTCTTACTAAATAATTTAGATTGATCACTTCGACAATGTCTCTACCCCATTATCCAAAAGGATGCCCTTCAATTCTAGCTAAAAAGGCATTGTTTAATGTTTTATATTTTTCTAAGTACTTGGAATTTGTGACATTATTTGACATAAATTTTATCATACTTAAAGATGGTAGGCCTTTAATATTCCATCGTTAGAATTTTGTGAGATGTAGCATTTCTATAAGGATGACCACTCCTAATATTATGATGGAGATTTTCTAGGATGTCTATAGTTTCTTCTTTTGATACACACATGAAACATATACCTTCATACATATTTGATACAATTCTCATTTATTTATCATGTGATGATTTTATTTGATCCTAAGTTTTCTTAATTTTTCTCAATTAAATCTAAGAGGGCATATGCCTATGAGAAGGTAGTGGATGTTATGGGTATGCCAATAACCTCTACTTATTTGAGATTAATTATTTTTTTCCATGGATATGTGTTGATATCTTTCAATCATTAATTAAATAGTATCTTATCCTTTGATCATTTTCCTCTTATATCACCTAGCTTATTTTGTCTAAGTGTTAACTTAACAGTTGGGTATGGGATGATGGCATTGGTATTAGTGCATAGAATTTAGTGTCTAAATTTGTTCTCTACCTTAACCATAGAATAAATATTCATGTCTTTCATGGATTATTTTAGTTTTTCATCTTTCAAATTAGTGCTCATAAAGGAAATCATATTTTTCTATCATCTAGAATTTATGTGAGCATATATACTATAGTATGTTTTGATGTTAAATAATATAAGAAGAAATCCTTAATGAAATTATGAATCATCAAAATTGGATCTTGAATGATTGTAGTATTAATATATTTAAATGATATTTTAGGTTTAAGTGTTCACTCAGTATTGGCATCTTATTTTTGGATAACATTTAATGGCTTAACAATCTCTATAAACCCTAAAATAATTTTTTGTAATATATTCATTTTTATACAGAAACATTTAATCTATTTTTTACTTTTAGGATTTGGTGTTTTTGAGATATTCTCAACTTGCTCTAGTCCAATAAAAAGTCAATCCTTGATAATGATGTGGCCCAATAGTTTTCCTTATGTGACTCCAAAGACATTATTTTTTGGATTAATTGATACCCCTATACTTCTATATTTTTAAACAGTGTCTTTATGTGAGCATAATGGTCTACCCTATTTTTTAAATATATTAAAATTATCCATATATGTGATAATACATTTTCCAAAAAGTCACTAAAGGTAAATATACATGGCATGCTAGAAAGTTTCACCTACATTGATCAAGATGGAAGACATCCTCTTATATCAAAATGCTCCCCACTTGGTGGTATAAGTACTTTTCATTTAGTCTTTAGATTATACCAATACTTGATTGTAACTTGAGAAACCATCTAAGAAAGACATCATTTCTGATCCATTGACCATTTGGATTACTTCCTAAAAGTAAGGTAGAACATAATTATCTTTTTCTAATGTTCTATTAAAGTTTTTGAAATCAACACCGAGTCTAATCTCACCATTTCTTACCTTACTAACACCAAATTCATACCAACATAGAGTTCCTAATTTGGAACATGATTTTTACATCAAAAAACTTACATATTTCATTAACAATGAGAATATATAAAATTTGTTTTTACTATTATTTTTCATTTATTGAATGGTTTATACACTTCATGGGAGGGTATAGTATGAGTTATGACTCTAGGATCAAAGACATTTAGATACTAGTATGTATAAAGAGATAAAATATTTATATTCAATAAAAAATTACTTAAATTCATACCTTTTAAATAAAGAGAAATTGAGTCCTATGTTGACATGTTTTGGATAGTCATCAATTCCCACATTCACTTTGGCAAAGTTAGATTCATCTATTTTGGACTGTTTATATCTTTTAGCTTGAGGATAAATATTGAACACTTAGTCCATTTGATACCATATATATGGGAATTTTATTTTGTTTTAGTTTTATGATGTCATCAACTCCTAATTCTTTTGTATTCATGGGGTCAAAATAGATTTCATCAATTATTTGGGATTCAAAAGTATCAGAATTACTTGAGAACTATATAAATTAGTTAATCATCATCAAAAAACACTCCACATTATCAGATATAAAGGGACATGGAACCAACTCCATATATAATTTATGCATCTTAAATTCATGGAGTGGTGCCTAAATTATTAGCTAAATATGTTAGTTAATCTACTACCTAATTTTCATCCCTTAGATGTAGCATTTACATAAGGATTCCCACTCCCAATATTGTAATGAAGATTGTTTAGGATGTCCGTAAATTCTTATTTTGATCAAAACCTAAAATATATCCCCTTCATTATTTTTTGATACAATACTCATTTATTTATCATGTTATGAGTTGATTTGATATTAAGTGATCATTGTTTCTCTCTATTCAATCTAGGAGGGCATATGCCTATGAGCAAGTTGTGCATGATATGGGTATACAAAGTAGCCTCTAGTTACTTAAGTTTCATTGATTTTTTAAATTGGAGATTTATGTTGTTCTCTTTTCAATCATCAATTGAATAGTATTCTATCCTCTAAAACATTTTATCAAGTTTGATTTCAATATCAAACTCATGAAACTTAGCCATCCATTTTCCTCTTTTTTCATCTAACTTGTTTAGTTTAAGTGTTAACATGATAATTGGGCGTGGGATGATGGAATTGGTCTTATTGCATAAAATGTGGCATCCAAATTTCTTCACTACGTTAACCATAGCATAAATTTTCATGTCTTTCATGGAATATTTTAGTTTTACATCTTTCCAATTAGTTCTCATAAATGAAATCAAAATTTTTATATCAATCTACACTTTGTGTGAGCATGGCTATTATAGTATGTTCTGATGTAAAATAATAAATGAATAAATCTTTAGTAAAATTAGAGCTGACCAAAAATAGAGCTTGAGTGATGGTAGTAATAATATATTAAAATGTTCTTCTAGGTTTAACTTTCCACTCAATCTTGGCATCTTATTTTGGGATAAACATTTAATGGCTTAACAATCATTATAAAATCCTAAAATGATTTTCCATAAAATATTTATTTTTTCTAAATAAATATTCAAGCTATTTTATATTGTTAGGATATGCTATTTTTGATATATCCTCCACTCACTCTAGTTCAATAGATATTGAATCATTGGTAATGATCTGGCCCAATAGTTTTCCTTATGTGACTCCAAAGACATTATTTTTTTGGATAGAATGATACCCCATACTTATACATCTAATAAACATTGTTTGTAAGTGAGAATAATGGTCTACCCTATTTTTTGAAAATATAGTCAGATTATCCATGTAAATGATAATACATTTACCAAAAATTCATTGAAAGAAAATATTCATAACATGATGGAAAGTTTCACATACATTGATCAAGATGGAAGGCATCTTCTTATATGAAAAATGTTACTCACTTGGTGGTAAAATTAGTTCTCATTTGGTCTTCAACTTATACCAATACTTGATTGTAATTTGAGAAACCATTTAATAATGACATAATTTTTTATCCATTGACCATTTGGATTTCTTCATCAAGGTAAGGTAGAGGATAATTATACTTTTCTAATGTTCTGTTAAAGTTTTTGAAATCAAAACAAAGTCTAATCAGATCATTTTTTTCTTTACTAGCACTAAATTGGTGAAAAACATATTAATTCTTAATTGGGAACTTTATTTTGGCATAAAACAACTTCCAAACTTCCTTAAGAATGAGAACCTATAAAACTATGTTTACTAGTTTTTATCATAAATTGAATGATTTATACCCTTTATGGAGGGTTATAGTATGAGTTATGAATTTGTGATCAAAGACATATCTTATTATGTCTAGGATTTTACATATTTATATTCAATAATAAATTACTTAAATTTATACCTTTTAGATCAAGGGAAACTAAGTGCAATGTTGACATGTTGTGGATGGTCATTGATCCCCATGTTCACTTTGGCAAAGTCATATTCATCTATTTTGGACCACTTATGTCTTTCAGCTTGAAGATACATATAAAACACTCATTCTAGTTAACCTATCCCTATGGAAATTTTATTTTATTTTATTTATAGGATGCCATCATATCCTAATTATTTTGTATTTATGGGTTCAAAATACCTTTCATCAATTGTTTGGTATTCAAAAGTATTAGAGTTACTTGAGAACTATATAGTTTTTTGTTCATCATTGAACACTCAAAAAACCTTCACATTATTAGGGATTAAGGGACATGGAACCAAATATATAGAGAATTTATGCATCTTAGACTCATAGAGTTTTGCTAAATTACTAGCTAAAGATGCTAGTTAATTTGTTATCTAATTTTTCTTCCTAGGATGGGTGTGATGTTGAATTATTCAACTAACTTAATTAAGACCTATGATCTATGTTTATATCTTTTAAAGTATGAATTATTACATTAAAATTTTCTCCTAATCTAGTTAACAACTAGTTATAAATCTCTAGGTAATAATAATTATTTGACACCATGTTTTTATGTGAACTAAAGGTCCCAAAGTTAGGGCTTCATATTCAAATCAATTATTGGTGCATGTGGACTAAAACATACATCCAATAAGGTACTATCACACATATAGATAAATTAACATTATTCCCAGGCCTCAATCGTTACTTAGAATATGCATCATCAAAGTAAAAATTTGACAATTATGAAGGATCTTCAAATTCTTTTTCATGTGACCATGTTTCGTATTAAACATGTAGACACATACATGATACATACAAAATATAACCTTTTAAATATTTAATTTATATTTCCTAATGACATAATTCATATTTAGTTCTATAATCCACTCACATATAATTTTATACCCCTTTTCATGGTAGCCACATATGGAAAAAATAGGTCGCCATGTAATCATTTAGTGTCTTAGACCAATCATAACCAAAAATTAAAGTAGTAAGCCTCAATAATTTTAATGACCATGAATATATATAATTTTGGATGAATGGATCATAAGCAAGTTGAATGTGAACGTTCATTAAATCCCCAAAAATTAGGACTATAGTCCTATCTAGATGTAGGACTAATATGTTGGACATGTCTGGAATCAACCCTAATTTACTACAAAAAAACTATAGACATGATGTTTTCTAAGGAACCAAAGTCTAAAAAATAATTATGCACATTATTTCTAAACATTATAAAAAAATTAAAAAAATGGTACATGTTTGTCTTGATGAACAACTATATTAGTATGTGCAACTTTTATTTTATCAGTTGATGGATTGCTCATTAACATTTTTTCACAATAATTCTATTTGTTATGTAATTTGGGCCAACACATATATATAAATATTAGCTTAATTTTATTTCATATCCTCAACTATATTTTATCCAATTTTATTTTATGAATTAACATCCTATTTATGGTGATTTCATCTTGAAGGAGTTGGATTGTTATTATCTTTTAGATCTAGAGGAATAAATGTACTATTTTTTGGAGGCATGGAAGTTGTGAGAGGTTATCGAACCATTATTTTAAATTTATCATTATTTTTTTTGGTACTTGTGGAAAACATGGACCTCATCAATATTATATTCTATATCATTCTCATCCTTGACTAGGAATGGGAATTCATATGTTTCAAACATCAATGTAGTGTCAGATGAACTAGAGGCACCAGATATAGATGAATCAGGCTGATTTGAGATGAATTCATATCTTTCCATCTCATTTTTAAAGATATAACAGGTTGTATAGAATAGTATATAATATATCTCACCATCTTGTGCATTACTATGGACTCTACACTAATTTGGTAAAGTATCCTAGAATATATTTATATCTAGAACATTATGAGGTCATAGTTAAGAGTTGTTAGCTTGTGAAATAAATGGTATTTTAAAACCTTTAAAACATGAGATTCCTGTTGGTTATTTCTCTACAATATTCCCAAAACATTTTTGCATTTTTAAAAAATCATTGCTATGTTTATACACCATATGCTAAATGTAATCTAATTTTACTTTTATAGAATTATAAGTAATGTCATGTGCGGTAACATCATTAATTAGGACCTAGGTTTATATATTATTTTTATGATTATTTACTGACATAAGATTATTCAAAAAAATTATGCTATAGTTAGGTGGAACATGGGGAAAATGTGAATGTGTGTATACTTGGTTCTATTTGTGTTATATGACATTTTCATTAACATTCAGATTAGGATTGTAAGCCATGAAATTTTAGACCAATATTTGGCATGGATAATTTTTTTTATTATGGATTTAACTATATTTCAATATTTATAGATTCAACATAGGCCATTGGTAATGAGGTAATTTTTTAGTGTTCTATACAATAATACTACAATAATATAGTCTAATTATCTTATATACATTTCAATGGATAATAAATCGTTGGGACTTTAGTTAACATATACTTAGTTATACATATTCTAAAATAATGTGTTAAAGGATATGATTGGCTCTTTAGGTTTTATCCTCATGATTGCCAAATCATGATATATGATAATTCATTTAGTGACTTATCCAAATTATGTGAAATATGTATTTTGAGATCAATCCTAGGAATTAATTGAATCCTCTATGTTATTGAGGAACCAATCATAAGCAACATCCTAAAATGTAAAAAAGGAAAAGTTTTGCATGTCAAATTTTCAAGGACTACATTCAATAATCCTAAGGTGGTTTTGAAATCCTTTGTGTTCTTTTGAAATCCTTCCTCTTGAGGAAGAAAAGGAAAGCATATATTTTTTTGGGTTTATAGACGGTCATGGATAGCATCTAGTATGACATTAGTAGAACAATATAACCAAGATAGGTCCATAGTACACAGATGAAGTTAACCTCTTCTAATAAGAAATAAAACTAAGTCTAGGGTCCCCTTGAGGCACCTTTATCTAACCTAACTCTTCTATGGATATGTAAATATGAATCATGTAAATTAGAATTAGAAATTAGAACTTATTAATCTACTTGTTAAATACAACACAACTCAAGTTGATCTCTCTCAAGAATTGAAAGATCTTTCCTTATAGTACCAAAATAAATTATATTTGTTGTGGGATTTATGCACACCATATAATATTATGATGTAACCTCTAAGATTTTAGGAACAATGAATAAATTCAATCCAGGGGATGAGTTACAAGATATTTTGGTTTTGTAGATAACCACATGGTGAAATACCAATGAGAAATGGGTTATTTACCTTGGATGGATCAGATGAAATAGAATATAAAATAAATCAAAAGTGTTCTTAAGGTGGATGGATGGATGGAGTATAACCTAAGTTCAGTTGGATCCAAAATGTGTAAAATGAGGGGAAGGTTAGGGTAGAAGGTTTGTTGATTAAATATGGATGAAAAAATTATATAATAGTTTTTTCTATTATGGGTTAGACAAGTTAGTGATAACTAATGCTTGCTACAAGTTGATATCAACACAAAAAAATAACACAAACACAATTATGATTCAAAGGAAATACATACAATAAATTAAATGTTCATAATCAAAGGCTACTATCCACTACTACATTATTTTTTACATGTCCTCTATTAGTGGGAGATTATAATTAATGAACAAAGAGAATCCAAATATATATAATGACATAATTTGAATAGTGTATGAAAGTCACTTCTACATAACTGAAATAACTAAAAATACTAGTATTATGCAACTTCCAAAATTATTCACGAGGTTTAGAAAATACAAATATATCAAGACAAACTCATAGAATAATCACCATAATTTATTATTCACCTTAATTGAAATATTCTCCTCCCTTTGGAATGGAGAGGGTACAAGTATATCTATCTTTGGATGAAGACACCTCATCTTTTTAATAAAATTATAATTTTTACAATTTATAAAGTGAAATCATGTTAAAAATTTATGCATCCCATGCATGTTTACAATATTTAATATTAATAAAATTATTATAACCAAAATAACTCTCATATACACAAAAAACAACCAAAAATGCTTGAGTTATAATTTGAACATGCAATGATGCATAAAGACTACCTATGGTGTTGATGTGTGCCTCTTGAATATGAAGCTTGTATGATCGAGATGGAAACTGAAGTGCTTTAATATGGGCCCAAAGAACGAAATGAAGAAAATGATAGTGTATTTGTGGTAGTAAATATCAAGAAATTAGACATAAGTGGGGCATTTAGGAATTCTTACCAATGTGAAATTTAGAACTTGAGGTTGACTATTAGTTCATTGGCTAGATGTAGAAATGGGTATATATTACTATAATATTCACCTACTTCATTACTTTTTAATTTATTATATAAAGTATGATTTTAATAAAAAATAAATATTGATTATTTCATAATCAAGTAAATACCTTTTGAACAATTGTGGAAGTTTATCCATCATATTTCTATGTATGATCCATTGAATCTCTGAGTACCACATGGAGATTTTTTTATCTTTCCTATCTTGTCCCTAGAAAATTAATTAGTCATATAATTTATTATTAGTTTTATATATTTTCCATTCAATTTATACCAAAAATAGATCAACTACCACTTGGAATAGGTTTTCAAAATTAGGCTTAGCAACTACCCTCATGACAAGAGTATAAACATCTTTGACTCTCATGTATTTCACAATAGAGACTACTTATCATTCATGATTTATCAATTATTATACAAAAGATGAAAACTCCTTGTGCCAGTCAATCAAGTTGTCTCTATTAGAAGCTACATAATTATTAATCCTATGTAGCTTTTAATGTCATTATCAAATTTAAATGAGCATAAGATATTATTCCTTGTAGTTTGGCCTAGGAAATTTAATTTTACTGTCG
>JARHVA010009086.1:352500-370684 GCA_037957365.1 Torreya grandis | reverse complement strand
CAATTGTGTTCATGTGAACTCATGTATCTATAACATGCCCTAATTTATATTACACCCTCCCCCCTTAAGGTGATGATAATACAATCTAGTAGCAACCTTATCCTAAAAGGATAAGACATCCATGTCATATCTATATTAATAATGTAATAAATAAGCATATAGTTTTATTATTTATAAATAAATGTATCAATTAATATCATGGTATCTAATAAAAAAAAAGGCCAAAGATGCATGATATGGATCATGGAAACATCTGGAAGTAACTAGCACAAGATTAGAAAATAATCAAATACACACACAAGAGCATTCAATGTCACACAAAATGGGTCTAAGGAGACCAAAAACAAGGGGCATGTTCAAATGCCACACATTTAAGGGGATTACATGTTCAATGTACATACACCAACTAAAAAACACTCAATGGCAATGTGTCCAAAAATTATGGAGCATGTTCAAATGTTTCATAATAAAAAAGGTAGTAAATAATAAGTACACTCAAATAAACTATGGGATAAGATGAATAAATGAAATATAAGATACCAACATAATCATATCATACTAATTATTACATAAAAGTGTTATCAAAATGTCATGTATCATAGAATATATTTCACATTGTGTAATATATAGACATGACTATAGACATTTTAAGTGTTAGTATGTAAGCTAAACATGATAATGTAAAGTGATCATAAAATAATATAACTTGTGTCAATCATGATCAATGAATCAAATTCACTCACTGTAGTGTGCCACGTGGGTGGAAGAAATATCCAAAATAAATATGTTCATGTATCACGTATCTAGTGTATGCATGTATCCCACTCAAGTACATGTGAAATATATGTGTATATAAATGTAATGATATGGTATATACTAAAATAAATTAAATAAAATATATGTAAAATCTAGCAAAATGTGTGTATGATGTATATTTTTGTATGTTATAGTTTTTTGAATGTTTTTGTATTTTCTTGAATTTTTTAGGTATAATAACTAATCCCATAAGTCATCACACTCAGGAGGTATAAAACTTCTTGGTGGATTTTCTTGAAAAAGTTGTTTATGTTGAGAGATTTCCACTTCTTCAATATTTTATGGTAATTTACTTCTAGATGTTGTTACTATTATTCTATCACCATATCAATCATGTGAAATGCAAAATATCTATCTTAAATTTGAAAAAACAGGCACATATTGATCCACTTCTTCAATATTTTATGGTAATTTACTTCTAGATGTTGTTACTATTATTCTATCACCATATCAATCATGTGAAATGCAAATATCTATCTTAAAATTGAAAAAACAGGCACATATTGATCCACTTCTTCAATATTTTATGGTAATTTACTTCTAGATGTTGTTACTATTATTCTATCACCATATCAATCATGTGAAATGCAAATATCTATCTTAAAATTGAAAAAACAGGCACATATTGATAGTGTCCATTATTTCCTTCATAAAATTCAATTGATGTTGCCCAAAATGAAAGGTTAAATGTGATATTTGATTCATTAACCATATGGGGGTGTCAACTAAGTTTGGTCCACATGCAATGGGTAATATAATGTACCCAAGATATTTTGGAAAGAGTGGACAATGTTATAACTCTTGTATATCACGTCCCCTTTTTCAAATACTTGTAATGATTCAAACTATGTCCTAATTAAGTACACCAATCTTGAGATGATCATAATAATCCCCATTGATATTTTTAATAATACATAGATCTTTTATTTAGAATTTTTGATTATGTCCTATTGTATTGTTGACTTTAAAATTATTAGATATTGAAGTATTTTATTGTTGGTATTGCATAATCTATTTATGTCTTTCATTTTTTACTTCTAAATTTATTTTTATAATGCCTCACAGTGATCTATAGTATGAAATGTTATCTAATGATAATCATGATATTTTGATCCTTTTGTACATAACAACCTAATTCACGTTAGGCTCACCAAATGTTTAACCCTTTCTAGAATTAAGTGTAGGAATAGCCTTAAAAAAATGGAGTAAGATATTTTAAGACCATGCCAATTAAATTAATTAAGATTTATAATGTTCTAATAAATATATTGAATCTAATAATATTATAAATATATAAATATTAATGTAAATGTAACAATATGAAGGAGAAATAATAATTATATAATTTGTTGATTTGTAGGAAGATATAGAAAATGCAAGTATAGAAGGCGACAAGTTGATGTGCTACTATGATTCATCATATTCTTGAATATAGGTCTCTATCAATGTGGACACTAATATCAAGATTTGGAAACTAGAATCGATGCTTTTGTCCTAGTTTGAATGCTAATGTTCACTATCACCTTACAAGTTTTATGTTCGATGGTGTGCAAAGAATCTAGATACCATTATTTTTCTCAAAATGTTACATCCTCTAACTTGAAATGTCACCTTAAAAATAGGGGATAGTGAGCTCAAGTGAATTTTAGATGACCTCAAAGACAACTCTGTCAATAAGTATTGCCTACATATACATATAATTTGAAGAGGGTAGTAGGTTGATGTAATTCTCCCACATATGTGGGTTTATGTGTGAACAATTTTATAATATGTTGTATATAAGTGCATCCAGTGATATAGATTGAAACATAGAAAATACATCTCACGGGTTCCTCTTTCAATGCTTCATACATGTTAGAAGACTACTCATATGACATGTTTGGAAATAGGTAATAATAAGGTAGTATAACTCAGTTGTGCAAATAATATTTAGTAGTGTAGTGTGAGTTTCAAAGGTGATTCTTAGATGTATAATAAATGTGTTTTCAATGTTATTTACACCAAAAATTTTGAAATGATATCATGTAAGGGATAAATGAATTCTATAGGCCAACCCATACATGTCAAAATATTTTCAAATTTGACTATTTTGAAGGTAGGGACACTATCATAAGACTTGGGACACTAGCATCAATGCTAGTGTCTTAATATGTATAACAGTGTCCTATAAGATATAGGTGAGGATCTATAATTGTTTGAGTAGGATATAAATCATGTTTTACATAGATTATGATCTATATGTGGTTTAGGTAATCAAATTTTCAAGTGTGTGCTATTAGATAAGTAATTAGACATAGTGAGATGGTGAATATGAGCCTTATGGCACCAAAAAGGTCATGATTTGAAAGGTTTAGCCATGATTGGTATTTTAAAGTGTAATAGACTAAAATATCATGTAATATCATATTTGAATATCTACACCTTGATAAAATTAGGTAAATTAGTGACAAATAGGCAAAATGGATAAATTGAAGGAATTAGATGCAATTACAAAATTAAAGTATATAAAGATAGAATTGATTGATTTTTATACAAAATTTGATAAAATTAGAGGAAATAATGATAACTAAAGAGAAATTATAGAAATTAGGAAAATATGAAAATTAGGGAAACTTGTGGAAATGATGGAAATTAGAGTAAAACTATGTCAATCTTGATAAAATTAGGAAAATTAGTGATAAATAGGGGAAAATAGAGAAATTAGGGAATGTAAGTAAAAGTATGGAAATTAGTGAAACTTATAGAACTTAGAGGAAAATTAGGCCAAACTTAAAAATTTTATGATAAAGTTGATAAAGTTATACCAAACTTATGAAATTAGGTAAATTAGTGACAAATAATGAAATTAGGGGAAATTATTGAAACTAGTGAAACTTAGGTAAATCTATGTTAAATTAAGGTAAAATTAGGACACATTTAATGAATTTAGATAAATTAATGACAAATATGGAAAATTAGATAAATTGGTAGAATTTAAAAAATATAGTGTTAATTAGGGTAATATTAAAGTAGAACTACACCAGCATTGAAGAAATTAGGGAAATGGGAGCTAATTAGGAATAATTAAATAAATTTGGTAACTTATAAAAATTAAATAAACTTGGAAAAATTATAAAAAATTAAATTAAATTAATCTGAACTTGAAAAAATTGGCTAAACTTCATGAAATTATGTCAAACCTATGAAATTAGGAAAAATACCGACAATAGGATAAATTAGGGGAAAATATAGAAAGTAGTTAGACTTAGGGAAAATTAAACAAAAATTAGGCCACACTTGGTGAAATGAGGTAAATTAGTGGTAAATAGTAGAAAATAGAGAAATTGAGGGAATTAGAGGAAATTACAAAAGTTAGAGAAATTAGAGTAAATAGGGTAAAATTAGAGAAAAATTAGGCCAAACCTATAAAAAAATAGGGGAATTAGAGATAAATAATGAAAATTAAAAAAGTTAGTGAAATTAGATAAAATCACAAAACTAGTGAAACTTGGGTGGGGAAATTATCAATATTATATTCAAATTAGGCCAAACTCAATTTTTTTTAAGGTAAAATTAGAGTATATTTAGGCTAAACCTCGAGAATTAGGGAAAGTAGTGACAAATAGGGGAAATTAGAGAAAATAGAGAAAAATACAAAAAAAAATGAAATCTAGGTAAATTATAAAATTAGAGTAAAATTAAGATAGATTATCTAAATAAGGCCAAATTTGACAAATTAGGTAGATTAGTGACAAATAATGATTATTAGAAAAATTTGGGAAGTTAGAAGAAATTAATAAATTAGGGAAATTAGAATTCAATCAAGTAATATTAAAGTAAAAATATACTAAACTTGATGAAATTAGGAAAATTAGTGAGAAATAACAAAAATTAGAGAAATTGGGGAAATTAGAGAAAATTTCAAAATTAAGTGAAACTTAGGGGAATTAAAAAAATTAAATTCAAGTTAGGCCAAATTTGATAAAATTAGGGCAAACCCAACCAAATATTATGCCATAGTTAATGAATTATGTAAATTGATGAAAATTGGGAAATTGGAAAAATTAGGAAAAAAAAAGGAAATAAGATTAAAATTAGGCCAAAGTGGATGATATTAGGTAAATCAGTGAAAATTATGCAAACTCTTTTCCTTATATGATTTTATTGAATCTATTGAAATTACTAAAATTACTAAAATTTTACCTTTCTTGTTTGATATATTTATTTTTTTTATCATAAATATTTCCTAATTTATATTTCATTATTATTATTATTACTACTACTTTTAGACACTAAAATTTAATCAATAAATGCTTGATAATTCTTTTCATTGACATACGTACCTTACTTGGTTAATTTTACATTTAAATAACCCATAATATATAAGTAATCCTTCAAAGTATTATAATTATTTTGCATATATCTATGACTTCTTTATTATATCCCTATTCATCCCTATCCCTTACATGTACTTGATTTTCACTTTTGTTTCAGATTTCTCTATCCCTTTTGGACAAGAGTGAACTATCAGAAAAGGATGCACTATGTCTTTTCATGTGTCCTTGTCCACATTCATCTAATGACCATCTTTTCAAAACATCATGCTTCATAATAGTTCTCCCACACAAACTAATAAGTTGGTTATTAAAAACATTCAATATATTATCTTATAAAATTACATCAAGTCTCACACCTGAAATGCATGGATCTCATACTAGCAATCACTAAAAAAAGTCATTTATTCTATGATTTCAAAAGCATTTATTTTCTAAGTTAAGACTACTATTCCAATTATACTTTAATAGAATAATCCTTGGCCAAATATAAGATTATTTTATTGTAGGTTAATGGCATCATTTGTTAAAAATTATAATCAAATATTTATAAATAAATTTACATAATATTCCCTATAGGGAAAAATATGTCATCCTACAGCCTTTAGGATATTTAGGAAACACTCATTTTATAAGGTGTTTTCTCAGAATAGGTCATCCATTCCCACCTCCCACATTCTCCCCACTTTTGTATTTTATCTCTTTTATTATTATGAATTAATAGGTAATCATATTTATGTGTATTTCATGCATGGAACTGATCCCCTCCCAAAACATTTCACCTACAGAGAGGGGTGAATAAACCCATATTTTTGATCCAATGCATAGTCTATTTAGACAAATATATATAGTAGAAAACAATGCACCATGATCATATCCACCTTTTGTATGAGAGGATCCTCTTGCAATAATTAATAAAAAAGCACAAATAAAAAAAATTTACATCATGAATTAAATCTAAAGAACACTTGAAAATTTTGAATTGATCACAAACCACTTCGAGGGGTAAACCTCCTTTGAGTAAGCTCTATACAATAATTTCATGGATGCCTTTAATAGCCTCAAAACTTACTTATAAATAAATTCTAAACTAAGAAACTACCACTTCCCATGAATGTGGGATAAAAACAAATGCTCATAGGATGACTTACAAACCATATGTATCCATAGAAACTACTAAATAAATAATGAAAAGAGATATCACGGGTTCATAACATCCCTTCCCTCTTAGAAAAAGATTTTTCCTCAAAGCTTTAGATGTGTGAATTGGTTTTGAATCTAAAATAGTGGTTCCCATGTTACATCCTTTGGTTTCATTCCATGCCATTGAATTAAAACCTCGATGATGGAGGGGGAACAAAGCTCGCATGTGCATCTATCCAATATTACCTTCAGTTCAAGAGGAATGGATCCTTCATTATCAAGTTTAGGTAAAATAGTCTAAACTCTGATGTTTGTGCCAATAAATTTCTTCAGACAAGAGACATGAAATACTAGGTAAACTTGGAAAGAAGGTGGGAGCTCTAACTTATAAGAAACTGACCCAATCTTTTGAAGAACCTTATAGGGCCCATAGAACTTGGGGGCTAGCTTATGACAACCTTTGAGTTTTAGGGAGGATTACTTGTAGGGATGCAGGTGAATAAAAACCATATCACTTACTTTAAAATTGTACTCAAGATGATACTAATCTGCTTATTTTTTCATTCAATTTTGTGCCATATGAATATTTTCCCATAGGGTGCTAAGGATCTAATTTTGGGTTCAAAAAAGTGTGTCAACTTCTTATACTGATGAACTATTAATGTTGTATGGAAGGAGCACTAGTGGTGCTTGACCATAAACTACTTCATATGGAGTCATTTTCATTGAAGTGTGGTAGGAGTTATTATACTACTATTCAATGAGAGGGAGCCACTTTTCCCATTGATATTATTGTTCTAAGGTGAAGTAATGGAGGAATGTTTCCAAGAATTTGTTGAAAATTTCAATCTGGCCATCTATTTTTGGATGATACCCAGAACTCATCTTTAATTAAGTGTTAGTACATTAAAATATTTTCATCCAAAAATGGCTTGTGAAGGTTGCCTCACGATCAAAGACAATAGATGAAGGAATGCCATGAAGATAGAAAATTTGGTCCAATAGAATTTGTGCAATTATAGAGGTGGTATAAGGATGTCTAAGGGCATAAAAATTTATATATTTGGAGAGGTGATCAACCACAACCAAGATCACCATTTTCCCTCCATATTTAGGGTGCCCTATAATGAAATCCATAGAAATATATATCCAAATCCTAATAGGTATGGGCAAGGGTTTGAATAACCTAGGGATGAGTATTGTTTCACCCTTGTTGCACTAGTATGTATCACATTCATCCACCATATTTTGAATGGCCTTTTTCATGCCCTTACAAAAGAATTTACATCATGCCCACTCATAAGTTTTTAGAAACCCTATGTGCCCTATAGATGTAGAACCATAGAGTTCATATAATACAACTTGTTATAGATCTATGTTATGGGGAAGCACCAAATGACCTTTGTATCATTGAGAAGCACCATCTTAGGAATATTTTAGTACAATTGAGGGGTTATTCAAATATTGAATGATTTGAGATACTGAGGAGTCATTGACATACCCCTATTTTATAGTGTCTAACCAATTTGGAATAAACATGAAAATAGCTAAAAGTGAAGCTTGATCCACAAATATACGAGATAGAGCATTAGCCACAATATTCTCTTTACCATTATTGTAAGTTATCTCATATTCATAATGCATGAGTTTGATGACCCATTTATATTATGATGGAGTAGACACCCATTGTTCCAAAAAATATTTGAGACTTTGGTGATCAGTTTTGATGCAAAAATGATTACTCACCACTTTTGTACTACATGTAAAATAGCCATCATTTCCTTCTCATAAGTAGAGAGTACTAAATTCTTGTTAAAAAGGGATTTACTGATGAATGCAACTAGGCATCCTTCTTGGAGGAGAATAACACCTAGTCTATTATCGTAAGCATCACTCTCAATAGTGAAGGTCTTGCTAAAATCTAGCATATCTAAAATAGGTATAGTACACATAGCTTGTTTTAATGCTTCAAATGCATACTCAATAGCTTATATCCAAGTAAAATCATCCTTTTTCAACATAGATATCAATGAAGATGCAATATTATTTTAGTATTTAACAAACTTATGATAGTATCTAGTTAGCCCCAAAAAACCATGGAGGCTCTTGAGTGTTTGAAGATATAGCTAATTTGTCATAGAAATTATTTTTTTAGGATATACTCAAACCCCTTGTGTTGAAAAAATATGACCAAGATACTCCACTTCATCTTGTCCAAAATTACATTTGAATTGTTTTACACAAAGATTATGGTTAGAGAGAAGTTCTAATGTGAGCTCTAAATGTTAGAGATGTTCAAACCATGTTTTATGATAGATGAGGATATCATCAAAGAAGACCAAAATAATTTTTTGTAGGTAGGGCCAAAATATTTTATTAATCAATGCTTGGAATTTTAAAGTATCATTAGTGAGGCCAAAGGGCATGACTAAGAACTCATAATGACCATCATGCATGCAAAAATCTATCTTAGGGATATCATCCTCATGAAGTTGGATCTAATGATATCAAGAGCAGAGTTCCAACTTGGAGAAAAATTGAGCTCCATGAAGCTCATCAAGAAGCTCAACAACAACAAGGATTAGGAACTTATCCTTGATTGTGAGGTGATCAAGTGCATGGAAATCAATGCATAGATTCTATGACCCATCTTTTTTTAAACAAGGAGAACTAGAGAGAATATGGGCTAGTACTGGGGTGAATAATGCCTTGTTGTAATAAGTCTTGAATGAGCATCTAGATCTTGGTATTTTTTTAAAATGGGTAGTGATAAGGCCTAATGTTGGGAGGAACACTTCCTGAAAGGAGATAAATATGGTGGTCCTCTAGTCATGAAGGTGGTAATCTCACTAGTTCAGTAAAGACATGTGCATACCTCTATAGAATGGTTTAGAGTTTAGGAGTAGTGGAGACTGTTGAGGGTTGTATTTGAATGGAATGGAGCTAGGTAGTGACACCATGTGAATACTTCTTAAGAATATTTTCCATGTGATGTAAACTTATGGTGCTAAGAGATCTAAGTTGTAAGCCTTTCAATGTGTGTTTTTTCCCATTATCTAAAAACTACATCCAAAGTTTAGCAAAATGGTGTAAAATGGGTCCAAGTGTATGTAACCACTAGGCTCCCAAAACAACATCACATCCACCTAAGGGCAAGGCAAACATGTTGGAGCATAAGGTATAATCTCCAATAGAGATACACACATTATGACACTTCTATTTTTGAGGTAATTTACCCCCATTGGCAATCATGACTTCAAATTTGGAATAAGGATGAATAAAATAATTAGCCTATTTGGCCATCTGAGGGTCAATGAATTAATGAGTGCTACCTATATTAATGAGTATTGTGAGAGGGAGATTTTTGAAGTAACCCCTGACCTATATGGTTTGTGGGGTAGTGACTCCTACTAAGGCATGGAGAGATATCTCTAGTTGGTCTTCTTGAGAAGCCAGTTTCACAATCCACTGAGCATCTTTTGGATCATCTATTATATCCTAAACATCTTCCTAATCTTTAGTGTCTGGTGGAGAGTTCACATCTAATAGGTAGAGCTTTTACTCAACACATCAATATCCTTGAGTGAATTTATCATCATAGTTATAGCATATTCCATTTTCTCTATGGGTATGCATCTCTACTTTAGTCAAATTCTTGATAAGAGTGCTTCTAGTGGCTAGCATTATTTGAGATCACTGTGGAGCTATATTTTTGAATAGAACAAAATTAGATTTGAATTGTTGCTAATTTGTCATCTTATCCTCTACTAAATTAGCCAATCCTAAGGCTTCCATCATCATGTTGGGCTAAAACATTTTAACCTCAAATCAAATTACATCTTTTAGTCTACTAATAAAGCAACTCCTAAAGAATTCATTAGATAATTCCTCTATATGATTGGCTAGTTTTTTAAATTCAATTTGATATTCTCTCATTGTTCCTATTTGGTGAAGTTTAGTAAGTGCTCCAATGAAGTCATCAAAAGCATTAGGTCTAAACCATTGTAAAATGAGGGTGAAAAAATTGGTCCAAATGGGTTATTCATGAGCCTTAACATACCAAGGATACCACTGAAGGTATTAAATTTCCAAGTGAAAAGATGCAAGTGGAACCTTATTGACATTAAAAGTATTATGCAAACTAAAATATTATTCAGCCTGATAGATCCATATAGTTAGATCTACACCATTGAATCAAGGAAAATTCAGCTTTGGCCCATAATAATTACTAAAAGATGAAAATATAGTGTCAGAAGAAGACTCTAGATGTCATCTATTATTTTCTAGGTGTCTAGGTAAATTTTGAAGATAAATAAGGTTATAGATGGAGAGATATTGTAAAAAAAATTACTTCTATTTTTTTCTATTTTTTGGTTTTCTGTTTGATGATAAGTCCTCTGAGAGTCTACTAATACTCTATCAGTAGTTTGAAAATTTTGGATTCTATCAAATAGATGTTTGTAAGTCCTTTGACAGTCTATGGATACTCTACTGATTGAATATTTTGAGTCTACTAAAAATGTTTTGAAACTAATAGAAATGGACCCCAAGATTTAATGGTTTCCTAAGGGTTTTAAAAATTTCACTCTGGCCACCAATGCCATCTAAGTGAGTACCACTCTCTCAAAATTTTCTATCCATGAATTTATCTCTTTGTGACAGCTCTTAGTTTTCCTCATGGATGGGAACTACTCAATTAGGAAAGGGCCATTGCCCATTTTTATGGAAGGTCCTCTCAATGGGCCAACTACTTTTAGGTTCTTGTGGTACTCCTCATAATGAGTTTTAGGATTTCACCCAAGCACTTCCCATAGTTATATGGTCAAGTTTTACCCTGATCTAAAAAATGTTATTGTGATACAAAATAGAGTTATGTAGTAGAATAGAGTTACTAATTTTTGAAAAGAAATGTAAATAAATTATGCAGAGTTTTATTTTAAAAATTATGGCCCTAGAAAGTTTTTTGATACTAGATGAGAGGATCCTCCTGTAATAATTAATAAAATTGCACAAATAATAAGAATTAATAGCTCAAATTAAATCTGAAAAATACTTGAAAATATTTAATTGATCACAGACCACTTCGAGGGGGAAACCTCTTTTGAGTAAGCTCTATCTAATAATTTCATGGATTCCTTTAATTGCCTCAACACTTATATATAAATTCTAAACTAAGAAACTACTACTTCTTATGAATGTGGGATAAAACAAAATGCTCATGGGATGACTTACAAAGCATATGCATCCATAACAACTACTAAATAAACAAAGAAAAGAGATATCACGTGTTCATAAAATTGTATCCTTGTCTTGGTATATAATGGATCTCTACTTTATAATTTATTTATGTTTTCATGTCAATTAAATTAGTCATAGCTTGTATAAAGTTTTACATAGTCTAAATTAATCTATTTTCAAGGATAATTCTCTAACCCTAGCCATAGTTGTTATTTTTAGAATTATAGTTTATTTATATTTGTGTATTTATTGTACTATGTATTATTAAAATTATTGTATGAGACTAAAATAGTTTAAATTTTAAATAAGAGTTAATTATTTATTCTAATTGATTTCAGTGTAAACATTTTAGTGAAATCACATCTCATTTTGAACATTGCTTGTTGTTTTTTTATTTTTGACTTAGGGTTTCAATTTATTTATGTAAATTAATGATGCTAAAAGAATACATTCCTAAAACTTAGATATTATATGTAATATAATGATTCAATTTTCAACCTTGGAGTAATTTGACACTAAAAAGGCTTATCTTATGGCCTCAAATAATTATCGACACAAAGGCTCTTTCTTCCAACTTTAGGTTGAATTTTACCATATTCCTATTAAAAACTATTTCAATTTTATTTTCACTTTATTTTTCATATAATTTTAATTATTTTGGAAAATGTCTTATATAATTTTTAAAACTACTTATCTAATGTCTAGAAGGGCTATATGATGTTATATTTATAAACATCACAGTGTGAGAGGTTTTACTCCAATACTCAGCCATAGTACAAATATAAATAGAGACTTTAGTTTCCACTTACCTCATAATATATTTAAAATCCCTAGGATCCTATTATTTACACCAATATGGGTCTTCTTTTATCTTTATGATTTGTGGATCACTTGAGAGGAGTGCATCATCTGAGGAAGTTACTCTCAACTTTCTGTTAAAACTAGATTTATTATGCTAAATACATGGTTCTACCTTTGTATTTAGTGATTTAAAATATTAGGCAAACACTAATCAACAAATGATAAATTATATAATATATTATACATATCATTAAAAACCTTTCATAGAACATCATTTATCATTTATTTTTAGATTGTCTTCTTAATTAGTCAATCTATTGTTTTATTTTTGAATTCATTGTGGGTGTAGTATATACATGTTATTCTCATATAATCATGACTTTTATTATAAAATATAAATTTTATCCATGCCTCTATATTCATTTTGTATTTTCTTAGGTTCTATAGTAATAAAATAAGCTCCATGTCATACTTTACCACGTATTAGTAATCTAGTTCTTGCTTTACCTTATCATGTCCTTAGATTACCCTTATTTATTTCTAGATATTCATTGAATTAGGAATAATAGGATTCATATGTCATGTATCTATCACCATATGATTCCTTATTACCCACCCCTCATCTTATCAATGGGAACATCATGGCCCTTATCTTTGAGATTGATTCCAAAACATACCATGCTAAGATTAGTCATTATGCTAGAGCACATTCAAAAAAGATTAATGCATCAATATATATATATATATATATATTAGAGATGAAATTAAGAAATCAATCATTATTCATCCTTAAAAGTTTGTTTATTATGATTCTACTCCTCCCATCATTACAACCAATGCTTCTGTTGAGCAATCTCTTCTCATGTTGCAAGCAAAGCTATCTAATATTGAGCAAACCATGTCTCATGTTAATCCTTTCATAGATTATGTTACCTTATTTCAAAACCCTTTGGATCCTAAAATTATAGCTTTCTCTCTTCTAAATGGATTTTTGGTTCCTAATATTCCTCTTTATAAAGGGAAAGGTGATTCATAATGTTAGAACCCCATAGTTTACTTGAAATTCACACCAATTTTTTTTAAAAATCCAAATTGGTTACAAATAAAATTCATCCATAACTATTTATAAAATAATTATTTTCCTAATAAATGTATCTAAAGCATTAAATTTATAAATTAATCAACCCAATCATTAATAAAATGATCCATTTAGTTTTCAAAGAGCCTATAACATATCAAATGATAAATAATCCTAATAAAATAAGCATTTGAAATATTTAAGTACATCAGTTCACTGATATAATGTCAAGATACGTGAAACACCAGAAGCATACAATTGATTACCAAACCAAGCAACTTAATATGCGGAAATTAACCAGAATCACAAGTAATTAGAATTCAGAATAACACAGAATATGAGAGACAATACACAACTTGTATTAAAACTCTTAAAGAAAAGAATACCATAAAGAAGATGCCTCTTCTTCTCCACCACCTCTTCAGAGGCTTCCCACACCTCAAGTGAACAGTAATTCTCTCCTCAAATCTCTCTCTCACAGGTCCCAACACACAACTCAAACATAGAGTTGGTGTTCACCTCCTGTGCTTCAAGCACACCACAAGTGCTCCACGCACTCCACAAGTACTCAAAGTACTTCAAGTAGATCTCCCATGAACTTGCAACAACCTGCAATTCAACAAACCATACTTATGGAAGGAACTCCCTTGCCTTCCTCTTTGCTCTATCTGAGTACACACCTGTACTCCAAGTAGATCCTACCTGATTCTGCTCCCTGTTGTGTTACTATCCTATCTGATCTTGCACACCTACAAATCAACTTGGTTCTACACACCTGTGAACCTCGACCTTGCACACACATACACCTGCAGATCAATGATCTTACTTACCATGCAGATCTCCTATAAAGGCCATGCTCACCTGATGACCAAGATCATACATACATGAAGAACCCTGCTGATTCTCCAATCCAACACCTACACACCTGGTACTGTGGCACTAGGAGGAACACACCATAGCTCTACCTCACACACAGAAGGAGCTTATAATATTGCTCTCTTACTCTCTAGCACACATTTCCAATACAACCATGAGTCTATTATATATATCTCATGAAAACAATAATTAGACATCTAATTACAATAATTAGATCCGTAGCTCTCAGTTTAAAAATAGCTCTCATCATGCAAACACTTGGTTCGTTAGCTAACTACCTATAATAAACTCGAAGTCAAACCACACAGGCAACCGACGTCGGTCCCTGTCTACCTGGAGGTGACCGACGTTAGCTGATCCCTGACCGACGTCAGTTGCTTCTCTTCACTATCCTACTGATGTCGGCTGATCAGACCGATGCCAGTTGCTCTGACACTCAGCAACCTTCAGCAACCCCTCCAATGGCCTTCTCCATGTCTGCATCAGTGAAGCTTTTAGCTCCACAACCTAACAATCTCCCACTTGGAGATAAATAGCTGCACTATACCTGTACCTGTACTCTGTCTAATCTATTTCTTGGTTTGTATCCCTCTTCAAGATCAATCCTGAAGACAACCCACAACACATCCCGTGGTGTACCTCCTGTCATTCGAGTACCCTACCACATCCGAACCTACAAACACATGTAGTGAAGTCCTGACCCTGCATAGCATGAATCCCTGCTGCTGGTCCCTCTCAAATACCTGAGAACCCAATTCCCCAAATTGGCTCCTAACTCTCTGACAGCTCCCACTGCATGGGAATACTCAGGTCTATACCAGACCTCATGTGATTTCGGACACTGTACCTATCCAACCCTTAGTGTGCTCTGGCTCTGCATCCTGAACCTCACCAACTCCTGATTCACATCAGCTCCCACTAGAGACAAAATCAACCTGTGATCTCCATGTCTCCCATGTCAAAGAATTTTGCTACTCCAAACTCCTCATGACATGCCGCTAAACTAACCTTACCCTTAGCTCAACAAAACCCTATATGTACAATCCTGCTAGCAAAACATACCATCCACATATAGCAACAGAATGATGTTGCAATCATCATCCACCTGGTAAGACAAACCATAGTAGTTACCCTGACATTGACTGAAGTCATGTTTCGTCCTCCACCTGTCAAAACCTATACCATTATCCTGCAGCTCCTCAAGACCATATACCTGGTCTTCCGTCTCATGTGTCTGTTCACTCTATTCTTCAACTAAGGAATCCATTCGTCTCTGTGCTTTTGCACCAGCTGGCAACCCTAACAAAACTCCTATTTGGTTCTGCATCATATCCCTGCCATGCTCCCACCTGTTTCCTAGATCCTTCCTGCTCTACAATCAGCAATGAGTATAAAGAAGAGGAATAATGAATTTGAGGGCCTACTTACGTCTTCAGTCCTCTGTATGGGTGTTTAAGACTCCTTGACAGTGTGTTGTCCACCCAAAATCTATTACAGTGACCGACCTTAGCCACCACACAGTCTGCATCCAACTAACATCAGTTCCCATGCATCTATCCCTGACTACTAACCCTACCGACGTCGGTGTCCCTCCTACCGACGTCAGTCCTCCTGACTGACATCGGTCTTACCTACTACCGATGTCAATCTTCCTGACTGACGTCAGTCTTACCCTGCCTGACATCACTGGCTTCGGTCTGCACATGACTGACATTGGCACCTGTCTATTCGATGCCGGTTCCTCCTGACCGATGCCGGTACCTGTGTTCACCTGTGAGTGATGAATTTTTACCTATGAGCTCCTTTGAATCAAAACCCATGTCCAAACTACTCTGCTTAGAAGTATCCAGCACCATCCACTGGTTTCTGTCTGCCATCTCCTCCATAAACACTAAGGCTTTCCAGTTCTTAAGCCTGTCAAATATATCTGTCTTCCACTTAAGAACATGCATCTCCTTCCTGCTCATGTGACCAAGCCTACGAAGCCATGTCTCCGCAACAGAAGAAGAATCAGTAATATAAACAAGTAGATAAAGAGTACCTATTTTCTTACCACCAGCTAATTCAAGTGCATCCACTGTGAGAGTTCTTGTGCATCTCTCATCACCCAATCTTTCTGAAGAAATTAGCCATATCTCCAAACCTAGAACCTGCATGACCTTCATCAACACCTGTGTGTTGGCCGCCTACAATTTCAACTTCACTTCCCCTTTGCCAATTCTTTGGCAAGGCTCACCAGCTCCTCTACCTGGGGCTGCATGGAAAGAGGCAACCAAATCTTTTATCCAAGATTCAACTTTATCCAAGAAACCTCCCAGAGCATCCTATGCAACAACACCTGCTACATCTGCTTCTTCAGTTCCTTCATGCTGATCTGCTACCAACCAACAATAATCTTTTACCTGCTCTTTCTTTCCATAGGACCGTAAGTGACCATCTGTGCTTTTCAACTCCTCCATTCTTAGCTTACTTTCATCTGCCATTGCTCTACTCCCACTCAATCAGAAACCCCTGAGAGTGACCTGTAACCAAACACAAACCCTGCTTCCTGCAACCTTAGCTCTGATACCACTTGTCAGTGGTATCAAGCTATGAGCCAACAACCTTGTTCTGATACCACTTGTCAGGATACGTGAAACATCGGAAGCATACAATTGATTACCAAACCAAGCAACTTAATATGCAAAAATTAACCAGAATCACAAGTAACTAGAATTCAGAATAACACAGAATATGAGAGACAATACACAACTTGTATTAAAACTCTTGAAGAAAAGAATACAATAAAGAAGATGCCACTTCTTCTCCACCACCTCTTCAGAGGCTTCCCACACCTCAAGTGAACAGTAATTCTCTCCTCAAAGCTCTCTCTCACAGGTCCCAACACACAACTCAAACACAGAGTTGGTGTTCACCTCTTGTGCTCCACGCACACCACAAGTGCTCCACGTACTCCACAAGTACTCAAAGTAATTCAAGTAGATCTCCCATGAACCTGCAACAACCTGCACTTCAACAGACCATACTTATGGAAGGAACTCCCTTGCCTTCCTCTTTGCTCTATCTGAGTACACACCTGTACTCCAAGTAGATCCTACCTGATTCTGCTCCCTATTGTGTTGCTGTCCTATCTAATCTTGCACACCTACAAATCAACCTGGTTCTGCACACCTGTGAACCTTGACCTTGCACACACATACACCTGCAGATCAATGATCTTACTTACCATCTAGATCTCCTATAAAGGCCATGCTCACTTGATGACCAAGATCATACATACATGAAGAACCCTACTGATTCTCCAATCCAGCACCTACACACCTGGTACTGTGGCACTAGGAGGAACACACCATAGCTCTACCTCACGCACAGAAGGAGCTTATAATATTGCTCTCTTACTCTCTAACACACATTTCCAATACAACCATGAGTCTATTATATATATCTCATCCAAACAATAATTAGACACCTAATTACAATAATTAGATCCGTAGCTCTCAGTTTAAAAATAGCTCTCATCATGCAAACACTTGGTTCATTAGCTAACTACCCGTAATAAACTCACAGTCGAACCACACAAGCGACCAACGTCGGTCCCTGTTTGCCTGGAGGTGACCGACGTCGGCTGATCCCTGACTGACGTCGGTTGCTTCTCTTCACTATCCTGCCGATGTCGGCTGATCAGATCGACGCCGGTTGCTCTGACACTCAGTAACCTTTAGAAACCCCTCCAATGGCCTTCTCCATGTCTGCATCAGTGAAGCTTTTAGCTCCACAACCTAGCATATAATCCACATTATGACTATAAATATGCATAGAACCACTGTTATGATAATAATAAGAATTAATTAAATATATCATAGCCACTATTTTTTTGAATATCATCAAATAATAATATAATACATTAGTACAAAGTCAA